>SJYV01053004.1:156695-219700 GCA_006410875.1 Neotragus pygmaeus | reverse complement strand
CTTACTCCTTGGAAGGAAAGTTATGATCAACCTAGATAGCATATTGAAAAGCAGAGACATTACTTTGCCAACTAAGATCCATCTAGTCAAGGCTATGGTTTTTCCTGAGGTCATGTATGGATGTGAGAGTTGGACTGTGAAGAAGGCTGAGCGCCAAAGAATTGATCTGTTTGAACTGTGGTGTTGGAGAAGACTCTTGAGAGTCCCTTGGACTGCAAGGAGGTCCAACCAGTCCATTCTGAAGGAGATCAACCCTGGGATTTCTTTGGAAGGAATGATGCTAAAGCTGAAACTCCAGTACTTTGGCCACCTGATGTGAAGAGTTGACTCATTGGAAAAGATTTTGATGCTGGGAGGAATTGAGGGCAGGAGGAGAAGGGGTGACAGAGGATGAGATTGCTGGATGGCATCACTGACTTGATGGACGTGAATCTGAGTGAACTCCATGAGTTGGTGATGAACAGGGAGGCCTGGCGTGCTGCGATTCATGGGGTTGCAAAGAGTCGGACACGACTGAGCGACTGAACTGAACTGATGGTATATACATAAACATTAAGTATAAGACAAAATATTTTTGTGGAGATACCTGGCAGGAACTGTTCTACATTCATACTGGCATATATGGGTGAGACATCATGCTTTCTTTATGGCCCATGTCCACCAGATAAGCTTCCTATCAGGAAAAACAAAACAAAACAAAGCAGAAATAAAGGGAAATATATAAGGTTAGAATTTGATGCAAAATCTCTTAAATAAATGTTAGAACTGGGGCAAGACCACTCCTCCTCTCTGAGATAATACCAGTGGATGAAGAGAAAAAGTATGTGTGCTTAGGACAGAGACCTGTGCTTTATCGATGATTAAAAGAACATAGAGAAGAATATTTTCTAGTACATGCTGAGTGACACTCAAATATGCCCTGGCCAGAGGAAGAGATGTGTTTCTTGACACAGGAAGCTTAAAACAAGAGAGTAGCAAGCTTATAAGTGGAACAGTGCTTCAGTCATTTTTGTGAAAGTAGCTCAGCAGTGGCATGAAGATTGCAGGAAAGATTGGCAGTGGCAAGAGGAGCCATGGCCCTGTGACAATGAAAGGAGAGCTATGTGCCAACAGCAATGTCAAGCCAGAACCATGAGGCAGAACTTTAAACAGCTGGTGAAGGATAGAGGCAAATAAATGTACGTAGATGGACACCAAGGACTGCTATTAGTTTTAATTGCTGTCAAGGAAAAAATGTAGATTTTTTTTTTTGTTTTTTATAAAGGCAAAGATACATAATAAATTTATGATTTGAAGCTTACTAATTCCAAATGGGTGGTTCAAAATTAAAGAGTATTATTGATATTACTATCAAAATGACGATTTCCTGCATTCATTAGGAAATTAGAAACAAAGGTTACTTAGGGGAGAAGAAATGGGATGTGGAGATAGGAAGGTTTTCAGGGAAATGTTCTGACTAGAAGGAAGAAGGCAGGAGAAGGGGATGACAAAGGGTGAGTGAACTCTGGGAGTTGGTGATGTACAGGGAGGCCTGGCGTGCTGCAATTCATGGGGTCGCAAAGAGTCGGACACGACTGAGCACCAACTGAACTGAGCTGAACTGAGGGTGAAATGGTTGGATAGCATCACCAACTCAATGGACATAAATTTGAGAAAACTCCGGGAGGCAGTGAAGGACAGGGAAGCCTGGCATGCTGTCGTCCGTGCAGTACCAAAGAATCAGACACGACTTAGCAACTGAACAACAGGACTTGGTTAATCCAAGACCTTGTATTGCATCCTGTCCCAGTGAAGATTTTAGCATGCTTAATTTTAATTTTCCTCAATAATGCATGATATGATAGAAGGTAGGAGAGGTCAATTTCCCCTTATTCTTAGAAGAAGAAAAGTTGAGCTTTGATGAGAAAGGAACAGAGTATCTTTGCACCAAGAAGAAACATGAGAGTTTTGTTCTTCCACAACTGATGAAAAAAGGAAATAGTTGTATTGTGACAAATAGGACTGTCTCATACTAGCCAAGAATCCTGGGCCATGAGAAATAGAGAAAAGAACTCAGACCATGTGAAGGGAGACGGGAACATTGAGGTATTTCTTAAGTGCAGAGACCAGGACTCAGGAAATCATAAACTAATTATTTTTAGATGCAGATATAAAAAGCAACCCAGACATTAGAATATCATTAAGGGCAGGGAATGATTGAAATCTTATACTGTGTGAAGCTTATACAAATACCAAGAGAGAAACTCTTAAAAAAAAAAAAAAAGAATATGAATACACTACTAAATACAGGTTTATTCAACTAAAAAGAATGCAAATAAATTATGAGTGTTTAAAGAACTGACAAATAGTGTGATACAAATTCAAATGAATAAAGTAGGATTTTATTAACTATCCTATTACATCACTGTAATATTTTTTAGTGTTTATTTTTGTGAAAGTGAAGTCGCTCAGTTATGCCCGACTCTTTGCAACCCCGTGGACTATAGCCTACCAGGCTCCTCTGTCCATGGGATTCTCCAGGCAAGAATACTGGAGTGGACTGCCATTTCCTTCTCCAGGGGATCCTCCTGACCCAGGGATCGAACCCAGATCTCCCACATTGCAGGCAGACGCTTTAACCTCTGAGCCACCAGGGAGGCTCTTATTTTTTTGTGAATTATACTATGTGTATATATACTTTTTGTTCAGTCACTCAGTGATGTCCAACTCTTTGAGACCCCATGGACTGCAGAAGACTAGGCTTCCCTGTCCTTCATCATATCCTGGAGTATGCTCAAACAGGTGTCCATTGAGTCAGTGATGCCATCCAACCATCTTATACTCTGTCACCCCGTTCTCCTCCTACCTTCAGTATTTTCACAGCAACAAGGTCTTTTCCAATGAGTTGGCTCTTCCCATCAGGTGGCCAAATTATTGGAGCTTCAGCTTCAGCATCAATCCTTCCAATGAATATTCAGGGTTGTTTTCATTTAGGGTTGACTGGCTTTATCTCCCTGCTGTCCAAGGGACTCTCAAGAGTCTTCTCCAACACCATAGTTCAAAAGCAACAATTCTTTAGCACTCAGCCTTCTTTATGGTCCAACTCTCACTTTCATACATGACTGCTTGGAAAACCATAGTTTTGGCAATACAGACATCTGTTGGCAAAGTAATGTCTTGTTTGTCATAGCTTTCTTCCAAGGAGCAAGTGTCTTTTAATTTCATGGCTGCAGTTTACCATCTGCAGTGATTTTGGAGCCCAAGGAAATAAAATCTGTCACTATTCCCATGGTTTCCCCATCTGTATGTCATCAAGTGATGGCATCATATGCTACACTCTGAGTGTTTTGAATGTTGAGTTTTAAGCCAGTTTTTTACTCTCTTTCACCTTCAAGAGGCTCTTTGGTTCCTCTTCGCTTTCTTCCTTGAAGATGGTGTCATCTGCATATCTGAGGTTTTTGATATTTCTCCCGGCAATCTTGATTCCAGCTTGTTTTCATCCAGCCCAGCATTTTCTATGATGTACTCTGCATATAAATAGCAAGATGACAGTGTACAGCCTTGTCGTACTCCTTTCCCAATTTGGAACCAGTCTGTTGTTCCGTGTCTGGTTTTAACTGTTGCTTCTTGACCTGCATACAGGTTTCCCGGGTGGCAGGTAAGGTGGTCTGGTATTCCCATCTCCTTAAGAATTTTCCAAAGGTTTGTTGTGCTCCACACAGTCAAAGGCTTTAGCATAGCGAATGAAACAGAAGTAGATTTTGTTTGTTTTTGTTTTTTGAATTCCCTTGCTTTTTCTATGACTCAGAAAATGTTCCTAATTTGATCTCTGGCTCCTTTGCCTTTTCTAAATCCAGTTTGTACATCTAGAAGTTATGTGTTCACATACTGTTGAAGCCTAGCTTGAAGGATTTCAAGAATTACATTACTAGCATGTGAAATTAGTGAAACTGTGGAGTAATTTGACCATCCTTTGGCATTGCCCTTCTTTGGGATTGTGATGAAAACTAACCTTTTCCTGTCCTGCAGCCACTGCTGAGTTTTCCATATTTGCTGACATATTGAGTGCAGCACTTATCTGGATCAATAAGATCTTATTGTATAGTTTTTCTATGTATTCTTGCTACTTCTTCTTAATAATTTCTGCCTCTGTTAGGTCCATACTGTTTCGGTTCTTGATTGTGCCTGTCTTTGCAATAAATGTTCCCTTGGTGGCTCTAATTTTCTTGAAGATATCTCTAGTTTTTCAGATTCTATTGTCTTCCTCTTCCCCTCCTTCCCTTTAGGAAGGGTTTCTTATATATCCTTACTGTTCTTTGGAATTCTGCATTCCAATGGGTATATATTTATTTTTCTCCTTTGCTTTTACTTTTTTTCCCTGCTATTTGTAAGACCTCCTGAGACAACCAGTTTGTCTTTTTTACATTTTTGTTTCTTGGGGATGTTTTGACCACCAACTCCTATACAGCATCTTGAACCTCCATCCATAGTTCATCAGGCACTCTATCAGCTCTGATCCCTTGAATCTATTTGTCATGTCCATTGTAAGGAATTTGTTTTAGGTCATACTTAAATGACCTAGTGTTTTTCCCTACTTTCTTCAATTTAAGTCTGAGTTTTGCAATAAGGAACTCATAATCTGAGCCACAGTTATCTCCTGGTGTTGTTTTTGCTGACTTTATGTAGAGTTTCACTCTCCTTATATAAAAGGTATTTCAAAATATGATTTTCATTTATAATTGAGAAAGAAAAGTTAGTCTTCTATAGGATTACTAATAAAAATTTAATTTTTGTAACTGGTAGTTTGAAAAATTCTTCAAAACTTTCTATTAATAGCATCATCTATATTTTTAGAATTATTGTCAAATTTGGAAAACCTCTGTTAAGATGTAAGATATTCATGTATTTCAAGTTCATTTTGTGCTCAGTCACTCAGTCATGCCAAACTCTTTGCAGCCCCATGGACTGTAGCCCACTGGGTTACTCTGTTCATGGAAGACTCCAGGCAAAAAACACTGGAATGGGTTACCAGGGAGTCTTCCCAAATTAGAAATTGAACCATGTCTCTTGGGTCTCCTTCATTGGCAGGTGGATTCTTTACCAGTATCACCATCGCCCCAAGTTCATCTTGTCATTGACTAATTCTAAGTAGTCTTTAAACTGATAATATTAATTATCCTATTTATTATATATATACATATATATATATGTTATAGTGGCATATTTTAAATTATACAGACTTTATATCAATATTTCATATCAAATCAGTAAGAGATTTTATTTTAATGTGTTTATATGATTCTTTCCTTAATATCAATTGGATTGTAAAACAAAATTACTTTACATTTTATTTAATTGATTCAAACTCTTCTTAATTAAGTATTGTTTACTATTTAATCTAAAATATTTTTGTTATGAATTAATTCCTGACATTTGTATTAACTTCCTAAGGCTGCTATAACAAATTGCCACAAACATGGTGGCTTAAGACAACATAAATTGTGTATCTCACAGTTCTGGAGGCAAAAAGTTTTCAAATTAGAGGAGCATCCACTTCATGCCTCTTCTAGCTTCTGGTGTTGACAGCTTCCTCAGCTTGTAGCCACATTACTCCAGTCTACCTCTGCTCTCATATCACCTCCTCCTCTATGTCTTTCTTCTAATTTGGTATTTGACTTGTGTAACAACAGAGACCATGTGGATCATATAAAATTATTTTCTTGTCTCTAGATACTTAATTCCATAGGCAAAGACCCTTTTTCCAAATAAGATAACATTCATAAATTCTAGGGATTAGGATGTACACATATCTTTTTGAGATCACCACATATTCAAACTTTTCTTATCTGAAGGCCAGTAATTTTCATGAGTAAACATTTTTGCACTTGTTCAATCTCATCAGTCTGTTCCCAGGGCATCATAAGAGTTGATTTGATTGTTTTATCTGCCTTTGCAGTTGTTTTTCAGGGAAAGAACTTACAGCCTCTTCACTCTATCATGTCATAAGCAAATATCCAAACTTTATTTTTCAATTTTCAACTTATTTTGCATTGTTGTTAAAGTCTCTTGATGCTAAAGATAATAAAGTTTTTATTTTGATTAGTTTTTCAAGCACATATATTTAGATGTCCAGAAATTAGGTGCAATTAGATTTTTGTTTTGTTCAAATGGATAATTTGGTTTAAAATCTATGCAAATAATGAATTATATTTTATAAGATGTTTCTTATTTCAAAATCAATTAGGTGAATTGTGTATTCTATTCAGGTACTGAGTCGTTATAAAACCAAAATCCATTCATTTTAATCAGCTTTTAAACTATCTACTAGAAATCTTTTTATTTACTTATTTGTTTATAGTTACAGCTTTGTCTAAACAGTGTTTATCCGTGACAAGACAACCTTATATGTGTTTGTCTCAGTGCTATGTGTCACTAAAATGTGATCTGGTTGAATTTAAAGAATACAACTTTTTTTGTTATAGTCAAAGTGAAAAGCAAAATATGTTAAGATTCTAGTGCTATTCTCACACGCACTGGTTATAAACTACGTGAGAAGATCAAGAAATAATAGGTCAGTAAGGTATCTCTAGGAAAATATACCAGCAAAATTAGGTGTCAGTGACAATTAGATACCTTGGTGGGTATCTTAGAATGGTTTCCCAGTGGAAGAGAAAAAAAAAAAAGAAAATTCTAAGGGGGGGTGGAATCTTTTCATTCACATGTTTATGGAAACACTAGTTTAATATAATTATCATGTAAAGGGAGAGAAAATTTATCCCAGAAATTGTAGAACACAATTAAAAAAACCAAAAATTATTTTCCAATAATCATGGGCAAAAGACTGCAGTAAGATCAGAACATAACATGGTGGAGAGTATGTGGGAATAAGAATGAGGAAGTCTTTGTCTAACTACAAGATATAAAATTTAATCCTAGGCACCATCAAAAGCAGACATCTGTGTATACACAGATACTGTGCTTCTAAATAGAAAAAAAATTTTTCAAAATTAAGCAAACCAAAAAAAAAAAAAAAATATTATGAAAGAGGAATCCCATAGAAAAAAATCTAAAAACAAGTACCAAAGGAGATGATGACGAAAACTAATATAGTCAAGGGAAATAGAAAAGTTTTCACAGAGGAAATGGGCTAAAATGGGTAGTTTCAATGTTTGCTTAGGTTGGTGGGCATTCAGATATTTTTTCTAATTCATTCTGAGGTTACCTTACAAAATTCTTTATTATACCTACAATAAACTTTTCTTAAATTCTATTCATGGTTTATGCCTGAATTCAAATATCATCTCTGTAAAATTTCAATATGCTAGCCTAAAAGAATTTAACCCATCTTATCTTCTCTCTCTTTTTCAGCCTTATCCCCCCCTCTTTTTTTTGTCATATAAACTTTTGATTCTGCCTAATTCATTACTTGCTATTCCTCACTTTCTATGTCATCTTCCCTTTCCATAAGTTATGCCAAATTTATGGAGTTTTTTTCCTCTACTTCTCCTTGATTCTTTAGCCCTTCAAATCCTTTCAATATATTTAAAGTGAAAGTGAAGTCGCTCAGTCATGTCCAACTCTTTACGACCCCATGGACTGTAGCCTACATTGCTCCTCTNTGCCAAATTTATGGAGTTTTTTTCCTCTACTTCTCCTTGATTCTTTAGCCCTTCAAATCCTTTCAATATATTTAAAGTGAAAGTGAAGTCGCTCAGTCATGTCCAACTCTTTACGACCCCATGGACTGTAGCCTACATTGCTCCTCTATCCATGAGATTTTCCAGGCAAGAGTACTGGAGTGGGTTGCCATTTCCTTCTCCAGAGGATCTTCCCAACCCGGGGATCAAACCTGGGTCTCCCGCATTGTAGGCAGATGCTTTACCATCTGAGCCACCAGGGAAGTCCTGTAAGACTTGAATTAATTGGTAAGATCTGTTTGGAAAAAAAAAAAAAAAAACAGTCACTGGGGGTTTAAATAGTGAGAGAAATGGGGCTGAGATTCTTTATTAAAAGAAAATGAAAAACTTCAGGGAAGTTTATATATTCTAATTGGAAGAGATACAGTATTCACAGAAATGGATACATAAATATTCAAAATAATAAAGCATAACTATAATTTTGATTAGTAAAAAGTGGTATAAAGAAATAAAAGAGGGTAATGGGTGATAATAGAGCAGAGTAATATGATTGAAAGAAACTCAGACACAGGACAGACCAAGGCTGATCAGCTCATCTTCATTAAAGAGATAATATTTGAATCAAGGCATTATTTTTAAATAGGAGACAGCCGAGCTAAAACTGGTAGTGCAGGTGGGAGTGGGAAACATTCCAGACAGAGGTTAGAGCAGTTGCAAAGACCCTTACATGGGAACAAAACTCACCTGTTTCAGTATCAGAAAGAAGATGTGTACTATTAGGACATAATATGGGCGGGGGGTGAGGGGAATAGCAGAAAATGAATTCAGACAGATAGGTAGATACCATATCTTCTAAAATGTGTTCAGGATGGTCACAAACTAGATGTAGATGCACAGGAGTTAATTTATTCTCCAACACCAGATAAAAAGAAAAAACAAAACTTCATAATTATTTGTTGATATCATATCTTCTATTTAGTGCACCCTGCTATCATCTTACAATTTGATTATGGATTTTACTGGTCTCCGCTGCTGCTGCTAAGTCACTTCAGTTGTGTCCGACTCTGTGTGACCCCATAGACGGAAGCCCACCAGGCTCCCCTGTCCCTGGGATTCTCCAGGCAAGAACACTGGAGTGGCTTGCAATTTGCTTCTGTGTTATGTTATTTAAGCAGGGTTTCAAGGTATTTAGCAGATGATCTCCTTGAGACTGAGGGCCATATCCCTCATTCATGTATCCTTGAAACACTTAATTTGGTATATTTGCATATATTAGTAATTATTTTTACCATGTTAGGTATCCTGAAGATATATATTATACTACTTTTATACTACTTTTAAAATAATTTTTGATGGATTAATTGTCATGAGTTGTTATTTTTTAGCAAGTAGTTTATCAGTGAAGAGGTTTTTAAATATTATTTGTCATTCTTTGTTGACTTTAAAGAATAGTTGAGATTCTTATAAATGACCCTGATAAAATAGTATCCAAGGACAAATTAGACTTACAGGAGTATGGGACTTTATCTCATCAAGCTTCATTAGCTTACTTATTTTATACATTAAAGCAATTTTAGCAAAGTAAGGAAATTCAAATGGAAACCTACATATTGTGTCTTCTATAAAGTTAATTAGAAACTCAGAGTAGTCAATATCACAAATGCAATATATCAGATCTGAAGAAACATAGGGAGACTGGATTATTGAATTCCAGGAACTTGCTTACATTTCAGAGATGAGGTAAATCAATGATGTGGGAAATAAACTCTATAGCCCTTGTTGTCTTTAGTGTTCAGTGTCTTTGCCCCAGTGCTTAAGATGTAACAATAAGAAAACTGCTATATTCTTGAAAGAAGCTAAAGTAGTATTTGAAAGGTTCTACTGCAAGGCAAGTAAAGTTGATAGATTTAAATATGAGAGACATTAAGCTAAATGAATTTAATAAACATGGAAAATTTAAGAACAGAGTAATAGTATTTTACTCCAGCCTGGTCACACAGGAGATGACAGAGGGAATGTCGACATTCTAGGTACCAGTGAACTAAGGTGGATTGCAATGGATGAATTTAAATGACCATTATATCTACTACTGTGAGCAGGAATACCTTAGAGGAAATGAAGTAGCCATCATGGTCAACAAAGAGTCCAAAATTCAGTACTTGGATGCAATCTCAAAAACGACAGGATAATCTATGTTCATTTCCAAGGCAAACCAGTCAATATCACAGTAATTGAAGTCTATGCCCCAAGCAGTAATGCTGAAGAAGCTGAAGCTGAACAGTTCTATGAAGATCTACAAGACCTTCTAGAACTAACACCCCAAAAAAGATGTTCTTTTCATTATAGGGGACTGGAATGCAAAAGTAGGAAGTCAAGAAACACCTGGAGTAACAGGCAACTTTGGTCTTAGAGTACAGAATGAAGCAGGGCAAAGACTAATAGAGTTCTGCCGAGAAAACGCATTGGTCATAGCAAATACACTCTTCCAACAACACAAGAGAGGACTCTATGCATGAACATCACCAGTTGGTTGATACCAAAATCAAATCGATTATGTACTTTGCAGCCAAACATACAGAAGCTCTATACAGTCAGCAATACCAACAACAAAAGACCAGGAGCTGACTGTAGCTTGGATCATGAACTCCTTAATGCCAAATTCAGACTGAAATTGAAGACAGTGGAGAAAACCACTAGACTATTCAGGTATGACCTAAATCAAATCCCTTATGATTATACAGTGGAAATGAGAAATAGATTTAAGGGACTAGATCTGATAGAGTGCCTGATGAACTATGAATGGAGGTTCATGACATTGTACAGGAAATAGGAAACAAGACCATCCCCAAGAAAAAGAAATGCAAAAAAGAAAAATAGTTGTTTGAGGAGACCTTACAAATAGCTGTGAAAAGATGAGAAATGAAAAGCCAATAAGAAAAGGAAAGATATACCCATTTGAATGCAGAGTTGCACAGAATAACAAGGAAAGATAAGAAAGCCTTCCTCGGTGATCAATACAAAGAAATAGAGGAAAACGATGGAATGGGAAAGANGTCCAGAGAGACGTTGGGGGGTGGGAGGTGGGAGGGAGATTCGGGATTGGGAGCTTGTGTGTACCTGTGGTGGATTTATGTCGATGTATGGCAAACCCAATAGAGTATTGTAAAGTTAAATTTAAAAATAAATAAATTTAAAAAATAAAAAAAATAAAAAAAATAAATAAAGACTACCTCAATTTAAAGAAAAATGATTAATATCAAGATCTATTGATTACAGTTCTTTTATACTGTGTGTCTGTACCCTTCCTTAGATATTTGATCATGAGTTTTAGCACTCCAGTGTAGTTCTTAAGAATGTACAATAACACAGAAATATAAAAATATGTTTGTTACAAAAATATGCTGACTTACATCCAATTTTGTTACAACTTAAATTTTTTTTTTTGTCAAACCAACCAGTTTTTTGCACTTTTAAAAATTTTACAGAAGCAGTGTCTTAAATTCATCTGCTAATGCCTCTAATTGTAGAGGGCAGTGACAACCCCAACTCCAGTGCTCTTGCCTGGAGAATCCCAGGGATGGGGGAGCCTGGTGGGCTGCCGTCTATGGGGTCGCACAGAGTCAGACACGACTGGAGCGACTTAGCAGCAGCAATGCCTCTAAAGTTAAATTCCTTTCTCAATCCTTTGGTTTAATATGTTGTTTAAAGAAACCAGGCATCAGCTCCAGCATATCAAGCGAAGCCACTACAGCCCAGGTGTAGGCTCACCCTTTCATAGTGCCCAATTCTCCTATTTTATTTAATTAGGAACATTTGTTCACAGATAAAAACTGTGAACAATAGAAAACTGACAAATGTTAACTGACAAGCACCTGGTACTTATTAAATAAGATCTACAAGTAAGCAGAGATCACAGGCCTTTTCAGTAATAAAACTCAATAGAAAGATACTGATTAAAGCCCTTTTCAAATATAAGAAAATATTATGATGGAAATATAACTAAATAAACCAATGATTATTTTAAAATAAAATTTAACACTGTATTTCCCCCCTCCCTCTTACCCTAGGAGCAACCTGTTAATTTCATTAGGAACAATCACTATCTTTAGTTCACCTGCTAGAATGACAATCTCTTGAGCAAGCCCACCACAGCTAACCATTATCCACCCAATGCAATTTAGTAATAAATCAATCACGTGTCACTAGAGAGATCACCATCATTGAATGTCCAAGCTGTCTTCTCTAGTAAAAAACAACACAATTGAGATAAAACCATGATTTTTAAAAGTCAATCTCCCCCAAGACTCACGCTTTCAATAAATTGCAAGCAGTTAAACAGTAGTCTAATAGTTAAAGAGTGATCAATACCAGAAAAAGAAAAAAGCTGAGAGCAGAAGTAGGACATTGGTTTTCCAATGGCATTTAATTGATACACTTATGGAACATCTGCTCTCTGGAAGTTCTACTTTCCAAATGAACCCACTATTACTGCTAAAATTTTTCAAATTGATTTCTGCAGATGAAAGGTGTAACAGAACTGTAACCAAAGGATTTTATGTTTATGCAACCATTTCAATTGAGACAGATGGAGCCACATTTTATCTTGAAAGGTGGGGAGGGGAAAGGAGAATAAATTATTTCTGCTCTAATTACTTGCAAAAATAGTTCTATATATGGCTTTCTTAAGATATTTTTATTTTCTGTTTTCTACAAGATGACATTTTATTCAGATACATATAATCTTTGAAATTGGTCAGCTAGAAGTTAAGACTTCATTATAGTTACTGCTCAGTTCCAAGATCTACAGATATGGAGATGATCATTCAAAACATCATAATTAGCTTTCTTTGGAAATAGTCCATTCTCCCTCGGTGTTATTCAGTGTCTGTGAACAGCATACACCACAACCACATGTCTTATCGCATTGGGAGGGTAGTAGTAAGCATACTTTAATTTGAATAACCTCAAGTAAATTTTTCATTACTCATCTGGAGGCTGCAATAACAAAATATTACAGACTGGGTGGATTAAACAAAAGGAATTTATTTCTTACAATTTTAGGAGCTATAAGTCCAAAGTCAGGGAACCAGTTGGTCCTTTTCTTTTGTTGTTGTTGTTGTTGTTGTTAATTTATTTATTTATTTATTATTTTTTTAAATTTGACTTTACAATACTCTATTGGCTTTGCCATACATCGACATGAATCCATCACAGGTGTACACAATAAGCCTCTTTTGGCTTGTAGGCATTGTGATCTTCTTGCATGTTTGCATGACTTCTTACAGAGGAGATAGAGAGGGAGAAGGAGAGAACATGATCTCTGGTTTCTCTTATGACACAAATCCTGGGAGATCAGTAGATTACTCACTCAGTGACTTCATTTCACTTTACTTCCTTAGAGGCCCATCTCAAAATCTATTAATAGCTACCCTGGGGGGTTGGGACTTCAGCGTGTGAATTTTGGGGAGACACAAACAATCAGTCCTTAACAAGTATATTGAGACAGAGAAGAGAAATGATAAGGAAAAAAATAAAATTCAGGAGTTTTGTTTTAAATATTGTTTAAAGTATTGCATACTTTCAGATGTATATATAATACATTCAATTATCAACACAAGAAGCAGAAAATAACATGTAAACTTTGAATATGAAAACACTTTTACTTCAACAAAACTGGCCTGCCAAATGTTATTATAACATATGTATGATGGAAGGAATTTCAGCAAAAATAGATACTATTCAATTTAAACATAAGGATGCAAATTTAGAATTTTTTAAATTCTGTGTGTGCGTGTGTGTGTGTTAGTTTCTCAGTCGTGTCCGACTCTTTGTGACCCTATGGAATATAGCCCGCCAGTTTCCTCTGTCCATGGGATTCTCCAGGCAAGAACACTAGAGTGGGTTGCCATTTCCTCACTGATTGTTTAAATAACACAATTCATCAAAATAAAATCACTACAGAATGAAAGAATACGTTTTTATTTATTTATACAGCAATATTAGCAGCAGTCCTCAACCCAGGCAAAGGTCAAATACAGGTTATTATGAATAATGCTGGTGCAGTTTTATGACTAAAAGGACCTTTAACCTTCACATTTCCAGATGTTAATATTTGCCGTTCAATAGTCAAAACAACTCTAACCCATACTGAGAACTGGCAGGAATTCATAGTATAGTAGATCAGGGCTATTTATTTTACATATCAACAGAGTGTGGGCATGTCCCCAGTCAGCATATTCTCATGAATCACTGTTCTACAAGTTTCCTAAGGATTCTTTGAATTAATGGCTACACATTGATCTCTTTTCTTTCTTTCCATTTCAAGGGGAGCAAATTGTTTTAACTATATTAGCAGAGAATACAACTTCATTCACTTCATTCAAGAAAGATTAAGAGAAACAGATAACATTAATTCCTCTGCATTTCTATGTATCAGAAGAAAATATTTGAGCCCTCCACAGATAGATGTAGATGTAAAACAGAACTTAAAAGTAGTGCTAAGTAAATGTGATATAACACATATTTAAGAAAATGGTCTTGAGGTAACATTATTATCATTTGACTTTAACATAAGAAATGCGTTCCTAAAAAACAGCATGCTGTGCTTTCCTTAGTTGCTCAGTCATGTCAACCCTTTGCAACCACATGGACTGTAGCCTGCAAGGCTCCTCTGCTCATGGGGATTCTCCAGGCAAGAATACTGGAGTAGACTGCCATGCCCTCTTCCAGGCGATCTTTCCAACCCAGGGATCAAACCCAGTTCTCCCACATTACAGGCGGATTCTTTAATACAACATCATGGGGTTTATCAGTGCTGTGTTGTGCTTTGCTCAATCCTGTCTGACTCTTTGCGACCCTTTGGCCAGGCTCCTCTGTCCATGGAATTTTTCAGGCAAGAATGTTAAGAGTGGGTTGCCATTTCCTACTCCAGGGGATCTCCCCAACCCAAGGATCAAATCTCATCTTCTGTGTCTCCTACATTGCAGGCAGATGCTTTACCAGTGAACCATCAGGGAAGACCAGAGTTTATCATTAAGAATTTTTAATTTGTAAAAATAGTCATATAGGAAGTGATTTTGTTTAGTCCTTCCTATCTGTTTGTAACTGGGAAAAATTTTTTTTACTTCTTTAAAGCTAGCAGAATCTGTCATTATCAATTACCTCAGATTAAAATCTCAAAATTTGGAAAAATGAGAAATAATTACCATGTATTAATACATCATATATATTTGATACATAAACCAAAAAATAGATTTTCATAATTATTCTCATACATAGGATTTATAATATCTCAGTGTATAAAGATGTATTTCCATAGTATTTGGCTAGTTTTAAATTGTATATGCAATGTATTTTTGAGTTTAATAAAAATAAATAATTACTACATTACTTAAAAATATTTTAGGTTTTAATACCATTATTTATTTTTAGAGTGAAAAATTGGAAAATAAATATAAGTGTTGCTTAGAATTTTTTGGAAATTGTAATATTGCATTTCCTTCTGAAATTAATGTGCAGCATATTGGCTGTTTTTCCATCTAATGCTCCTTTTCTCTTCCTCTTTCTTTTTTTCTTCACCCTCTTACCAGTGATAAGCACATATTCTGTGGCATCATATCAATCAATTTCTGTTGAGTCTATTATTAAACTTCACCATATGTACACACACTAACAATACAGATGTATCTTTCTTCTCTTGTTGAGAAGGGAATCAAAATTTGGGGAGATGAAATCACTCACAGCCATTGAAATAGGTGCCAAATATAAATGAACTCAACTTTTGAATAATACTGCCTCACTGGAGTTAACAACATTCCCTATAAGATACTTAGATTTTACAGATTCTATGGATAAAATATTCCCATAAAATACAGGAACAAAAGGCTGTGGTAATGTTGTCCATAGTGGAAGAAAGAATTAGCTTTCAGGGTCCGTATAGTCATTCTCAATTGTTGTTCCTGGACCAACAATATCAGCATCATACTTATGAGAAATACAGGTTCTTGTTCCCATTCCCAGCTCTACTGAATCACAACTGGTTACAGCTCAGCAGTCTATGTCTTAATAAGCCTTCCCCAGTGATTCTAGCTAAATTTGAGAACCAGAGTCTTTGTGTATCTATTCTTAATTGATTGAAATGTACATCTCATAATGAAAAAGCTCTTTTATTAGAAAAGGTTTATTTGGAGGGACTGTCAATACCTGATACAGGAGAGCATGGAAAGCTTATAGTTAAAGAAAAGAGAGTGGAGAAAAATTAAGTGGATATATTATGCATTCCTTAAGGAAAGAAAGATTCACATTCAAAATAATTACTAGCTATAGTCTGTGTCGTCAAATTTACAAATATGAGTCTTTCTTCTATAGGTAGAGGAAAGGGAAGATGTATATTGGGGTAAAAGCAGAAAGAATACTTATAGATGACAAAGCAAGAGGTTGAGGGTGCTATGGAAACCTAAAGAGGAACAAGCTACACCCCCAAGAAAAGCTACTTCCTGGGACTGCTGAGCCATTCCAAGGACTTTTTTATGGGTTCTCATGGCTAATATCTTTTTCACCAATCCAGGCAGCTTGGGGATAGTAGTTCCCTGACCAGGAGTTGAACTTGGGTCCACAGCAGTGAAAGAGGTGAGTCCTAATCACTGGACTGCTAGGGAAATCCCCTCTATGCTTATTTTTCTCTGATTAATTAATCTTTTCTTTTTCCTTTTTTTTTTTTTTCTGCTAGTTATCCTAGATTATTACTTACCTAATAGGATTCACTTCAATTTAGCCTTACTCTTTCAATACTTGCTTAATTTCTTTTTTTTTTNTTTTCAGGCTTCCCAGGTAGCACTAGTGGTAAAGTACCTGTCTGCCAAGGCAGGAGACATAAGAGACTCAGGTTTGATCTGTCTGGGTTGAGAAAATCCCTGGGAGGAAGGAATGGTTACCCACTTCAGTGTTCTTGCCTGGAGGATCCCATGTACAGAGGAGCTTGGTGGGCTACAGTCCATAGGGTTGCAAAGAGTTGGACATGACAGAAGCAACTTAGCATGCACACACAGCAAAAGGTTTTTCAGAGCTCTATGCCAGGAAGTTGGGGGGCCAAAGCCACTTTACATTTCCTATTACCTCACAAGTCTGAAAAGGCCATCTAGTGAATTCCCCAACTGAGAAATGTTAATTGCATAGAGAGGCAGAGGTAATTACCTCTGTAAAGGTAATTCCAGATATAGGGCTTGATTTTTGGCAAAAACATCCAAAAGGAGCACATTATCAGACATAAAATTCTAGGATAGAAATCAGAAAATCTGCATTCTGCTCTCACATCTATTACAAATCAAATAAGACCCTGTGTAAGCCACATTCTGTCTGCTAATCATTNTATAGGGCTTGATTTTTGGCAAAAACATCCAAAAGGAGCACATTATCAGACATAAAATTCTAGGATAGAAATCAGAAAATCTGCATTCTGCTCTCACATCTATTACAAATCAAATAAGACCCTGTGTAAGCCACATTCTGTCTGCTAATCATTTAGATAGTAGACCTTGGGATTACGAAGAGGTTAAAGGATTAAATGTAAGAATTAAACTGACCTGAAAGATAATAGATCACCAGCTATTTCTCTGGCAAAAATAAGTTTACTCAGGATCAGCAAAGAATTCCAGTTCACGGTCTACAATAGTAGTGAGCCATGAGCATGTCCCCACCCAGCAAAGGAAAGGAGAAATGGAATTTAGGATGATGAAAGTAAACAAAGAGTCTAGGGCTGACTCTTTTTTTAAAATATAAATTTATTTATTTTAATTGGAGACTAATTACTTTATAATATTACAGTGGCTCTGCCATACATTGGCATGGATATGCTATGGGTGTACATGTGTTCCCCATCCTGAACCCCCCTCCCACCTCCCTCCCCATCCTATCCCTCTGGGTCANATTTCCAGTATTCTGGGAGGTGGATCATTGAGGACTGTGATTCTGTTTTTAATCTTACTTAAAATTGTATTTCAATTTCATCACACAGTCATATGAGACTCTTTGTAACCCCATGGACTATAGCCCACCTGTCTATGGGATTTCCCAGGGAAGAATACTGGAGTGGGTTGCCGTTTTCTATTCAGTTTACCTACATCACTTTATTTTACTCTTAGTTTTCAGTTCAAATTATTCTAGATGTTTCTTAGTTGCAGACTAATTATTTTTCTTTATCATTCATTTTATTTTATTTTTTTAGAAGAACTTTATTTTTTAATTTTTTTTAAATTGGGATAATAGATTTTTTTTTACTTTATTTTACTTTACAATACTCTATTGGCTTTGCTATACATCGACATGAATCCACCACAATTTCATCCACTTTAAGATTGTATAGAATAATGCAAATCTTGCTTGACATGTACATTCCAGTCTTTATTACCTTACATTAAACTCAGTTATGGTAAGATAATAGTATTTTGGCATAGTTCATTTTTCCAGAAGGAAAAGGACATAACAGTTTAAAGTGGTTAGCAAAACATTTTCCGTAATACATATATTGACTGGAGAAGGAAATGGCAAGCCCTTCCAGTTTTCTTGCCTGGAGAATTCCATGGACAGAGAAGCCTGGCAGGTTACAGTCCATGGGGTTGTAAAGAGTTGGATATGACTGAGCAACTGAAACGATATATGTTGACTCTGTCCAACTTTGCCAAAACAGTCCTTATTTTCACCTGTTGTACCAAAATAATTATTAATAGCACCCAGCTCAGTGCTCATCTGAACTATGAAATACAGCCCATCTGAACTATGAAAAGTGAAAGTGTTAAGGCTTTAGTCGCATCCGACACTTTGTGACCCTATGGACTGTAACTCACCAGGCTCCTCTGTCTGTGGAATATTCCAGGCAAGAATGCTGGAGTGGGTAACCATTCCCTTCTCCAGGGGATCTTCCCGACCCAGGGATCAAACCCTGGTCTCCCATATTGCAGGCAGATTGTTTACCATCTAAGCCACCACGGAAGCCTAATTTGAACTATAAATTAAATCAGTATTCAAAAGAGCTAAGCTTTGGGCTCTTTTCTAAATTTATATTTCTCAGTGTGCTATTGTGATAGAAGAAATATGTATTTAGTTCTTATCCCTGGTTCTTGACACTTTAGAATTTCCCTAGTGACAGAAATGAAATAGTCTTTTGTCATTTACAATAAACACCTTTCAACCAGTCCTAAGGTTATAGTAGTCAGGTGACTCTTGAAAGATGAGGGCTAGTTAAACCCAGAGAAACTGACCACATGATGGCTAGAGATTGATTTAATCACAACTAGCTAATGATTAAACTAATAATGTTTATATAATGAAGCCTCCAGAAAAACTGTAGTCAAAGAGATTCAGAGAGCTCCTGGGTTGGTGAACATATTTAGGTGCTGGGGAGGTGGCATGCTGGAGAAAGCATGGAAGCTTCATACCCCTAGCTTATACTTTGTCCTGTAAACCTCTTTATCTGGACTTTCATCCATATCTTTTGGCATATTCTTTATAATAAACTGGTAAATGTAAATAAATATATTCCTGAGTCTATGAGTTATTCTAGTAAATTATCAAACCAGAGAAGAGAGTTACGGGAGCGTCCAATTTATAACTAGTCAATTAGCTGTACAGATGACAACCTTGCCACTACCTTGCGAGGTGGGGAGTAGTCTTGTGGAACAGTTTTTTTTCTTTTTTTCTTTTTTTTTTAACACTAGGCAGTTAGTGTCAGAATAAATTAAACTGTAGGACAACCAGCTGGTCTCCACAGAAGGTAGGAGAATTGGTTGGTGTGTGGAAATCCCCACGTTTTGGTGTAAGAATGCTGTAAGAATACAGAAAAGCTTTGCCTTTAGTCAGTAAAGAGGAAAAATATATTTAACTCTCGTGACCGCATTTTTGAAACTTGAAGCTCCTTCTTAACAGTCTCTCTTTCTGTTTTCTTTTTTAATTTTAAATGAGGCACTTAGCAACATATAGTGGCTTCCCTGATGGCTCAAATGGTAAAGAATCCGCCTGCAATGCAGGTGAGCCGATTCAGTCCCTGGGTTGGGAAGATCCCCTGGAGAAGGGAATGGTTACCCACTCCAGTATTCTTGCCTGGAGAATTCCATGGATAGAGGAGACATGGGGTCACAAAGAGTGGGATATGACTGAGTGACTAACATTTTCACTTAGCAATGTATATTTTTTTTAAATGTTTTTTATTGCTTCCCTCTAAAGTCTAAGTTCTCTGAGGCTAAAAGTCTCTTTATTCATCTCTCAAGTAGTGTCCTCAGCTACTATTTGAATGCTGTGCAAATGATAGATTTTGGGAGATATCAGAACACACGTGTGTATATATATATATATATATATTCTGAGCATCTATTTATATATATATACATCTATATATCTACATATATACATATACACAAAGTATTTATCTATCAGATATATAATATACACATAGAGTATATACATATTGAGTGTATGTCTTGCCTAACAGTGATTTTTTCAACTCAGTTCTTCCTTCAGGATATTATTTTCTTCTTCCTGGAATTTATTTTAATGAAGACATATTTATGGCAAAGATCTTTGGTTTCAAATAATAGGTTAGCTGTTTTGACACAATGATTCTCAGTACTCTGGGGATTATTATTATCTTTTTTTACCTTTTTTATGGCTGTCATTATAACTGGACATTTGCTATCAGTGTAATTTCTAGATATTGTATTTTTTTAAAAAATGATTTTAAGATTATATTTTAAAACTTTTGTTATCTTAATTTCTTATCTAAATAAGATTTCTTACCTGTTTGGAAAAAATGTGCTTCCTTAATATGGTTCTCTCATTACATCTGAAACATTCTCATTCTTTCTGTCATCAAATTGTGCCTCTCCTTCTTTCCCTCACCTTTTTCCTTTAAGATCTCCTATCAGAAACATTTTTGGCCTTTCTCCATATCTCTTAATATATCACTTTCCCACCACATTATCTCTTGTGCTGCTTTCTGCATAATTTCTATTCTGTGCAATTCTTTCAGTTAACTACTTCTCTCAATTCCAGTTAATCTGAATTTAAATACTCCATTTAATTTTAATGCATAAATATTTAATTTATAGGTATTAGCTTTGGTTCTTTTTCAAATCTGTCTGGTCCTTACTAAAAGAGCTTTTGGCTTATTTTCAATTCCTTCTACCACTATGCTGCTGCTGCTGCTGCTGCTAAGTCACTTCGGTCGTGTCCGACTCTGTGTGACCCCATAGATGGCAGCCTCCCAGGCTTCCCTGTCCCTGGGATTCTGCAGGCAAGAACATTGGAGTGGGTTGCCATTTCCTCCTCCAATGCATGAAAGTTCTACCACTATAACCGCTTTTATATACTTTATAGTTTACTAAATTGTTTAGTGCTAGCTGTTGTTACAAGCATACAACAAACCCACACATATATGTGCCCTACATTTCTTGTAAATGTAGATTAGGTCAGTCAGATGTTTTGAGTGAGTGGTCTTCCTTTTGCCTGTTTTGAGTATATAGTCTCATTCAATATCCTGGGTGACCCTCCTCCTAACCCATACTGTCTTTTCCATTCTACAAGGATGAGAAAAAAAGAGAATGATGGATGCATGTTGGAAGTTTGTATCAACTAGGCCAAGAAGTTACATATATTCACTTTAGACATATTCCATAGGCCAGAACTTGGCTGTATGGCCATAGCCAACTACAAGGGACACTTGGACATATTCTCATTTCCTCTCTGAGTCCAAGAAGAAGATGAAATAAGTTGGGAAAGCAGCTTGCCAGTCAATACCACAATAATTCTATTCAATAGTGCTTGACAGATTAATTATGCAATTTGTTTCTATCCCACTGTTGACCTTATGTATTGCTTCCTCTTGTGTTTTGTTATTTTAGACTAAAAGATTATATTTAGTGGGACTTTATCTCAGAAATTCTGTGTTGTCTGAGTTCCCAGACCTCACAAGTCAAGTAGTATAAATATTAATATAAAATCCATGTGAATGGAAGCATGTGGTCAAAAAATGTCATGGGGAATATTTTTTTCTACCCAAACTGAAACCCACAGTATTTCTTTTCATTTCCTTTTGAAAGCAGGCATTTTTTTCCTTTCCTCATTTACACAGAGGGCAGTGACCCTTTGAAAGTCAAGGCTTCACATGTCTGTTTCTCAAATTCTCATATCCTACATTGACCCGGTACCTGCATAGCCATAAACACTCGCCTCTTTGATGATCACTCTCAACGAATGTCACCAAGCACAGTTGAAGCAACAGTATTCACATTTTCTGTCATAGTTTTCAACTTACATTTTGTCCTTTGGACCTTTATCAGCCAAATCTCTGGTTACCACTCTAAAAACTTGCCTCTTGGCACAGCTGCTGTGTCTCACTTTCAGTGCGATGCTGCTGTTCTCGTCTCCTGCCCTAGTTTTCTATTTACTATTTGTTTTTGGATCCATGATGTAGTACTTAAACTCCTGAAAATTTCATTTCTGATGAAATTATGAGAAAACAGAATGTTTTGTCATAAGAGATTTTCAAAGTACCTTGTCTTCTATATTTCCGAAACAATTTTTTCCCTTGTATCTTCTTTCTCTTACTTTCATGATATTTTAACAGCTTCGATGAACACAATTTATCTAACATTGTTTAAAGATAGTTGTTATGATTAGTCTCCTGCCAAAATATACAATGTTTTTTTTTTATCTACTGCTTCTAATTATGCCACTGTCTTACACATTTTTCTTGTTCACAATTTTTTTGATCTCCAAATTTTAGATAAACTTTAACTGGATTTCAGTTCAGTTCAGTTCAGTCGCTTAGTCGTGTCCGACTCTTTGGGATCCCATGAATCGTAGCACACCAGGCCTCCCTGTCCATCACCAACTCCCGGAGTTCACTCAGACTCGCGTCCATGGAGTCAGTGATGCCATCCAGCCATCTCATCCTCTGTCGTCCCCTTCTCCTCCTGCTCCCAATCCCTTCCAGCATCAAAGTCTNAATCGTAGCACACCAGGCCTCCCTGTCCATCACCAACTCCCGGAGTTCACTCAGACTCGCGTCCATGGAGTCAGTGATGCCATCCAGCCATCTCATCCTCTGTCGTCCCCTTCTCCTCCTGCTCCCAATCCCTTCCAGCATCAAAGTCTTTTCCAGTGAGTCAACTCTTTGCATGAGGTGGCCAAAGTACTGGAGTTTCAGCTTTATTTATCCATATATTTAACACATGCTTTGATCGTTACTGCATCTAGTATTCTACTTATTCCAAATGTATAGAGAATCTTTTCCTCTTAAATATTGTTAGTAAGTTTTACGAATGTCTATGTGTGGTGAATTCTCACGCATTGTTTCAGTTCAGTTCAGTAGTTCAGTCGTGTCCTACTCTTTGCGACCCCATGAATCGCAGCACGCCAGGCCTCCCTTTCCATCACCATCTCCCGGAGTTCACTNCACTGCCTCATTTTAATCTAATGATGCTACAACCATACGTGGTTGAACCACTATAACCCAACTTCATACAGATGTGAAGTAGCAGCACAAGGGTCAAACCATGGTCACAGAGCTGGTAAGAAGCAGAGCCAAGGCTTTGATTTATATATTTACATATCACCACTATGTTTCCCATTTTTCTCCTTTCACATTCTGTCACCCTGATTACTAGAGTTGTGTAGTTAAATTGGCTTTTATAAAGACGAAAATTCACTAATTTTATCAAGTTGCCCCATTCATCTTTGCTAAAGCTCGCTGTCTAAATTGCTTTATTAGCATCTTATTTCCTGAATTTACAAATTTCTCTATTGCTTCCATATTTGATTAAGAATTTATCTTGATCTAAAATTCTTGAAAAACATTTTACTTTCCTGATGATTTTGAAACAATGCTACTTCCTTTTCTGATTTGTATCTTGTTACAATTGGGTTCTCAAGCCAGCCTTATTTATTCTGGTTTACAGAAAAACTGAATCTTCCTCCTGAATGCCATAAGATTATTTATTATTTTCTTAAAGTACCTGGTTTTAGCTTGAAGCATCAAGTTTTCAGTTACTTCATGCAAGATTTTTTTTTTTTTACTTTATTTTACTTTACNGCTATTGGGTTTGCCATACATTGTTTCTTTAGAGATTGTCTATTTCATGACTATTTTTAATGGTATTTTACCTAGGGTTGCAAATCTAAAACTGATTTTTTTTTCTGACCACCACATACATATCATTTGACATTTTGCTGATGTCAAGTTTAATGTTAAACTTATTGTTCTCAGTAGTTATCCTGCCCTTTTCACCAGGCTGCTTATAAGATCTCTGTGAAGTTTGCTTTATAACATTTCTAAGTGTAGGTTTACTGTTATTTATCTTTATGCAGACAGATGATACTCCTAGTATTTGACAATATTAGGTATTATGGAATATTGTGAAATGTTTTAAGAGTATAAATTGTTGTTATTGTTTTATTAATGAGATTCCATTTATTTATGTTAAACCATGGAATTCTATCCCACAATTCTTTTAAACTTCACATATTTTTATTCTTTTTCACTCTGCATTACTCTTAGTCCTTTCTTCCAGTTAGCTAATTATTTCTTCAGTTTTATCTAAACTGCTACTTTACCCATGCAATGTGCTTTAAATTTCAATAATAATTTTTATTTCTCAAATTCCATTTTTAAGCCTAAATCCCTTGTCTCACGATATCTTATTTTTAAGATTGTGTCCTAATTGCTTAAAATATTAATTTTATTATCTATCATAGCTCTTTTATGGGCTTCTCTGATGACTTAGTAGTAAAGAGTCTGCCTGCCAATGTGGGAGATTTGGGTTTGGTACCTGGGTCAGGAAGATTCCCTAGAGATGGAAGTGGCAACCCCACTCTAGTATTCTTGCCTGGGAAATCCCATGGACAGAGGAGCCTGGTGTACAGTCCATGGGAGCTGCAAAATATTCAGACACAATTTAGCGACTAAACAATAACTATTTTTATAAATTACTATCATTCTAAACCTACTTTTATTTTATATCCATTGTATTCAGCCATGTTAGTTTCTTAATGGCCTTTTTAATTTTATTTTTTTTAGCTCAAAGCATGTTGTGTTTTATCTATGGAAATATTGTATAATATACTTTGTCAAAGAGTAGGACCGGGGATCAAAGCCAAGTTCCAAAGGGAAAACAAGTCAGAAATCCTCCAGAATGTACAGAGAGCAGGACTGAGTTTTCATCAAAAAACTCCCAGCATGTACCTGGGATATGGACCATTCATTGTTATACAATATTTCTGCCCTCTTTTTAAGTGGGTGTATCACTAGAACTTATCCATTCCTGTATCACCATATATATTGTATATGCTGGGGAGAAAGTGTGGGCAGAAGATACAGAAAATGTATTTCTCCTTCACAGGTCTTCATATCAAGAGTAACAGTATCTGACAAACTTCATCCTACCTGGATCTGATTTAGATTTTGAGATCTAGACATTTAGCCTGAACATAATGCTGTAATGAAATAATTTTTGAGGTATCTTGGGAGAAGGTAGATATGTTTTTCAAGTGGAATTAATATAAATAATTTTTAGCCAAAATGAAGATTGTGGTGGGTTTAAAATATGTCCACAGACAACGGAAACTGTGACAGACTTTTCTTGGGCTCCAAAATCACAGCAGATGGCGACTGCAGCCATGAAATTAAAAGATGCTTGCTCCTTGGAAGAAAAGCTGTGACAAACCTAGACAGCGTANGTGGTGGGTTTAAAATATGTCCACAGACAACGGAAACTGTGACAGACTTTTCTTGGGCTCCAAAATCACAGCAGATGGCGACTGCAGCCATGAAATTAAAAGATGCTTGCTCCTTGGAAGAAAAGCTGTGACAAACCTAGACAGCGTATGAAAAAGTAGGGACATTACTTTGCCAAAAATGTCCATATAGTCAGAGCTTTGATTTTTCAAACAGTCATGTACAGATGTGAGAGCTGGACAACAAAAAAGGCTGAGCACCAAAGAACTGACACCTCCAAACTGTGGTCTTGCAGAAGATTCTTGAGAATCCCTTGGACAGCAATGAGATCAAACCAGTCAATACTAGAGGAGATCAGTCCCAGTGTGTTCACTGAAAGGACTGATACCGAAGCTGAAGCTCCAATATCTTGGCCACCTGATGTAAAGAGCCAACTCATTGGAAAAGACTTGATGCTGGGAATGATTGAAGGCAGGAGAAGAAGGGGAGGGCAGAGCATGAGATGTTTGGATGGCATCACTGACTCAATGGACAAGAGTTTGAGCAAACTCCAGGAAGTAGAGAGGGACAGGGAGGCCTGGCGTGTTGCAGTCCATGGAGTCTCGAAGAGTCACTCACAATTGAGTGACTGAACAACATCAACAGCAAATCATTTAACACTTCTCTCACTATGCCTAGTTTCTGTACTCCTTTCCCTGGTGGCACAGAGGTTAAAGCGTCTGCCTGCAGTGTGGGAGACCTGGGTTCAATCCCTGGGTCGGGAAGATCCCCTGGAGAAGGAAATGGCAATCCAGTCCAGTATTTTTGCCTTGAGAATCCCATGGACGGAGGAGCCTGGTGGGCTACAGTCCATGGGTAGCAAAGAGTCGGACACGACTGAGTGACTTCACTTTCACTTTTGTTTGAATCTTGGCTGATATTAATATCTCACTTTTAACAAGTGGAATGTAGTGCATATGATGCTGCAGAACTTCTGAAGCTGTATTATATTATAAATGACAATGTTGATTCCGACTTGTTTGCTGAGACATTTGCTTTTGGAACCTTGAGGTTACCATATAGTGGAGAAGCCCAGATTACATGGAAAGGCCATATGTTGGTGCTTCCTTGAAGCTAAGCTAAAGTTTCTAGACAAGAGCCAAAATCAACTCACAGACATGTGAAGACTTTGGTTGATTTCAGCCACAGCTATGGAGTCACCCCTGCCTGTCAAGTTTTCAGAAGCCTATATCTCAGGCATCATGCAACAAGTAAAACTCTTATACTGTGAAATTTCTGAATTCCAAATCCACAGAACTCATGAGTGTATGAAAAGGTTTTCTTAAGCCAATAGTTTTGTGGGAATTTGTTGTATAGAAATAATAACTCTAATAGGCTTTTAAATTTACATTTATTTTATAAGCTAAAAATTTGTAATGCTTTATCCTAAAACTCTTGTGTGGCCTCGGTTTAGAGTTTGTGCTGCCACAGAAATTCAACTAGTTTGGAGTTTAATTTTATATTTATTTATCACTAGACTTCTTCAGAATCAAGTTATGGCATACACTGAACCCACACCTATTGAATGGCACACACGTAGTTGCAGACTTGTAGAAGACAACCCCATCTGGAGCCAAAAAATCTATAAATATTTATTTTTTATTTTTCTTATCTATGGGTTGTTTATTAGCCAGTTGTGTTTTTTTTTTTTTTTCCCTCTGAAGGTTGGTTTTACAGTAGGGGTTTCATTTTCAAACATTAACCTTTCAGAGTCCATATACAGAATTTTCTTCCTCTATAGACAATAAGTCCCAAATCTCTAGGTTATAGAAAAGCTCCCATACATCTTCACATACCCACCAATTAGGAAAGCTATAACATTAGCCTCAGCCTTGGATGCTAACTGAGTTTGAACTCTTTCTTCTTTATAGAAAATGAAGACTTGCACTTTCCTTGTAAGATCTCAGTTATGCATACTTAATACAATTTTTTTCTGTATATCCAGCTACTTACAACAGAAAGATTTTCAAGTTACAAATTCATGCATATTGCTATCCCATATTTTATTTGTTCTTATGAACAAAAAATAATACTATGCAAAAATATAAGAAATAAAATGATAGAGATATGAGCAGGAACTAATGAATTGAAATCAACAAATACATAGAATCAACAAACAGGAGTTTGTATCTTTGAATAACTGGATAAAATTTAAAAAAAACTTTTACAAGAGTTATCAAGAAAAAAAAACAGAAAAGAAATTTAAAAATTATCAAGAATGAAGATATAACTATAGACACAGTTGAGAAAGCAATATAAAAATCAAACAAACAATCAGGCAAAACTATGTATTACAAAATTTAAGTAGATAGAATTCTTCCTTAAGGGCTGCCTGCTCCTCCTGCTCTGTCTCCCGGTGGTAGAAGTAGTTGAAGTNAAAAAAAAAAGATATAACTATAGACACCGTTGAGAAAGCAATATAAAAATCAAACAAACAATCAGGCAAAACTATGTATTACAAAATTTAAGTAGATAGAAATCAACAAAAGATAAAATTTATAGTGCATTATTTATTAAAATGACCAAGATAAGAAACAAAATGATTATAAATTTGAGGCAGTGGGAAAAAAAGGGATGAAAATAAGGATGTTCAAAAGTTGTGTAATGTTCTATTATTCTTAGCCTGTTTGATGAACTCGGAAGTATTCATGGTAGTGGTGGTTTAGTCTCTAAGTCGAGTCTGACTCTTACGACCCCATGGAATATAACCTGCCAGACTCCTCTGTTGATGGGATTCTCCAGGCAAGAATACTGGAGTGGGTTTCCATTTCCTTCTCCAGGGGATCTTCTTGAACTAGAGATCAAACTCATATCTCCTGCATTGCAGGAAGATTCTTGACTGACTGAGCCACCAGGAAAGATATCACAAGTACTCATAGTATATTTTATATTATATATTGTACTTATTCTTTTTTGTGTATGAAATACTTAATAATGATATTTTAAACTTTCATTTTTTTAAAGGATAATAGCAGACGCATGAAGGGAATTTATCTATGTGACTATATTTTACTGTCAATTCAGATAATATGATACTTATACATCTAATTGGATATCTAGCTTGGAAATAGAAGAAAATGCAATTTAATATAGCTATGATTACTTGCATTGCAAAAAACAACTTGCATCTTGAATATTTTATCTATGACTATTCTTTCACACAACTTCTCTTCATTACAAAAGAGAATATTTAATTAATTAAAACAAAAAGTTCTTCTTGACTAAATATAAAACTTATTTTTATTAAGATAGTTCATATAATAAATATTCCAAAGCTAGCATTTTACTATAAAATAACCATATTTAATATTAACATTATCTAATATTTCTCTGCTGTGTTTGCTCAGGCAATTTTCTTTTTAATTTTTTTTATTTTTTATCTCTCAGGCAATTTTCTATGTGGTTTCATGCGACATTTTTCATTTTTCTTTCCTGTCTTAATGATCCAGAAATTTAAAAGAGGTTATGACATATTCTGTAAATTTGTTCAGACCTTGAAATATTCAAATAATGGGCAATATACCTTTGTAAAGCATAGGCATGTTAGTCTTTGATTCTTTTTATGGCTTAGACTGCTTTATGACTTTCTCTCAATAAAAACCATAAAATTAAAATGACCATGCAAGGGTTTATGAAGCGCCTCTGACCCAATATGGTGAAAGCTAATGGCAACAAAATTGTTTCCTAAATCTGCTAAAATACCTGGAGGGAGCAATTTTACAATACATGGCAGACAGGAGGTCTGGGAAATCCATTTCTGGGGAACCCCTTCCTCTGGCAGCTGCATATAGAAAGAAAAGTGTCAATGTTCAACAATTATATTTTAAATATTGCAAAATATATGTCAGGCAATACCTTAGCTAGTGTTCCTTATAGAGAAACAAATGAGAAAAACCTTGACAAAAATTATAGTACAATTATTAATGAAATCATGAACATCAATAGTTACTAGAGCATTACTAAAGTTCCACCTCTCATTGCATTTCTTTTCTAATAGTAGAGGCAAGAAATGAGTGAAACGTTGGATTACTGAATTAAATACCTATCATTATGTCATGAAAATACAAATACCATGTGAAGGATCTAAGTTTATAGGAATGGAATTTATCCTCAAATTATAGTAACAGAGTTTTTTTCTCCAAGCATCTTAATAGATAACTCTCTACCTTACATCTTTTATATAAGGCAGTTGAAACTTACATATGCATGTTCAGTTGCTCAGTTGTGTCCAACTCTTTGCAACCCCATGGACTATAACCTGCCAGGCTCCTCTGTCCATGGGATTTTCCAGGCAAGAATACTGGGTTGGATTGCCATTGCCTCCTCTAGGGGATCTTCCCAACCGAAGGATCGAACCCATGTCTCTTGCACTGGCAGGCAGATACTTTATCACCAGTGCCACCTGGGAAGTGTCTTAAGGGGCAATGAGTCATAACTGTTTTACAGCAACAACAGTGATCAGTAGTAACATCGGTAGCAACAACAGTAGTAATGTCAAAGATCACTGATCACAAATCACTATAACAAATGTAATAATAATGAAAAGTTTGAAACATTTCCAGATTTACTAAAAGGTGACACAGAGATGTGATGTTAGCAAATGTTACTGGGAAAACAGCATCAATAAACTTGCCCAAGGCAGGCAAACTTGCACAAACCTTCAAAGTTAAAAAAAAAAAAAAAGAAGAAGCAATATTTGTGCAGTGAAATAAAGGAAGGTACAGTAAAAGGAGAAATGCCTGTATTTTATTTTTAACATCTAAATTAGTGTCAAATGATATTACCTTTAGTCTTTTTAAAATATATGCATTAAGTGCTATGAGTTCTTATGAATAATTTTGGTTTTAGCATATAAAATTTGATATTATGTATTTAATATTATATATAGTCCCTCTGTATATACATATAGGTATGCTATTCTTATTTAGTACTTGAAAGATACTGTTCTTTCTTCTGTCATCTATGTTCTGCTAAGAAGTCAACTCAGTCTGACATTCTTTTGCAGGCAATACTGATTTTTTTTCTGTATGCTATTAAGATGTTCTTAATTTTGATGCAACGAAGTTTCTATGCAATTAGATTTGCTTTGTATGTGTTGAACTTTATACATCTGAGGATTTATAAAGACATGACATCTTGCTTGATGTCTTCACTCAAAGATTGCGTATTATTAATACTTTAGCCCACTGCCTAGGCAGCTTAATAACTGGATTCATTCAAAGACTTAGTTCCTCACATGTATGGTACCTAACTGAAAAGTCTTAAATAGTTGGAGACTGGGAACAGCTGGGACTCCTCAGTTAGCTCTCTACATATGTATGTGTTCTTTCCAGTTAAGAACTTCAGGGTACGTGTACATATTATACTGCAGCCTAGAGCTCCAAATGCTCTTGTTCTAAAAGAGAGGGCTGGGTGGAGTCTGTGTGCCTTTTACAACCTTTCTTCAGAAATCACATAGTATCAATTCTGTCATGTTCTATTATATGAAGTTTAAGTGATATATCCAGGTTTAAGAGGAGGGAAATATTTTAGAAGAGGGTGTGAAACAAGGTATAAACCACCTGAAAACTTTTAAGAATATTTCATTGGCTATAGCTTATTTTGGAGATTCAGGTAATATGAATATGAGTTCTGAAGGATACTTATGATTTCACATTTTCAGGGGAGCATCAAAAATCAAGACCAAGACATGTAAGTTCCCTCTGTGGATTGGATTTTGTCATGATGGTGCTGGTTAAGTTTATCATTTTATCAAACAGCAGTCCTTCTTTAGGCAGGGTTGCCTGTTTCAGCCTCCCAACATTGGACTAATCAAATTGTAGACTCAAGGCCTTCTTTTTCATCCATCATCTATTAAAGCTTATACTGTGAAGGAGTGGAATAGAAGAAAGAAGGGTATGTTGAGAAAGCTTCTGAGCATTTTGTAAATATTCTGCTTTTTTATATGAGTTAACTTTGTGAAGATTGATGTGTATATTTATAATTTGTAAACATGTATGCTATAATTCAATAGGATGTAAAACCAACGAAAAAGTGAAAAAAAAGCTAGATAACAAGAGACTTACAAATAATTTCCTAGAGCTGTCTTCTATTTCAACATTTTAATATTTGTGGTTATTTTCATTTCTAATCTACTCTATTACTAAAAATTGATAAATGGAAGTATTAAAGTTTATCACAATAAATTCTTTTATGAATGTAATTATTTTTAATTTACCCAAGTCTGATACCATTTAAACTACTGCATCACCCCTGTGAGAAGGAATATAAAATCCATAGAAAGTTTTCACATATCAAATGATAAATGAAAGGATATTTGTGTTAAGCTATCAATGTTCACAAAGGATGTTCTATTCATGATAGAAACAAAATTGTCATGTTGAAAGTAAAGAGTGGATCTCCTATTTAAAAAGGAAGGAGTTAGATCACTCATAAAATAAAAAAGAAAGTGCAGCATTTTTATTTGTATAATTTACAAAATCATTCAAATAATTTGATTTTAGACTCATAGAAAAATGTGTGACATAGATCTTACTACCACAGTTACCCTGTTGCTGCAATGTATTCCATTACTTCTAGGTAAGCACCTTACATTGTCTCTGGCTTGGTTCCTAGGATATTATTATTTACATTATTATTTAATTACTGATATCTCTAATTTCAGGCTTCCCTGGTGGCTCATACGGTAAAGAATCCGCCTGCAATAAAGGATGCCCAGGTTTGATTCCTTTGTCAGGAAGATCCCCTGGAGAGCGGAAGGCTACCCACTCCAATATTCTTGCCTGGAGAATTTATGGATATAGGATCCTGGTGGGCTGCAGTCCATGGAGTGTGAAAGAATCAGACACAACTGAGCGACCAACACTTTCACTTCACTTTCACGTTGATTGCTAATTTCATACCAGACATTTGTATAGGACTTACATGTGAAGCTCTGAACCCATAGGCACTCCAACAGCAAACTTGAAATTACTATTTCTAGCCGAATAGCATAGAAGGAGCAAATGTATCACCCATTCGGTTTTACCCAGCATGGAGCTGCTAACCCTGTCTTGCTTTGACTTTCAACCAACACAGTTCAAACATTAGCACATTGATGGTCTTCTTCCAAATATAGGAAACAGTACTTAGTTCTAGAATTTTTAATACTTCTTTAGACATTTGAAATGCAGGTAAGTGTTAGGAAAAAAAATGTTTAAACTTGATATGATCAACCGGTTGACACATTTCTGAGTTCCTGTCATGTGCCAGGTTCCTCCCTAAGTTATGAATATACAAAGACTACTAAGACATAACCCATCGATTAAAAAAAAAAAAAAATCACAGGACTGTTTTCTAATTCAGGAACATTCAGAAAATAAAGCTAAAAAATTTAGTTAAGAAGACATCTCTCAGGTCATAACTCTATTTTTTTTTAATTTTTGTTCATTACTCTTTTTAGATTCCACATATAGGTGAAATCATAAAAACGTTACAACTGTATTTGGTGATTGCCAGAGTGGAGGAGAGTAGAGGAATGAAAGAAACAGGTGAGGGAGATTAAGAGTATAAATTTACAGTTGCAAAATAAATAGATAACAGGTATGAAATGTACAGTGTGGAGAATATAGTCAATGATTATGTAATATCTTTGTATGGTGACATATCATAGTTAGATTTATTGTGGTAATCATCTTGAGATGTGTGCATATGTACAGTCTTGAAATGTATCTATGCATGTGCGTGTCTGACTTTTTGCAACCTTATGAACTGGGTCCTCCAGGCTCCTCTGTCCTTGGGATTCTACAGGCAAGAATACTGGAGCCAGATTGCCATGTCCTCCTCCAAGGATGTCCCAGGAAATATATAGAAACACTGAATTACTATAGTGTGTATCAAGAACTAACATAGTGTTGTAAGTCAATTATACTTCAAAGACTAAAGAAACAAACTCATAGAAAAAGATATCAGATTTGTGGTTTCCAGAGATGGAGGATGGGGAAAAGGGCATCGAATGTTTGTTTTTCTTTAAAAAAGGAAAAAATAAGACATCTTTTTTTTCTATTCATGACTCTTCTAGTCTTTTCATTATTCAAAAAGAGTGAAAGTGAAGTTGATCAATCGTATCCAACTCTTTGAGACCCCATGGACTGTAGCCTACCATGCTCTTCCATGCATAGGATTTTCTAGGCAAGAGTATTGGAGTGGGTTGCAGTAAAAGAAAATCAAAGCTATGTATAACTGTGTCTGTAGTGGCTGAGATTGCATGCTTTAATCTTTCTGGAATTTCAAATTCCTATTCTTTCCACTTTGCAGTAAGTCATATAGCTTTTCTCAGTGAATGCTTGTGCTTCAAATAAAGAGATGGTGTGGAAAGGCCAGCCCCTATACAGATAAGCTGATTATTCTAACTGAAAACAAAATATAGTAGACATTGAGATCCCCAGGGAGAACTTGGCATATGCCCTATGTAAAGGCCAACATTAACTGCAATCAATGTCTTACCCACAACCTTAAGCTCTGGCTCCTCTGCTTTTGCACATGAGCAAGCCACTCAGATCTCATTGAAAATTCTTTCTTTTTTTCCTGAAATGTTTCAACCAGAAAGATCCACTATAATACAAACAAATTACAGTTGATAGTGATTGATTTTAAATAGGAAATGTATATAAACTCAGATATATTGTACTTTGTGAATTCTGCCAAACGTCCTTATGCAATTGACAAGTTAGATCTTAGGTGTACCACTGAGAAAGTAGCTGCAGAAAACATCTGAAATTTAAGTAAAAAGGAAACATTAATTTATTAAGATGATGAAATGTTTATCATGGATGCAGATTGCACTTTGGATTCTCTACACTGTATATAAATAAAATATATATGTAAGAAAAGCAGTTTTATATTTATCATTTCCTGGAAGACAGCGTAAGATGCTATTCAGTATTTGTCAAACAAGTTGCACCATGCACTCCAGCCACACCAAACTACATATGTTTCTTAAATATGGCTCCAGTTCATGCTGGGCCTTTTGCCTAGAATCATATTCCTTTTACTCCTTCATTTCTCTTTCACACATACATGCATGCAGAGACACACACACAACATGACCTTTTTCTGCCTTGTAAACAGTGATTCCTCTTTCATTATCATAAGCTTCTTATAGTATCTTTGTTTGCTAATCCTTTAACTGCTTGCTTAGCAGTAAACCTGCTATCTACTAAATAATGAATAGTAAGTAAAAGAAGAAAAGAATATATAAATGAAATATATTTAGTAAAACACTGTGATAAGGGTTCATGATATTTAGTTCTCTAAAATAAAAATTGGGGAATTTCAGAGGACTTAAATACTAAGTAAGCAAGAATGTTTTCAATTATCACTAATTCATGAAGAATCTGAATATCAAAAACAATTCTAAACATGAAATAAAGATAATGTGAAATCATCATAGCAAAGTGAAACTCAAATATTTTCTGTTGTGGAAACGTACACAGTCTGTGTGCGTGTACCCTTGCTTTATATAGTGGGTAGAGAAGGCAATGGCAAGCCACTCCAGTACTCTTGCCTGGAAAATCCCATGGACGGAGGAGCCTCGTAGGCTGCAGTCCTTGGGGTCGCAGAGTCAGACATGACTGAACGAGTTCACTTTCAGTTTTCACTTTCATGCATTGGAGAAGGAACTGGCAACCCACTTCAGTGTTCTTGCCTGGAGAATCCCAAGGATGGGGGAGCCTGGTGGGCTGCCGTCCATGGGGTCGCAAAGAGTCAGACACGACTGAAGCGACTTACAGCAGAAATAAGTGAAACTATAGCAATTAAGGCATAAGGAACATAAACTTTCCACAAAGAATGAGTTTCCAGCAATGATAAGATTATATAAAAAGCTTTCTGGCATGATGAAAGGACCCTTAATTTTAGAAGTCACAGCAGGAAAAACGATTAGCAGTATAACTAAACACATAAAGTCAAGTTAAACATTGCAAGACCTGTGCACATGGCAGCTTTTTAGTTAAAAAATATATTAAGAATCAAGCCTTAAAGAAAATTGCCTTTTAAGTTTACAGATAAAAATAAATACAAAGTACCATAGAGCTTAAGAAAGGTTTCCTTCTTTCATACCTGAATGTAGTGATTATGAAAAGTATATATAACTCTTTATGATTAAAATTGTGTTATTGTAAGATAATATTGAAATTATATTATCAATAAATTGATATTTATATTGATAAATATCAATAATCTAAGATATGCAGATGACACCACCATTATGGCAGGAAGTGAAGAGGAACTAAAGAGCTTCTTGATGAAGGTGAAAGAGAAGAGTGAAAAAGCTGGCTTAAATTTCAGCATTCAAAAAATGAATATCATGGCATCCAGTCCCATCACTTCATGGCAAATAGATGGGGAAGCAATGGAAACATTGAGAGACTTTATTTTGGGGGGCTCCAAAATCACTGTAGATGGTGACTGAAACCATGAAATTAAAAGACACTTGTTCCTTGGAAGAAAAGTTATGACCAACTTAAACAGCATATTAAAAAGCAGAGACATTACTTTGCCAACAAAGGTCCATCTAGACAAAGTTATGGCTTTTCCAGGAGTCATGTATGGATGTGAGAATTGGATCATAAAGAAAGCTAAGTGCCAAAGAATTGATGCTTTTGAACTGTGGTGCTGATGAAGACTCTTGAGAGTCCCTTGGATTGTAAGGAGATCCAACCAGTCCATCAAAAGGATATCAGTCCTGAATATTCATTGGAAGGACTGATGTTGAAGCTGAAGCTGCAATACTTTGGCCACCTGATGTGAAGAGCTGACTCATTAGAAAAGACCCTGATGCTAGGAAAGATTGAAGGCAGGAGGAGAAGGGGACAACAGAGGATGAGATGGTTGGATGGCATCACCGATTCAATAGACATTGAGTTTGAGCTAGCTCCAGGAGTTGGTGATGGACAGGGAAACCTAGCATGCTGCAGTCCATGGGGTCGCAAAGACTCAGACATGACGGAGGGACAGAACTGATTATAAAAAGTCACAGTACTTTATTAATATATATATATATATATATATATACATATACACACACACATATATGTACGTATGACATACTCTATGTTGTTTGTATACATAATTTTTACTATTGTTTAAAAAACAGATTTTTTAATTCTCTTATTGGTAATTTATTTACTCATTGTCAGCATAAGAAAACTCCAACACATGTGAATAAATTTCTGAGAGTACTATATGTTTAAAAGTTATCCCAATTTTTCTTTTTCCTCCTCTACTTTTCTTTCTGAATCAGTCAGTGTTTTTGAGATCCACATCTAATAGGAACTCATTACTCTCTGATTTCCCTTGTTTGTTTCCATATGCAGGGGATCTCCTGTGCCATGTAAATTATTTCAAAAACACATGTAGAATGTTTCTATTGTTAATAGGTGCCCAGTGCCTTCAGATCATACCTAAATCTGTATAATTTATATCTATTATCCATGGAATAAAATCATGTTTTTCTCCTCTTTAAAGAAAATTATAATTGTCAAGTGTGGCCTCAGCTGACTGGCTCTGGAGATTCAATGGTCCCGTGAATAAAAACAAGGAAAATATAAGCTTATTATTCCCCAGTGGATATTATAGACACAGTATTTTAAAGTACACATGTTTGCTGGAGTGAAATGTTTGGAAAAGACACATATTGCAGTAATGGAAAAGTACTCTAATTATGTAGCTGCTAATTTGTTTCTATGCAGCTTACTTTTTGTATGTCCCTTTTATTTAAATGTTCTACCATCCCCTAGGATTTTATGAAAAATGAAATGTTTTTATTCAAAATACGTACACTATTTTGCACTTTACAAAAACAATAAAAACACCACCAAAAATAATAAAACAGAAACACTGACAGGTACTGATATTATGTTGTAGGCTGGAAAAGAGCATATTTGTCTGTGATACATTGTGGTACATCCTACATCAGAAGCCATTTGATAAAGAAGAAAGGAATAGCAGAGGGCTTTGGAGATGGGAGTTCCAGAGTCAACTGGCTGTATTGAAAACATCTGAAGTTCATGGAACTTGTCCTCGTTTACTGGCGTGGACTCCATGCCCAAAGTGCCGCTATAAAGAAACAGATAAGGATTTTCTACAATGTGGTCTCAGTTCAGTTCAGTCGCTCAGTCGTGTCCAACTCTTTGCGAGCCCATGAATCACAGCACACCAGGACTCCCTGTTCAACACCATCTCCCGGAGTTCACTCAGACTCACGTCCATCGAGTCAGGGATGCCATCCAGCTATCTCATCCTCGGTCGTCCCCTTCTTCTCCTGCCCCCAATCCCTCCCAGCATCAGAGTCTTTTCCAATGAGTCAACTCTTCGCATGAGGTGGCCAAAGTACTGGAGTTTCAGCTTTAGCACCATTCCTTTCAAAGAAATCCTAGGGCTGATCTCCTTCAGAATGGATTGGTTGTATCTCCNGCTTGAGATGCCTTTAAGCATAACACCCAGACCTGAAACTGGTGACTGGCTTAGGGTTCCTCAGAAATCTCATTATTCCTGGTACAAAACTCAAGAGTGTGGACAAAATGGAAATTGTCAGAGTGCTTTAGACTGATGTTCCCTCTCACTGCACCTCATACAAAACTGCAGAATTGGGAAGGAAAAACAGGATTCACCATCTCTGTATAAACACTGTGCATAGCAGGAATTCTAAACCAGCCAGACACCAAGATCTGCCACTGTGGGAATTCCCTCACGGTCCACCGGTTAAGACTCTGCATTTTCAATGTCAAGGGCCTAGGTTCAATCCCTGGTTGGGGAGCTAAGATCCAACAGTCATAAAGTGTGGCCAATTAAAAAATAAGGAAGAAAGAAAATTAAGATCTGTCATAGTGCGCCTCACTTAAACACAAAGAGAAGATACAGAGTTTGGACACGAGGGACCTCTCCACACATGGTCCCTCTAATTGGCACCTCCTTCTTCTTCGTTTTTGCTTCCTGAAACCCTGCGTCTTCCTTGGAACAGACTATGATATTGGCATGGTCAATAGACTATGATGCTGGCATGGCCAATAGATGATGATGCTGGAATGGTCAACGGACTATGACATGACGCATGGATGACNACAGAAATGGTATGGACCTAACAGAAGATATTAAGAAGAGGTGGCAAGAATACACAGAAGAATTGTACAAAAAAGATCTTCATGACCCAGATAATCACAATGATGTGATCACTAATCTAGAGCCAGACATCCTAGAATGTGAAGTCAAGTGGACCTTAGAAAGCATCACTATTATGGGGGGTGGGGGGTGGGGTCTATTTCTACCCTCCCTCCTGCCCAAACCAATCAGTCCTCCAGAGACTGAAGCATAGCAGCTCTCTTTCACTTGTCCTTCAGGACACAACTCAAGTATTCACTCAGAAAAAATTTATTGAACAAATACCCAATAATCTTCTGAAAAAAAAAAAAAAAAGGTAGTCTTATTTAGAATCAAAGACACATGCATTAAAACAACTAAGAGTATACCTTTGTTGAAACTCATCAAACTGTACTCAGAGTCTATACATTTTGTGAGTTGTACCTCATTAAAAAGGTTTCTGCTAAAAAAAAAAAAAGAAAGAAAGAAAGAAAGCATCACTATTAACAAAGCTAGTGGAGGTGATGGAATTCCAGTGGAGCTGTTTCATATTCTGAAAGATGATGCTGTGAAAGTGCTGCACTCACTATGCCAGCAAATTTGGAAAACTCATCAGTGGCCACAGGACTGGCAAGAAGTCAGTTTTCATTCCAATCCCGAAGACAGGCAATGCCAAAGAATGCTCAAACTACCGCACGATTGTACTCATTTCACAATGTGGTCTAACTTACATTAAAACCTTCGCTAGGAGAATGTGCCTATTTCAGAAAACAAGCTCGTCTAGTCTTCATGCTGGTGATTGTCCATTTTTTCTCGAATTTTTTTGCAGATACTTGGAAACAGTTTAGAATATCATACAATCACCCCTCAGTATCCATGGTGGATTTGCTCCAGAATGCTCATGAATATCATGAAAATCCATGGCTGTTTAAGTGTAATATTTGCATATAACCTATACACATTCTCTAGTACACTTTAAATCATGTCTGTTAATCACAGTACCTAATACAATATAAATGCTTTGTAAATAGTTGCCAGGACACAGCAAATTTAAGTTTGATTTGATGAACTTTCTAGAAATTTTTAAAAACTATTTTCCATTTGTGATTAGTTGAATTCCTAGATGCTGAACCCATGGATATGGAGAGCTAACTGAACAGAAGTACAACTGTATATCTTCACCTTGTAAAATCAAATAATGCCTTTATTCTTCATATTTAGTATATAGCTAATCTTGACTATTAGACATTTGTTGGTGAAAACTTTTTACCTTTTTTTACTTCATCTTTGTCTTTTTTCTCTCTTTATATAAAGAAAGAAAAATAAAACAAAAAAGAAAGTAGATACTTGTGATGCTTAACACTCCAATATAATTAATATTTTAATGTATTTTCTTCAGATATTCTCCATGGTAAAAACATTACATTGTGGGGTGAAAATAGTAGGAAAGAAAAAAACTTCTGTCTCCTGCTTTAGTGATGGAATGGTGGCAAAGGAGATTGGTAGAGTATATGGCAGAGAAGACAATGGCACCCCACTCCAGTACTCTTGCCTGTGAAATCGCATGGACGGAGGAGCCTGGTGGGCTGCAGTCCATGGGGTCGTGAAGAGTCAGACATGACTGACACGAATTAGCAGCAGCAGCAGCAGAGTATATGGGGCTTTGGAGCTCCATTTGCCTAGCATTGAAACTTGGCTGCATTTTAGAAGCTGTGATTATGCAACCTTGTAAAGATTGTCTTATTTCTTGTAAAACTGTGAGGCTGTTAGCACAATAAGTATTATAAATATGAAAATGTTATGGCTATTATTATTTTCCAAGTATTACCTCACACTTCTATATTATTAAATATGTGTTGAAAACAAACATAAACCTACAGAATAACCTATCAAGTGGTTAAAATTACTTTACTAAACAACCCTGACAGGCTGTTGTATAGAATTTAAGTTACATTTAGTTCATCATTATTTTACATAACTTTACATTGATAGACATATTCATCTTTAATTATCACCTCAGGGCTGCCCTCATAGCTCAGTCAGTAAAGAATCTGCCTACAAAGCGTGAGCCCTGGGTTTGATCCCTGGAGAAGGAGATGGCAGCCCACTCCAGTATTCTTGCCTGAAGAATTCCATGAACAGAGGAGCCTGGCAGGCTACACAGCACAAGGCGTTGCAAGAGTCCAACAAGACTTAGCAACTAAATCACCACCAGGATAAAATGCTAAGAGTGGTATTGGCTCAATTATTATCTTGTCCTTTCCACTTTTTTTTTTGTTGGGTCAGTTTTGGTTTCAGAGCTATCATCTTTTAATTACTGTAGTGTTAAAATGTTTTCAAAATATATATCATCAGATTAGATTCTCTAACTTTATTCTTGTTTTCCAAATATTTATTGGCAATTTTTCCATGAGGTTTTCCTAATATGATCTTTTAACTATTTTATGTCCTCTATACACATACTGATTCTAATTATCTTTAATTATATTTTCTCACATCATTCTTTTTCATTATTTTTGTGACTCAGTTTGTTGAAAGCATATTAATTGTTTGATGATCAGGAAGCAATATGTTATACATCTTGTATTCTATTTTGATAGTTTTTATATGTTTATACAGACAATTTACTGGGTTGCAGTTATGTCTAGGATATTTGTTGATGGTTTTGATTTGATTGAGACCTGTTAGAACATTTTAAATTTCAAATAGTAAGAACTAGGAACTTAGCAACTTCCTGCAAAAACTGGTTTCCAGGAATAGATTAAACAAGATATGCTTAAGTTATATCATCCAGTCACGAGTTACTGTATCCACTGCTCTACCCCAGTCCAAGGCATTCTCAACTCAGCCCTCAAGTAAGACAAAATCATTCCTTTAGCTTGTTCTCAACTGAGGAGCCATACTGATTGCTTCGAAATGTAAAATATGTTAACTTACTCCTCGGTTCAGACACCACCTCAGATTCCCTTTCACTCTAGGTAAGGCCCAAAATTATTGCTGAAATCACCTGAGCCCCATGGCCTTTCTGACCTCATAACCTTTTATTCCCAATATTCTTTTTCTGATGAAGCCATGCTGTTTGTCAAATAGGCAAAGAACTCTTTTCACTTGGAGACTTTGTACTAGCTTTTCCCACTGTCTGGAGTGTAATTCTCTCATATATCCACACACTCCCATCCAGTTTATTCTCAAATCATAATCAATAACTAAAGCTTTCCTTACCATCCAACATAAAGTAACACCTCTTTCACCAGCATTCCATGTATCCCTTACCTGCCTTTATTATGACCCATAACATTTATCACCATCTGAGTATATTTATTTCTTTTCTGATACCAGACCTTTTGGGACACATCGCTTTTTCACTGGGCTACAAGGTGCCTATTTGGTACCTATTTCCACAGCTCTTGAGATGCTAGCAGCAGCAGCAAAACATATGGTAGTAAATATCTGCTTATTTACTAACTGTTTACCTCTTCCCACTGGAATATAAACTCCGTGTGAATAGAATTTTTTTTCTTACTGTTCTTTTCACTCTTAAAACTTAGAGCATAGTAGAGACTACAGCCAAGCACAAAGGATGCCCAATAAGTGTATTGAATAAGAAAATGCTATCTGATTATCATAAAAAAAGCTCCTTCCAAAAGCCCCACCTTGTATATACAAAAGCACACACTCAGTGGTCCTTTATGTAACATGATGCATAAGGAATACAAAATCAATGATAACATTAACTGCTATGATCAACTGAGAAAGTAAATCTACTGAGAGAAAAATTCAAAGTGGCATTTTCAGAGCCAATTCAAGTAATTTCTTTCATTGTTTGTTTGGGATTAATTTTCTATCCTTTTCATTTCACAGATAATTAAATCTGTGAATTTAGTTTATTTACTTGGGACAATATTAAAGAAAATGAGTTGCTCTTGTAAACTAAAACTGACATTTTTGTGATGTTAAAATATTGCATACTTTTAAAGGATTTTATTAAATCTGTTGATATTTTACTGCTTTTAGAGCACTTAAAATTAAATTATCTTCCATAAATATTATTGAAACACATAATATGAAAAAATATAGAAATGTATTATATATTCATCAAGCATAAAATATCCCTCACAAAGGGAAGAAAGTTAAGGCAAAGAATGATTGAATTTCTAGTCTGAAACTTATAATGCTCTATTCCATGATCGTTTCAGGTCATACATAAGTACTAGATAGATAAAACTGAAGAAAAAAAAAATCTTAGTTAAATTAATTGTGTGTATCAAAATAAACCACTTGTTTGCGTTTTAAACTTGGAATGGGGCAACTAATATCACATTAATTTAGCTGTGGAGCATTCAAAAGTTAAATTTTACTATCAGTAAAGCATACTAAAAATTGGCTGCATATCTGATAAAATCCAATGTCTGAGATGGCCTATATTTGTTAATTAAGATATCAAACTTAAGTTCAGGAAATTATTAAAGTAAAATGAGAAAAGCCTCAATAAACTGTTGGACAGTATCAAGCAGTGTACTGTATACTTAGAATTCACCCCAAAAGGAATGGGATATTAAGTTTGTTTATGTTGTTTAAAGATGTGTTAATTGATGGCGTACAACTTGTTTTAATTGTCCTGATTGACTTGGCTACTTGACCAGATAAAGTTGCCAGATAAAAAAGAGAATACCTATGAATTATTTGACACTAATATATGTATATATTTTAAATTGTTGTTTTTCTGAAATTCAAATATAGCTGGTACCTTGTATTTTATTTGCTAATTCAGGTAATCCTACCAGGAGGGCATGTGAGACCCTACTTGAAATATTTGTCTAAGTTATCCTCAAAGATTTCTCACACATATTTAACAGATGGTAATCCAGACACAAAGTTTTCTGAGTGAATGTATTTTAGGAACCAGTACTTGCCTTCTACTTGCTTCCTTGTATCATTTGTATTTTACATTTTTTAAGCCTGTGTAAATATGCTCTGAAGAGTCTGGGGAGTTCTTTTCATTATTCCAACCTGTGAATAACTTTTAATATTTTGGATAGAATATCAACTTGAGGAGGGTCTCACTGGGCAAAGATGCATGTATAAGTTCATGAAAGAAGTTTTGTGGGGAAAAAATGCACAGAAGATACTGGCAAATACTTTCTTAAAGTAATTGTACTTTAATATAGAAGGACTAATGTGGTTAGATAATCATTGTTACATGCTGAAAGGAAATGATGAATGTTTAATGAGAGACCCAGTACTTATATAGTCTTAAAATATATGCCTGTAACTTACTAATTCCTGTGGAACCGTTGTCTGCTCACTGGGGAAATCTAGTAGACGTCACCTTAAACAGATGACCAAACCATCCATGCTCCATAACAGGGCGATCAGTCATTTCCTGCCTCCCAACAATGCCCTGTGATGGAGTCAATGTTTCTCTTGACAAAGAAACCCATATTTAAGACATTCTACAAAAGAGTGGTTCTTTAGAAATATCAAAGTTAAGAAAAATGAAAATTGAAGTGCTACAAATTAAAGGAGACGAAAGGATTATTAAACCAAATAAAATTCATGATTCTGTATTTGATCCAAAACATGATAAAAACAAAATCTGTTAATGAGACACTTGATAAAATTTGAATATAATCTGTAGATTAAAGATATTTTACCAATTTTAGATAGACATAGGTTATATTCTCTTTAAATATCTATCTGTACAGATATTGGATATCTATCTATCTAATTATCTAGAGAGAGAGGAAGAGAAAGAGGAGAGAGGAAGAGTGTGGAAAGAGAAAGGGAGAGAGAAAGATGTCATGCCAAATGTAAATAACTGGTGACTCTAGATCAAGATCATGGGAGGTTATGTATCATTTTCGTACCTTTATTTGAGTTTGGAATTACATTAAGTAAAGTGAAAACATTTATAAGAGCAATTATCTACAATTTTTTTAAATTAAAAAAAAAACAGTGCAAACATCAGGAAGGATTTAAGTTATATTGGCATTGTTTCTTATTCTTTTATTGAAGTTAGAAATAATATAATCAGCTAGAGGAAATGAATGAACGATGAATTTAGCTACATGAAAGTTGGTCACCTCAAAAAAACTTTGATTTAACATTGTTTTAATTCTATTATCTACTACAAATTTCACAAAAGCTAATGTAACTTTTTAAAGAATCCATTGCCTAAAACATGAGCTATTATGAAATTTATGAAAGGAAGCAAAAGAAAAAAATTCATTAAATGCTAATTTAGGCAAGTGAGGAATGACAATTTGGTTTAAAATAACACTAATTCCTCAGATTCTAAATTGTTAAAAGTCACGGACTTGACTTTCTGAGCTTTCATATTCAATGATCTTCCAATATATTGCTCAAAAGAGACATCAATCTGAGGAAATTGTTTTCATAATTAATCATAAATGATACTTGCTACTCAAAAGGCAGTGACTGTAAAAATTTAATTTAAAAAATGAATAGTGTCAAGTCTCAATTCTGATCCAATGACTCTTTGATTCATTTGTTCTATTGTATTTATTTAAATGAATGTCTTGGTGATACAATGGGAAAATATGGTGACTGCCTCAAAGATTTAACTCTTTCTTTTTCTGTTCAGAATTACCTACTGAGAATTTGGAAATGTCATATAATTATCAAGATCCCACATAACTAAATCTAGACCTTATCTACTTCCCAGTAGAAAAGAGGTTGTTATACTATAATGGAAAACAATCATATTATTACCACTGAACTCTAGTGTTTTGAAGTCCAGGACTCTCTGAAACTTAGTTTATTGCTGATAAATATAGCATAGAGGGGGAAAGGGAATTCGCTCAGTCGTGTCCGACTAGCAGCGACCCCATGGACTGCAGCCCACCAGGCTCCTCCGTCCATGGGATTATCCAGGCAAGAGTACTGGAGTGGGGTGCCATTGTCTTCTCTGGAAATATACCATAGAGCTCCACTCATATTAAGTTTTTATAAATTCTTAATGAATTAATGAACTGAGTATAAGATTAACAATCTTGCCTTCATACAGTGGTAATTATTTGAGCATCTACTACAAAATATACATAATCATCAGTTTGGAACTAAAAAGATTAATATCTTTGATGAACTCAGAGATGTTCAACTTATTATAAAGACTTGCCTTTCCTCTTGACTTCATACTCAATCAGTACCCATACATTCCTAATTGCTTAATTTCTTCTTTGTATCTTTTAGAGTTGTTTGAGAAAGTTCACATGCTGGAGAAGTTCAAGGTGTAAAGAAGCACACTGCTACTGACCTATCATGGAAAGTTTGAAGGAATGTGCTCTTGAGAAAATGACACCTCTGCTGAGGTATAGCAATCAGGATTGACTCTGGCTTTAAATATATCACATAAAGTGAGGAGGGCTGTATTAGAATGCTCAAGATGAAAGGAATAGAAGACATAAAAAAAGAAAGTGAATGGTGCTTTTCGATAATTGAAAAGCATTCAAGAGTACCAGAATGCAGAGGGAGGGGCATTAAGATATAAAACAGGAGAACTAAATTGAGGCAACAGTTATAAAATGAGTCAAGTCTTTTGTACTTTAGCCTAAGAGCAAAGAGAAGTCATTAATAATTTTTAAGCAGAGGATGACTTGAAAAAATTCAAATTTATGTTTTCAACGAGTGATGAGTGCAAATAAAATTGAGGTGGTTAGACTAGAAGCTAAGGAAACAGAAGACAGTCATACCAATCCAAGCAGGAAGTAATGGCTTTCTGGATTGGTATTCCTAGGAACAGAGGAAGAAAGAAGTGCAATAAGAGTAGGCATGTAAGGGGAGTATTTGACATTATTTCATTTATTTGAAAAACAAATTTGAATTGCATTTTATAGACAAGAGTAACCACTCAGATCTACCTTATTTGAGAAGGTGTTTGAGATGATTTATAGAAATGTATACAAATATTAACATTAATATAGTGGTTAAGAGATAATTTCACAGTGTGAGCCAAGATATACCTTTACTAAGTAGCTAAAGTATATTTTTCAGCATAAAGTCAATTAATAAATTTGTATGTTTGTGTCATCTGTTAGCTAATAGCTATTATTAGCTGGCATTATGGTAATGTATGGTGATTCTGGCTCACAAATCATTAACTATAAAACTAAATGCTTAAGATAAGACCTATGAAAATTTAAGATAACAATATAAGAAAGTAAATGATAGATGTAAAATTCATTCATTTACTCAGTAGACATTTATTGAGTACCTAGTGGATTCAATGTAATATTATAGGGTCTGGGCTATAAAAATAAAAGTTAGTTATAAAAATATACATATTGTAGTGAAAGTATGCACATACAAATTGAAAGATTAATTTTGTGATCTACATCTGAAATTAGATAGATAACACTCCATTATTGGATTGCAGAAGAGCAAATAAGTTTAAAGTTTTTAATAATAACATTTTTACTTTCCAAAAAAACTTGGTCATATCTGTTGTCCAATAGACTGAATGTTTTTAATATACTAAATTTAGGTGGTTTCTTCTGGTTGGACAATCATAGATTACTGTTCAAGCTGAAATGATTGATTTCTTCAAACTCACTGTTACTCCCCTGCTGTTAGACATATCTTAAATGAAAATATCACAATACACTGTGGAAAATTCTGAAAGAGATGGGAATATCAGACCACCTGACCTGCCTCTTGAGAAATCTGTATGCAGGTCAGGAAGCAACAGTTAGAACTGGACATGGAACAACAGACTGGTTCCCAATAGGAAAAGGAGTACATCAAGGCTGTATATTGTCACCCTGCTTATTTAACTTCTATTCAGAGTACATCATGAGAAACGCTGGGCTGAAAGAAGCACAGGCTGGAATCAAGATTGCTGGGAGAAATATCAATAACCTTAGGTATGCAGATGACACCACCTTTATGGCAGAAAGGGAAGAAGAACTAAAGAGCCTATGGATGAAAGTGAAAGAGGAGAGTGAAAAAGTTGACTTAAAACTCAACATTCAGAAAACGAAGATAATGGCATCTGGTCCCACCACTTCATGGCAAATAGATCGAGAAAAAATGACTGATTTTATTTGGGGGGCTCCAAAATCACCGGAGATGGTGACTGCAGCCATGTAATTAAAGGACGCTTATTCCTTGGAATTAAAGTTATGACCAATCTAGACAGCATATTAAGGAGCAGAGACATTATTTTGCCAGCAAAGATCCATCTAGTCAATACTATGGTTTTTCCAGTGATTATGTATGGATGTAAGAGTTGGGCTATAAAGAAAGCTGAGCACCGAAGAACTGATGATTTTGAACTGTGATGTTGGAGAAGACATCTCCTGAACTACAAGGAGTTCCAACCAGTCCATCCTAAAGGATATCAGTCCTGGGTGTTCACTGGAAGGACTGTTGTTTAAGCTGAAACTCCAATAGTGTGGCTACCTGATGCGAAGAGCTGACTCATTTGAAAAGACCCTGATGCTGGGAGGGATTGGGAGCAGGAGAAGAAGGGGATGGCAGAAGATAAGATGATTAGAAAGCATCAATGACACAATAGACATGGGTTTGGATGGACTCCAGGAGTTGGTGATGGACAGGTGTGCTGCAGTTCATGGGGTTGCAAAGAGTCAGACACAACTGAGCAACTAAACTGAAATGAAAATATAAATATTTTTCTTTTAATTATGGAGATTGGAGAAATTCTACATCTGAAAATTAAAATATTCACAAACCATAATCTGAGGGGTGGAATGGAGTGGTTGGTAGAATGCAAGTTCAAGAGAGAGGGGACATATTTCTAAGACCTATTAGTCTTAGAAATTGATAAGGAAGTTGTGGTATGTGTAAACAATGGACTGTTACTCAGCTAGGAACATGTTTGAGTCAGTTCTAATGAGGTGGATGAAACTGGTGCCTATTATATACATAGTGAAGTAATTCAGAAAAATAAAAGACAAATACACATACACATATATATGGGCTTCCCTGGTAGCTCAGGTGGTAAAAAATCTGCCTGCAACACAGGAGACCCAGGTCCGATCCTTGGGTCAGGAAGATCTCCTGGAGAAGGGAATGGCCACCCACTTTAGTATTCTTGCTTGGAGAATTCCATGAACAGACCATATATATGGAATTTAAAAAGATGGGACTAATGAGCCTACATGCAGGGCAGCAAAGAAGACACAGTTGTATACAATAGACTTTTGGACTCAGTGGGGAAAAATGAAGGTGGAATGATTTGAGAGAATAGCATTGAAACATACACATTGTCATATGTAAAACAGATGACCAGGGCACGTTCCATGTGTGAAGTGGGGCACCCAAAGCTGGTGCTCTGTGACAACCTAGAGGGATAAGGTGTGGGGGGAGATGAAGTAGGGGTCAGGATAGGGGGAACACATGTATACCTATGGCCAATTCATGTTGATGTATGGCAACAGCCATCACAATATTGTAAAATAATCCTCCAATTAAAATAAATAAATTAATTAAACCATAAACTAAAAAGAAGAAATTTAATTCATTATCTCAAGTTAAACAATTTACTAATATCAATTATAGTTAAATATAGCTAGAATATATACTTTTTTTTTCTTCAATATTCCCAATTCTCCTCTATCTCAGAAAGAAAAGGGATCAACATGCACAGAAAAGTAAAATGTAGTTTACTGTAAAATTGCTTGTTTAAAAAATATATATATATATTTTTGAGATTAGTTGTTTGTCAGTTGCTTCATTTGCTATTGGGGTGGGAGGTGGGAGGGGGATTCGGGATTGGGAGCTTGTGTACACCTGTGGTGGATTCATGTCGATGTATGGCAAACCCAATAGAGTATTGTAAAGTAAATTAAAAAATAAATAAATTAATTAAAANATTTCCTTTAGGATGGGCTGGTTGGATCTCCTTGCAGTCCAAGGGACTCTCAAGAGTCTTCTCCAACACCACAGATCAAAAGCATCAATTATGCGGTGCTCAGCTTTCTTCACAGTCCAGCTCTCACATCCATACATGACCACTGGAAAAACCATAGCTTTGACTAGACAGGCCTTTGTCAGCAACGTAATGTCTCTGCTTTTTTATATGCTGTCTAGGTTGGTCAAAGCTTTCTTCCAAGGAGCAAGTGGAAACTGATTTGGGGGGAGGTGAAAAAACATACTAGCTGAGCAATTTCTTCTCCAAGGCTGCTTTCTCTGCCAACTTCAGTGGAATAATTAGTTCCAAAAGAGAGGTTTCATGATTTTCATATAATCCACATCCATCTTCTGCTCTGTCCTGACAATCTTATTATTTATTGGAGGAATCTTAAGTATTTATTTTGTTTTCTAATCTTCCATAATTCACTGTGTTTCTAAGCTGGGGATTATGATTCAGTATGAAAATGAATCTTGCTTTGGGTATGTCCTTATTAAGTATATAGCAGTTCATCTTGGATATGAGTAGACAATTGTAAACATGTGAAGTTTTTCCTTTTTAATTATGTTTTCCTTTTTGTATATTTTTACTTGTTGATTTAATGCTCATTGTTTATTTTAAAATAAATGTCAATTTTTTTTTTCATTTTGGTTAAGATTATATACTTTCAAGCAGACTCTCGGAGTTCAAATCCTGAGTTCTGTGATTTAGAATATTTATTAAGCTAAGTGTCAGTTTTGTTTTCTTTTAAATAGGGATAATAGTAACTAGTTTATGATATTATTTTGCGGATTAAATATGCCCTTTCCTATACTGAGTTTGTAATAAGTACACTTGTTTAGTAAACATTTGATAGTTGTTGACTATTATTAACTATCATCTTTTCTGAAATTCCCTGGCTCCATTCCTCATCTACTTTATTGCATCCAGTCCTCCCAATAGTACTATACTTGATTATAAATTACATTCTACCCATAAGCAACCAAGGTTCATAGATTTAATTCACCTGCCCAAATCCCATTGCCAGCAAGTGGTCAAACTAGTATTTGAAGTTGAAGTTAGCTAGTTTTTCAAAGGCCAAACATGTTTCAACACATGACAGTGCTGTTTGTAAGTTTCAAATGCACTGCAGAATATTTCTGCTAACAGTCAATTATTGCTTGAATTGTTCCCCTGTAACTCCTTATGCATATATGAAACTGAGAATGGAGAGACACAAATGTTCTATTAACGTTACCAAACAGCAAAAATGTGAATCCCAAGTGTCTAAAAGGGTAATAAAAAAATTTAGATTCAAATTCTAAAATTTGTTGGCTATACTTTAGGTACCAGAAAAATTTCAGTGAATTGCCTTATTTGTTTATTTTTCTGGAGACTTTGTGTCCTAATAATTTCATGAGATACCTATAAAACATTTTATAGTAGTGTGTGTATTAGAGACACACAGAGAGAGAGGAGAATAGAGAAGATAGAGTGGGAAATTCTTTCCAAATGGAGAGTCTGGAAACAGTCTGTCTCTCAGTCTACCCCACTGCTCATGCTTTGTCTTTTTCACATTATGGCTTAATTCATCTACCAGAAAAAGGTACAATATTCACTTAGTTTTCATATATTGTCTTATTTCCACAAATGTGCTTCTTCCATTTTAAACATTTTTTTAGTCATTTTTAGTCATTTTAAAATTTTACTTTTTGATCATTCAGATAGCCCTCATAATCATAATTTATAGTTTAGAAAACAGAAAAAAAGAAGTGCCCCATGAAGTAATGAGATCCATGCAAATAATAAGCATGTCAATTGAGTTAGTTCAGAATTAGCTTGAATTCCAAACTCAGAGCAAATAGTCTGATCTTAACTTCTGTTTAGCTAAATTTACCACCCTACTTTGGATTTTTTATAAAACATGTATTTTAAATTACCGTCTGCAATTTATCTCAGAGATGTCAGATGTTTCATGTCTTTATTCACTGTACATTCTTTCAATAAACTTTTGTAGTCAGAAAAACATTGTTTTGAATTCTATTTCTGTCACAGTGTCCCGAACCCTGAATAAGATATATAATTTTGTTAAAACTTGTTTCCTAATGTGAAATAAGAAAAATAATACCTAACTTAAAAGCTTTTGGTAATACTAAAAATATATGTAAGAACATACACTCTTGTCATATAGTAAAAATTCAGTAAGCAGTAGCTGCTATTATTCTTGCTGTTTGTCTGACGAGTCACTGTTTTTTTGCCTTGCACTATACCTGAGTTATCAGCTATAGAAATCACAGAGAGATGTCTGCAGTTTGAAATTTCTGTGATATAAAGGGACATATTTAGATATAAAGTGAGAGTGAAAGTTGCTCAGTCATGTCCAATTCTTTGCCACCCATTGACTGTATAATCCCTGGAATTCTCTAGTGCAAAATACTGGAGTGGGTAGCCTTTTCCTTCTCCAGGGGCTCTTCCCAACCCAGGGATTGAACCCAGGTATCCCATATTGCAGGTGGATTCTTTGGAAGCTGAGCCACAAGGAAAGCCCAAGAATACTGGAGTGGGTAGCCTATCCCTTCTCCAGCGGATCTTCCTGACCCAGGAATAGAACTGGGGCCCCCTGCATCGCTGGCAGATTCTTTACCAACTGAGCTATGAAGGAAGCCCATTTAGATATAAAGAAATCTATTAATATTTTTATTAATAATGAAAATAATAATAAAACTTGGTTACATTACCTTTCTCTTATTCATGAACAGCACTGTAAAAACTACTTGTGGGTGACAGGGATAAAGAAAGAGATGAACATGACAGGAGAGGCAGTCTCAGAGTATATCAACACGTAATGAGATAAAAGACTACGAAAATAAATGTCTAAAACTCAACCACCTAGAATAACATCCAAGACACATTGTTAAATGCGAAAAAAAGGAAATAGAATACGTATAGTATGAATATTTTGTATAAAGAGAACAAATATATATACTGTTAGACATTTTTTTTTTTTTTGGATCCTACGTGTGAGAAGGCTGACTGGAGCTTCCTGAAGTAGGAGAAAGAACTTTATTGAAACAATATTTGACTTTCTCATGTAATAACCAAACCAAAAGCAAGGCATGAATCTGCTTAGGTGCTATGGATATACAGAATCAGATATTTAGCATTCTCTCTTCCTTTCCCCTCCCTCACCTTCTCTTTTGTTTCTCTATTATCTGCTTTGTCTAAAAAACAATTTCATTCTCTCCTACTGCAGATCATCTGCCACTGTTAATTTGTATCATGGTTGTCAACAACTCTCTCGATTAACTCAGCCTTCAGCTGGAGCAACACGAGGTGATGGGCCAATTTTGCTTTTTTATTGAGATGTAACTGACATAGGAATTAGTTTCAGGTGTACAACATGATGCTTTGCTGCCTGGGTATATCATAACAAGATCACCACAATCAGAAGTTAACATCCACATAGAGTTGGACATTTTTCTGGCAATGAGAACTTTTGAAACCTACTCTATTAACAACTTATAGATAAACAATAGAATATTGTTAACTAAAGTCCCCATGCTGTACATGACACTCCAGAATTTGTTTATTCTCTACTAGAAGTTTGTATCTTTTGACCTCTTTTACCCATTTCACCCACAGCCCCCTACTCCCACCTCCAGCCACCACCAATCTGTTCTCTATGGGTTTGGTTTTTTGAATTCCACACAGAAGTAAGGTCATGCAGTATTTGTCTTTCTTGATCTGACTTATTTCACTTGGTGTGACACCCTCGATATTCATCCATTTTGTCACAGGCAGCAAGTTTTCTTATTTATGGCTTGGTAATATTTCTGTTGTGTGTATGTTGGTATGCATGCATGTATAAATGTGTTGCCTCTTCTTTATCCATTTGGGTTGCTTTCATGTCTTGACTATTGTAGGTGGTGCCACTGTGTTCGTTGGGGGTACATGTATCTTTTAGAAATAGTGTTTTCATTTTCTCTGGTTAGATGCCCAGAAGTGCAATTGCTGGATCATTCTGTGGTTCCATTTGTTATTTTTTGAGAAGCTTCGATACTGTTTTCTGTGCTGGCTGCCTCAGTTTGCTTTCCCATTGAGCGTGCATGAGGGTTCCCTTTTCTCCATATCCTTGCAAGCATTTGTTGGTTACTGTTTTTTGTGTTTGTTTTTGTTTTTTTTTGGTGGTGGCTATTCTGACAGGTGTGACAGGGTACCTCACTGTGACTTTGATGTGCCTTTCTCTCAAGGTTGGTGATGCTGAGTGCCTGTTGGCCATCTGTGTGTCTTCTTTGGAGAAGTGGCTGTTTCAGTCCTTTGCCTGTTTGGTTTTTTGTTTTGCTATTGAGGTGTATGAGCATTTCAATAAATCACTGAGAAAGATTGTGCTTCATTATTCTTTCATTGAGAAAAGGACTTTATGTTATTGAATCTGAATTTCCATTCTTTTTTCACAAAAACTTAAAAACACTAAAGGCAGCTGTATTTGGCTCAGAGAAAATGTACTAAAAGATTTTAGGACAGGCTTTACATTTCCCCTTTCCAACCCCAAGTCTTGGCAGTCTTAAAGTATTCTGATGCTTCTCACACATTCACCTTGGGAAGGTAATGAACCTGTTATATTCAAATCTAAAGCTTGCTTTTTATCTCATATTTAGTATTCTGGAGATCTTTTATAATAGGAGGGCCATTTCCAAGGACTATGTAAAACTTTAAGTCAGTGAATCATAAAATATGAAGAGCAGAATTCTCCAACCTGACACTCAATTAATCCTTCTTCTAACTAATGAGCTGCAGAGCCGATCTGAGTCAGATAAAGGAGAGCGGCATTGCTCTTCATTTCCAAAAGTGACTCTTGGCTGCTTTTACTAAAAACTCATGTTGGGGAATACAGGCAGTCTGATGTCTAGAAACGTCTGTAGTTGCCATTGCTCCCCCCTAGATCAGAAGTTAAATCCAAAAGAAAACTTCTAGACTTGACTTTCCCTCAGAAGGTAGGGGGAGAAGGAAAACGCAACCCACTCCAGCGTTCTTGCCTGAAGAATCCCAGGGATGGGGGAGCCTGGTGGGCTGCCGTCTATGGGGTCGCACAGAGTTGGACACGACTGAAGTGACTTAGCAGCAGCAGCAGCAGAAGGTAGGGAATGAAATCACATAGTAGATACATCAGAAAGACGCCAGCCTTTTTTTTTTTTTTCCCCCTAAATCCTGCCTTAAAAGTACTAGTCAAGAATCCTGAAATCTCAGCTAAGTGAAGTGTTTATCCATGGGATAAACAGGGAGGTATGGTCAAGCGGTACAGACATGGACACAGATAGCCCCATCTTCAGTTTTAGAATAAGTCCAGAGAAGCATAAATCATGACTTTGGCAGGTACTCCAAAGATTATTTACTGTATCATGTCTCTGTATAAATCTCTATCCATGTCTACCTAGATATAAGTAGATGAAACAAAATAAGAGGAAAGTGGGTAGTATGGTAGTATGGGTTTCCCTGGTAGCATGGGGGTAAAGAATCCACCTGCAATGCTGGAAACCTGGGTTCAATCCCTGGATTGGAAAGTTCCCCTGGAGGAGGGTACAGCAACCCACTCCAGTATTGTTGCCTGGAGAATCCCCTTGGACAGAGGAGCCTAGTGGGCTACACAGCATGGGGTCGCAAAGAGTTGGACACAACTGAGCAACTAAGCACAGCAATCTATGTATAAATCTATATCCATGTCTATCTAGACGTAAGAATACGAAGAAAATAGGGGGAAAGTGGGTAGTATGGAAAAAGTTAAGGAAGATGGGGACATTTATTTATTATCCTTATGATTATTAATATATTAAGGATTTTTTGATACATAGCTTTAATAAACTATTTGGTGGTTGTCAAAAGTTAAAGTATATTTACCTTGTATGAAAAAAAGTAAAAGTATTAGTCTCTCAGTTGTGTCCAACTCTTTGCGACCTCACGGACTATAGCCTGCCAGACTGTTTTGTCCATGGAATTCTCTGGGCAAGAATACCGGAGTGGATAGCCATTCCCTTCTCCAGGGGATCTTCCCACCCCAGGGATTGAACCCGGGTCTCCTGCATTGTAGGTAGATTCTTTACTGTCTGAGCCACCAGGGAAGCCCTGAAATTGTGACAGTAGTTTAGTCACTAACTCTTGTCTGACCCTTGTGACCCTGTGGACTGGAGCCCACCAGAATCCTCTGTCCATGGAATTTCCAGGCAAGACTGCTGGAGAGGGGTTGCTATTTCCTTCGCCAGGGGATCTTTCTGACACAGGGCTCAAGCTTGGGGCTCCTGTATTGAGGGTAGATTCTTTACCGACTGAACAATCAGTGAAGCCCATAGACTGCAATAATTGACACAGTCTCCAACATACAGAGGAAAAAAATAAATTTTAATCCAGTGAGACCACACTTGAAATATGTCACTTTAAGTGATTGTTGTCAAATTCTAGTAGATCTGATGATGACTAATAATAGCCATGTGAAGGAAATCTATGATGAGAAAAAGGATTTCCTATTAGGTGGAGTCAAAGCAATAACAAGTCATCAAGTTTACTGAACAATAACCAAAATTTATGCAACAGAAGGAGGCCTATTAAATCAATATTTTTAAAACTCAGAAGTAAACAGAAAAGCTTCAACAATAGCTATTCTGTTTGGCTGATTGTTCAAATTTGACATAAGATAGTATTTTATCAAAAGCCCTTTGAAAGTTTACAAATTAAAACATTAGATGACTCAGTTCTTTTCTGTTCTAGGATTTAGCTTTTTCCCCTAATATAATCATGCTGATAAGAAAAACATTTCAGTGCTAAGTTAAAAAATGACAGGAATAACTACTTGTCAGTTTCTCATAGTTTTATATCAGTTTGTCTTTAAATGTGTTATATTTACTTAACATATATTTTGAAGTATATTTACATGACATGAACAAATATATAATTTACTTTTTATTATAATGAGCTCTTAAAATTAATAGCAGAATACAAATACCTGGTAAATATATTTTCCACAAAAAATAGTAAAATGTGAAAATTATTGTTTTAATCAATTTTTATATTTAATACAAATAGTAATAAGATCTATGCAATATCACAATTTTCTAAAGCAAGCTGCATCTATAAATGGGAACTTGTATACCTGTGGTGGATTCATGTCGATGTATGGCATACCCAATAGAGTATTGTAAAGTTAAATTTAAAAATAAATAAATAAATAAATTTAAATTTAAAAAAAATTCTCAAATTTTGTGACCCTTTGTTATTGTTGCTTTTGTTTAGTCACTGAGTCCTGTCTGACTATTTGCAACCCCATGGAATGCAGCATGCCAGGCTTCCCTATTCTTCACTATCTCCCCAAGTTTGCACAAACTCATGTCCATTGAGACAATGATGCCAACCAATCATCTCATCCTCTGTTGCCTTCTTCTCCCCATGCCCTCAATCTTTCCCAGCATTAGGGTCTTTTCCAATGAGTTGGCTCTTCACATCAGATGGCCAAAGGATTAGAACTTCAGCTTCAACATCAGTCCTTCCAATGAATATACAGGGTTGATTTCCTTTAGGATTAACTGGTTTGATCTCCTTGCAGTCCAAGAGACTCTCAAGAGTCTTCTCCAGCACCACAGTTCAAGAGCATCAATTCTTTTTCATAAAGCCTTCTTTATGGTCCAACTCTCACATCTATACATGACTAGAAAAAACATAGCTCTGACTATACGGACCTTTGTCAGTAAACTGATGTCTTTTTAATACTCTGTCTAGGTTTATCANCCAGCACCACAGTTCAAGAGCATCAATTCTTTTTCATAAAGCCTTCTTTATGGTCCAACTCTCACATCTATACATGACTAGAAAAAACATAGCTCTGACTATACGGACCTTTGTCAGTAAACTGATGTCTTTTTAATACTCTGTCTAGGTTTATCATATCTTTTCTTCCAAACAGCAGGCATCTTTTAATTTCATGGCTGAAGTCACCATCCACAGTGATTTTGGAATATAAGAAAACAAAACTTGTCACTCTTTTTCTGTGGAAAATTCTTCAAGAGATGGGAATACCAAACCATCTGACCTGCTTCTTGAGAAATCTCTATGCAGGTCAAGAAGCAACAGTTAGAACTGTATTCAGATCAACAGACTGGTCCATATGGGAAAGGAGTACATAAAGACTGTGTATTGTCACTTTGTTTATTTAACTTATATACAGAGTACGCCATGAAAAATGCTGGGCTGGATTAAGCACAACCTGAATCAAGATTGCCGGGAGAAATATCAATAACTTCTGATATGCAGATGACTCCACCCTTATGGCAGAAAGTGAGAAGAACTAAAAAGCCTATTGATGAAAGTGAAAAAGGAGAGTGAAAAAGTTGTCTTAAAACTCAACATTCAGAAAACCAAGACCTGGCATCCGGTCTCATCACTTTGAAAGGTTTTTGTTGAATCACGACGCCGGGATTCTTGGCCCGCCCAGAAGAGAAGAATTCAATCCGGGGCCAGAGACGAGGCTTGATCACTCAGAGCTTTTGTGTAATAAAGTTTTATNTTTTTGATGATCCAGCAGATGTTGGCAATTTGATCTCTGGTTCCTCTGCCTTTTCTAAAACCAGCTTGATATGGTACACTACTGTTAATATCGTGTTTAATACGGTAGGTGAAACTGTTATTGGGTCATTCTTTGTATATTAACAAAAATGCTTCTAAAATATTTGGTCAAGTTCCTCAATGAAGTTTATTCACTCAAACATTCAATCATTCATTCATTAAACTTTCATCGAGCCCTTGCTATGAGCCTAAAATCGTGCTAGGCATTGAATCCTAGTCTTTAGGAAATTCATAATCCATGAGGTGATACAGACCTATGAATAAACACATACCCTATAAACACTGTTAGGAGAAATGAACTAACTGCTAAGGAGCACAGGGCTAGGCCTGACCAATTGCCTGAGCAGATGAAGGAGGACTTCAGGTTGGAGGTGACATTAACACTTCTTAGAGGAGTTTTCCAGGTAGTGCAGGGGAATGATGGCACAGCCCGCCATAGTTCTCGCCATCCCTCCACCCCAGACTATTCTTAGCCGGACCTCCACAGCTGTAATGACAAAACACACACCCTCACTAATAGTTTGAGACAAGCAAAAAGCAGAAGGTTTCTTCAGATCCAAGATGCCATGGGATTCAAGACACAGACATTGCTGTGGCCAACGTGATTATGGGGAAGAAAGGGCATGAGTAGGCAGAACTGAGAATCCGTCTGGGCTTCTTATATGAGACAGAAACTCCACCCACACTTTGTCAGTCATGTGTTCCTCTAACAACAGAATAAAGCAAAGTCTTCTATATCAGAGAGAAGGACAGAGGACTGGTATGGAGAAGANCAACGTGATTATGGGGAAGAAAGGGCATGAGTAGGCAGAACTGAGAATCCGTCTGGGCTTCTTATATGAGACAGAAACTCCACCCACACTTTGTCAGTCATGTGTTCCTCTAACAACAGAATAAAGCAAAGTCTTCTATATCAGAGAGAAGGACAGAGGACTGGTATGGAGAAGATTCAGACAATGACTTGTTGACTGATAGATTGTCAGCTGACCACTTCTTTTTCCTCTTCCTCTTGACTATAGTTCATACAATATGGAACTGATATTGCCAATTGTGATGGGGTTACAGATAAAAGCCTTTTATTTAAATTATTTTTACTTTTTCTGTATTTTCCATATTTTCTGCAGTGAGAATGTTTTAACTGATCTTAAAATGTAAACATATTTATTAACCTTTAAAAAAGTGAAAATGAAGAGGTTGCAGTAAATGACTTCTGAGACCCACTCCAACTCAAAATCTGATTTTAAAGAAAGGGTAGAAATAGAGAAAATAAGCAGAGAGTATTGACTTTTGGTGGCAATAATACATTATGCTGATGATGCTCCTTTATAGCAGCTTTCATTTACTGAGTGCCACGTCTTATGTAAAACACTTTATGTACACATTCAAATATATATAGAGAAATATGTAGTATAAATATCTTCCTATTTATATATCTGTAGACATGGCATATATCTGTATATAGATATTCACATAGATATCTATATATATGTCATATATTTCTAGATAGATATCTATAAAGATGTAGATATATTCTTGGGATAAGAAGAAGCAAAATAGTGAAGTGCCTGGGGTCCTTTGGACTTGGAGTTAAGTTCTGGCTGGGTCTACACAGTCTTCTTCTGTTTCTGATCCCAGTTCTAATAAAATTCAAAGACAGAAACATTNAAAGATGTAGATATATTCTTGGGATAAGAAGAAGCAAAATAGTGAAGTGCCTGGGGTCCTTTGGACTTGGAGTTAAGTTCTGGCTGGGTCTACACAGTCTTCTTCTGTTTCTGATCCCAGTTCTAATAAAATTCAAAGACAGAAACATTTCCTTTTTATGTGAGCATCAACAGTATACTCTTCACCAGGTCCAGACTGTCTCAAGACCCACTACTGGTACTATCAGTCCCTATCTCCTCCCTTCAGTGAGACAGCTGCAAGCTGCATGAGTGAATGCCTTTAGATCAGGACACTTCTGAGTGCTGGGGCTGCAAAGAAGGGCAAGGCCTGTGATATTCACAAGTAACTGGGAGCTCCCACATCCAGAAATCTGGCTATGGGTGCAGCTCAATGCCCATAGCACATCCCCACCCTCCACTACAGGGCTAATGGTCAGATTTTGGTAAAGAAAAAGCATTCTCAGGTGGCCTTAAAGGCAACCTGTAGTAAAAACTGAGCATGTTACTAAGAATTGCTAAAGATTTAAGGAAAACAAACTATATAAGAAAGGAACAAAACTCAACAGACAGAAATACTGGCACCCTAGGAAAGAGAAAGTGGACTAGATGAAATGAAAAAATGTAATTAGTACTTACATTTATAAAACATGAATATTATGAGAAATACAAATTAGGGATTTCAAAAAAGATAAAAAATGCATGTTGAAAAGAAAAAGTGAATAAATGAGATGCAGAGTACATTAGACATAACTGAACAGAAATTAGTGTGTTATAATACGGAGCTGAGCTAACTGCCTGTTTTTATTTACTTTATTTACTTATACTTTTAATTGGAAGATAATTGCTTCACAATGGTGTCTTGGTTTCTTCCACACAACAACTCAGATCAGTCATGAGTATATATATGTCCCCTCTGTGTTAAGCCTCCCTCCCCACTCCCATTCAACCCCTCTAGNGAATCCCTTAGAAGAAATGGAATAGCCATCATGGTCAACAAAAGAGTCCGAAATGCAATACTTGGATGCAATCTCAAAAACGACAGAATGATCTCTGTTCCTCTCCAAGGAAAACCATTCAATATCACAGTTATCCAAGTCTATGCCCCAACCAGTAACGCTGCAGATTCTGAAGTTGAGTGGTTCTATGAAGACCTCCAAGACCTCTTAGAACTAACACCCAAAAAAGATGTCCTTTTCATTATAGGGGACTGGAGTGCAAAAGTAGGAAGTAAAGAAACACCTGGAGCAACAGGCAGATTTGGCCTTGGAATGCAGAATGAAGCAGGGAAAGGACTAATAGAGTTTTGCCAAGAAAATGCACTGATCATACCAAACACCCTCTTCCAAAACACAAAAGAAGACTCAACACATGGACATCACCAGATGGTCAACACTGAAATCAGATTGATTATATCCTTTGCAGCCAAAGATGGAGAAGCTCTACACAGTCAACAAAAACAAGACCAGGAGCTGACTGTGGCTCAGATCATGAACTCCTTATTGCCAAATTCAGACTTACATAGAAGAAAGTAGGGAAAACCACTAGACATTCAGGTATGATCTAAATCAAATCCTTTATGATTATACAGTGGAAGTGAGAAATAAATTTAAGGGACTAGATCTGAGACAGAGTGCCTGATGAACTATGGACGAAGGTTCTTGACATTTTACAGGAGACAGGGATCAAGACCATCCTCATGGAAAAGAAATCCAAAAAAGCTAAATGGTTGTCTGAGGAGGCCTTACAAATGGCTGTGAAAAGAAGAGAAGTGAAAAGCAAAGGAGAAAAGGAAAGATAAAAGCGTCTGAATGCAGAGTTCCAAAGAATAGCAAGAAGAAATAAGAAAGCTTTCCTCAGTGATCAATACAAAGAAATAGAGGAAAACAACAGAATGGGAAAGACAAGAGATCTCTTCAAGAAAATGAGAGATACCAAGGGAACATTTCATGCAAAGATGGTCTTGATAAAGGACAGAAATGGTATGGACCTAACAGAAGCAGAAGATATTAAGAAGAGGTGGCAATAATAAAAGGAAGAACTGTACAAAAAAAGATCTTCATGATTCAGATAATCATGATGATGTGATCACTAATCTAGAGCCAGACATCCTGGAATGTGAAGTCAAGTGGTCCTTAGAAAGCATCACTACATATAAGGTAGTGAAGGTGATGGAATTCTAGTTGAGCTGTTTCAAATCCTGAAAGATGATGCTGTGCAAGTGCTGCACTCAATATGACAGCAAATTTGGAAAACTCAGTCTTGGCCACAGGACTGGAAAAGGTCAGTTTTCATTCCAATCCCAAAGAAAGGCAATGCCAAAGAATGCTCAAACTACTGCAAAATTGTACTCACCTCACAAGCTAGTAAAGTAACGTTCAAAATTCTACAAGCCAGGCTTTAGCAATACATGAACCGTGAACTTCCTGATGTTCAAGCTGGTTTTAGAAAAGGCAGAGGAACCAGAGATCAAATTGCCAACATCTGCTGAATCATTGAAAAAGCAAGAGAGTTCCAGGAAAACATCTACTTCTGCTTTATTGTCTATGCCAAAGCCTTTGATTGTGTGGATCACATTAAGCTGTAGAAAATTCTTAAAGCCACAGTCATCAAGACAGTATGGTACTGACACAAAGACTGAAATACAGATCAATGGAACAAAATGAAATCCCAGCCATAAATCCACACACATATGGACAGCTTATCTTTGACAAAGGAGGCAAGAATATACAATGGAGTAAAGATAATCTCTTTAACAAGTGGTGATGGGAAAACTGGTCAACCACTTGTAAAAGAATGAAAATAGATCACTTTCTAACACCACACACAAAAATAAACTCAAAATGGATTAAAGAACTTAATGTAAGACCAGAAACTATAAAACTTTTAGAGGAGAACATAGGCAAAACACTCTCTGTCATAAATCACAGCAGGATCCTCTCTGATCCACCTCCCAGAATATTGGAAATAAAAGCAAAAATAAACAAATCTGATCTAATTAAAATTAAAACCTCTGCACAACAAAGGAAACTATAAGCAAGGTGAAAATTCAGCCTTCTGAATGGGAGAAAATAATAGCAAATGAAACAACTGACAAACAACTAATCTCAAAAATATAGAAGCAACTTATGCAGCTCAATTCCAGAAAAATAAATGACCCAATCAAAAAGTGGGCCAAAGAACTAAACAGACATTTCTCCAAAGAAGACATAACAGAGGGCTAACAAACACATGAAAAGATGCTCAACATCACTCATTATCAGAGAAATGCAAATCAAAACCACAATGAGGTACCATTTCACACCAGTCAGAATGGCTGCGATCCAAAAGTCTGCAAGCAATAAATGCTGGAGGGGGTGTGGAGAAAGGGGAAC
>SJYV01053004.1:121383-148449 GCA_006410875.1 Neotragus pygmaeus | reverse complement strand
GAAATCCAACCAGTCCATCCTACAAGAGAGCAGTCCTGGGTGTTCATTGGACGGACTGATGTTGAGGCTGAAACTCCAATACTTTGGCCACCTCATGCGAAGAGCTGACTCATTGGAAAAGACCCTGAATGCTGGGAAAGATTGAGGGCAGGAGGAGAAGGGGACAACAGAGGATGAGATGGTTGAATGGCATCATCGACTCAATGGACATGGGATTGGGTGGACTCCAGTGGCTGGTGATGGACAGGGAGGCCTGGCGTGCTGCAGTTCATGGGGTCGCAAAGAGTCGGACATGACTGAGCTACTGAACTGAACTGAAATCTAGCGTTTAAATCAACAAGCCGCGTGGCCACTCCCCTGCCTCTAGTCAAGAACCCCTGCAAGGATGTGTACGTGTGCATGCTCCTTGTTCATGGTCAGGGTCAGGCGTGGGTTATGAAGGAGTGGCTTGTGCTCCAGGGAGAGCTGAGTCAGTAGAGAGGCGAGGCCCATTCACATATTGGCTAACAAGTGTCGAGGACCAAAGATCAAGCAGGCACTGTGTTAAGCGCATTCCACATGTTTTATTTAATCTGTGCCAAAAAACCCTACTATAATTAACTTCATTTTACAGAAGTGGTTTGAAAAGGTTAAGGAGCAGACATTAGTACAACTAGAAGGTAGCAGAATCAATTCTCCAACCTGGGTCTGTTTGACTTTCAAATCCGTGAAAGAATTTTAAATATAGAACATTAGGGCTCTGGGATGAGATCAGAGTGTCCTGCTTGGTTTTGCTTTATTTTCTACCAAAGAATGGTTCTGACTGTGGATAAAGTTAAATAATCTTATATATAGAATGAGGCATAGGGAATTTTCTCCCTTGATTAGTTAACTATATTAATACGGTTGCTCAGAACATTTTTTTCTTCACAAGCAAACATGTCATAACCTTGGAGACCCGATGGAATCTACCACTACCCGTGGAGAGTTTGTCCTGTTGAGCTTAACGTGATGACCTTAACATGTCTATACAGTCAAGATCTAAAACAGTTTAGTAAAGGTATGCTTTGGAAGCATTAGGAAGTAGCAGAAGATTAAATGTGAAAATCACTCATCTCAGTGATATATGGTAAATACATCTAGACTTCCTTAAGGCAATTGATGTTCCTGACAATCTCTGTGGACAAGACAGAGAGTTATTGATTGGATGATGTTAAAATTAGATCATAAAGAAAGAAACAGTTGGTGTAGTGTTTAAGGATATGGTCTCAGGAGCCAGATACCTGGCTTCTGATTCTAGCCTTTCCACTGTTTAACCTGCGTAGTGATTTCAGGTTAACCATTCTATGCTTCAGTTACTTCATCTGTAAAATGGGGATAATAATAGCATCAACCTCCCAGGGTTTTTGTGAAGAATAAATAAGATGGAAAATAATCATTAATAAGTAATGAAGTGTTTAGAACACTGCTTGATGTGCACAAGATGACATGCAGGAGTTATCATTATTAATAGTCATTATAACAATTATTGTTATTAGGCTGTTGAATGACTGTACACAAAGCAAACGGATTAATGCCTGCAGTGACTCATACAGAGCTAATCAGTATCTAGAAACTCCAAGTGTTTTCCATACCACTGCATTTTTGCCTTATAATACTTGGGCTTTTTATTTTTAGTAGCTCCTGAAAAATTTATTTATTCCTACTCACTACCTTTTTAGGAATCTGGGGCAGGTGGACAGGCTGGAAAATGGTTTCTGTGTTAAAAATGTATACATAAACACATTTTACAAATTCCTCAGTGGGGAAAAAAAATCTTACTAAGCTAAGATGATAGATCCAGTCTAGGAACACTGTGCTGAAATCATTTCTAAAGTCTGTACTAGATTGAGATTGATTTTTAAGAATCCTTTCTTAACAGTTACCCAAACTTTCATGATTTTGTTATTAGCAATGTTTGTTGGGTTTGCCTGGTGGCTCAGTTGAATCTGCCTGCCAGTTCAGGAGACATGGGTTTGATCTCTGATCTGGGAAGATCTCACATGCAAATAAGCCCNCAATGAGTCAACCCTTTGCATGAGGTGGCCAAAGTACTGGAGTTTCAGCTTTAGCATCATTCCTTCCAAAAAAACACCTAGGACTGATCTCCTTTAGAATGGACCAGTCTAGACAGCATATTAAAAAGCAGAGACAAAAAAAAAGCAGAGACATTACTTTACCAACAAAGATCTGTCTAGTTAAAGCTATTGTTTTTCCAGTAATCATGTGTGGATGTGAGAGTTGAACTATAAAGAAATCTGATTGCCAAAGAATTGATGCTTTTGAACTGTGGTGTTGGAGACAACTCCTGAGAGTCCCTTGGACTGTAGGGAGATCAAACCAGTCAATCATAAAGGAAATCAGTCCTTAATATACATTGGAAGGATGGATGCTAAAGCTGAAGCTCCAATACAGGCCACCTGATGTGATGAACTGACTCATTGGAAAAGACACTGATGCTGGGAAGGATTGAAGGCAAGAGGAGAAGGGGACAACAGAGGATGAGATGGTTGGATGACATCACCAACTCAATGGACATGAGTTTGAGNGATGTGATGAACTGACTCATTGGAAAAGACACTGATGCTGGGAAGGATTGAAGGCAAGAGGAGAAGGGGACAACAGAGGATGAGATGGTTGGATGACATCACCAACTCAATGGACATGAGTTTGAGCAAGCCCCAGGAACTGGTGATGGACAGGGAAACGTGGCGTGTTGCAAAGAGTCAGACATGACTGAGTGACTGATCTGAACTGAACTGAAACATACTATACTCCTTAAAAAGCACAAGCTGAGTAAAAACCAAATTTTTGTTCTTAAATATCTTGTTTTGTTAAAGAATTCCAGACTTTTCACAAACATTTCTTTTATTTAACATATTTAGAAAATTACTCTTATTGGCTATGTGGCATTTAACAACTTATTGATGCTGCTATTGATGCTGCTACTGCTGCTGCTACTGAACTACAAATATAACTCTATGAAAATTTCATTTTTCATATTAAGTTGTTTTTGACCATCTCTTTGATAATGTCTGACTGAAGTGTTTTTGTGTTTTCTTTTTTTAACTCTTGATTTTTGTCTCCATCTTCTCTCCTCAAGTTTAGTATTTCCTATGAGCCTTGTCTTCTACTGATAATTTTATATAAATATTGAAATTAAAGGATTAATTATGTAACCATTGACATTAAATATATATATATCACCTTTAAATCTTAATAATAATAATTAAGGCTATTTCTAAGTCTGGTTCTCTATATGGCATGATAAAATCTTTCATATTTCCCAGCATAATCTTATGAAAGAGAAGATAAAACATATCATTTACACATTCAAAGATAATTTCACTCATTGTAATTATCTGACAGTTATGCTATATTGACACTGACAAGAGGAGGCTAATATATATTCCCAAATCTAGATAGTGATATTCTATTTTATCTATATTTCAAAGTAAGTAAGAGAATGGACCCTCACTACTGACTTGACTCCAGAGAGAGTTAAGATAAATTAAATGGCATGCTTTCCAAACAAATACATTCATTCAATAATATACCTATACCTCCTGGGCCCAAGTGGAAATTTCATAAATAAACATATCTTTTAGTCACAAATTAAATATGAATGGAAGTTGCAAATTATTTGTCTATTGACAAATACTGAGTCAAGATTTAAGGTGGTTTCTGATTCTGATACTTCATCTTTTTAGTCACTATAATTGAAAGTGCCTGATCTTCATCAAGTTATAGGATTTACAATTGATCTCCATAAAATAAAATGAGATTGTTATGATACTACTAAACTTAACTCTATCTTCTTAAATTCTATATCTACATGAGAAGAAAAAATCATGAGATCTAACTTGTTTCCATAGTCACAAAAGATTTTCTAATTTCTTTGCCTAAAATTATCTTCAAGTTACATCATTTATTATTTCTATGTTGGAAAAATTTTATTGTATTATGATACTTATATTTTTTTTGTCTGTGGTAAGCAAAATTCTAAGATGACTCAAATTTTCTGCCCTTGTGTAATCATCTTTTCTTGAATTTGTGCAGAATGCCAAATCACTTTGGTTATTATATTTGGTCATATGGAATTTAACAGATGTAACTAAGATCCCTAGTCAGTTGACTTTCCATTAATGAAGATTATTCGAGTAACCTGGTCTACTGAAATCAGCCTTTAGAAGTGACGAGAGAGATCCAAAGTGAGATTCCCTGCTGGCCTTATAAGAGTAAACTGCCATATTGTGGAGAAAGCTATGCAGCTAGGACCTGAGAATGTCCCCTAGTTGATGTCCCGCAAGAAAACAGAGACCTCAGCCTTACAACCACAAGGAACTAAATTCTGCCAATAACCAATGAACTTGGAAAATAACCATTAGCTCCAGTTGAAAATATAATAGCTGGACTGACATCTTGAAAAGAGCCCTGAAAAGAGACCTTCACAGGAGAACCCAGTTTATAACGTGCTGGACTTTTGATCCACAGAGAAATATGAGACAACAAATGGGTGTTTTAAACCATTCCTTTGGAGTAACTTGTCTAAAGTCACTAGGTTTGAGGTAGCTTGTTACACAGCAATGGAAAACTAATATGATATCTTTTCTCTAGCAATTCCCAGTTCTAAAGTATAACAGAAACTCAGTGAAATTTGGTATGTCAAGGAATTGTTATTCTTGTCAGTTCCCAGTTTTATGTTCAATCCTGAACATATATTTAAATACAGTAAAGGAGAGGATACAGGCCTGGGTCTAACATGCTTAGAAGTATGTAACATTCTAGTAATTTAAAGAGGGGTTAACTTCTATTGGGTCAAACCTTCACTTTACAAGGGAAAAACCAAAAGATGTTAATTTATTTTGTAATCAACCCTTTAAAGCATGGGATAAAAATGTAATGTAAGATAAAAGATAATGCAAATAACCTAGTAATTAAAGTTTTTTCAAACACATTTGAATTCTATTATGATGTACTTAAATCAGTGAATTATTCAGATCCATTTGTTTCATATTATTGTACTACTTCTCATTTCTTTCTTCCCGATTTCTGCCTATGAGCAGAAGTAAGCACTGCTAGAGAAGATTATCTATGAGTATCTTTTTAAATTTATCATAGTCTGTGATCAAAGATTTAATGAAGGACAAAATGAAGTTAATGTCTCAAAATTAAGTTGTAGTACTCTGAATAATATTGCAGTATAGACACAAACAAAAAAAATCATAAAAATTTTAACTTTGAAACATGGTACTACAAGTCCTTTTTATAAAACTGCAAAATGAGAATTTTCAGCTAATGAGTGTGACTTGGCAGGACATAAATGGAAATATGTTTCATTGGCCAACATGTTCTGGAGGCGTATGAGTGTCTAAATAGATGATGCTCAAAAGAGTATTTTTGGCATCAAAGTGTCTCCAAACATTTTGATCAGGAAATTGATTGCCATATGTCCATATCCTCCAAGTTAAATGATGAACATACTTTAGGTCTCTTGGGATATTTTTAGTTCCTGGCAGTACTGACTCTGTTACCATTAAGCATTTTGTCTTGCAAAATGTTTTCTTTTCCTCACTATCATAATTTTCCACATACATTGATCATTTCAATATAGACTGTCTGGAACTAAAGCTAAGGTAATGATTTATTGAAGCTCAGTATTGAGAGAAGCACCCATGGTTAGTATTTGCTTTTGAATACTGCTTATGAATTCCACTGTAATAATATTCAACTATTAAAGAGTCAACAGACTGATTCATCTTTAGTCTTAGATGTTCATGTATAATCTAAAATCCTAGATAACAAACATATAACCTGCATAATATGTCATTTTCGTCTTTGTTTCCCTACAGAAACTTTTAAAAGGAAGGTATCTGAAAATATTTGCAAATATATTCAGTTCAGTTCAGTTGCTCTGTCGTGTCCGATTCTTTGTGACCCCATGAATTGCAGCACGCCAGGCCTCCCTTTCTATCACCATCTCCCAGAGTACACTCAAACACACATCCATCAAGTCGGTGATGCCATCCAGCCATCTCATCCTCTGTAATCCCCTTTTTCACCTGCCCCCAATCTCTTCCAGCATCAGAGTATTTTGAATGAGTCAACTCTTTGCATGAGGTGGCCAAAGTACTGGAGTTGCCGCTTTAGCATCATTCCTTCCAAAGAAATCCATGGCTGATCTCCTTCAGAATGGACTGGNAGTACATCATGCAAAATGCCAGACTGGATGAAGCACAAGCTGGAATCAAGATTGCCAGGAGAAATATCAACAACATCAGATATGCAGATGATACCAACTCTAATGGCACAAAGAGAAGAGGAATTAAAGAGCCACTTGATGAGGGTGAAAGAGCAAAGTGAAAAAGCTGGCTTAAAACTCAGTATTCAAAAACTAAGATCTTGGTAGCTGGTCCCATCACTTCATGGTAAATAGAAAGGGAAAAAGTGGAAGCAGTGACAGATTTTATTTTCTTGGGCTCCCAAATTATTGCAAACAGTGACTGCAATCATGAAAGTTAAAGAATTTTACTCCTGGGAAAAAAAGCTATAACAAACATAGACAATATATTAAAAAGCAGAGATGTCACTTTGCTGACAAAGGTCCGTCTAGTCAAAGCTATGGTTTTTCCAGTAGTTCATGTATGGATGTGGGAAGTGGACCATAAAAAAGACTGAGTGCTAAAGAATTGATGCTTTTGAATTGTGGTGCCAGAGAAGACTTGAGAGTTCCTTGGACTACAAGGAGATCAAGCCAGTCAATTCTAAAGGGAATCAGTCCTGAATATTCATTGGAAGGACTGATGTTGAAGCTGATGCTCCAGTACTTTGGCCACCAGANACTGATCTCTTTCAGAATGGACTGGTTGGATCTCCTTGCAGTCCAAGGGACTTTCAGGAGTCTTCTCCACACACTAAGTGGGCCTTAGAAAACATCACTAGCAACAAAGCTAGCGGAGGTGATGGAATTCCAGTTGAGCTATTTCAAATCCTGAAAGATGATGCTGTGAAAGTGCTGCACTCAATATGCCAGCAAATTTGGAAAACTCAGCAGTGGCCACAGGACTGGAAAGGGTCAGTTTTCATTCCAGTCCCAAAGAAAGGCAATGCCAAAGAATGCTCAAACTACCACACAATTGCACTCATCTCACACGCTAGTAAAGTAATGCTCAAAATTCTTCAAGCCAGGCTTCAACAATACGTGAACCATGAACTTCCAGATGTTCAAGCTGGTTTTAGAAAAGGCAGAAGAACCAGAGATCAAATTGCTAACATCCACTGGATCATGGGAAAAGCAAGAGAGTTCCAGAAAAAACATCTATTTCTTTTGCATTAGAAATCCTCAAATTACTTAAAATGTATGAGGAAGGTAATATTTTGTTAATATCTTTCCAATTTGCCTCATCATTTTGCTTCAGTTTCTTTTCTGATACCATGAATATGTTTCATATTTGTGTGTATGTACAGGAAATTTGCCCTTGGAGTATAAAATGAAACAGGGCAAAGGCTAATAGAGGTTTGGCAAGAGAATGCACTGGTCATAGCAAACAACTTCTTCCAACAACACAAGAGAAGACTCTACACATGGACATCACCAGATAGCCAACACTGAAATCAGATTGATTATATTATTTGCAGAAAAAGATAGAAAAGCTCTATACAGTCAGAAAAGAACAAGACTAGCAGCTGACTGTTGCTTAGATCATGAACTCCTTATTGCAAAATTCAGACTTAAATTCAATAAAATGGGGAAAACCACTAGACCATTCAGGTATGATCTAAATCAAATATCTTACAAATATACAGTGGAAGTAAGAAATAGATTTAAGGGAATAGACCTGATAAACAGAGTGTCTGATGACCTATGGACAGAGATTCATGACATTGTACAGAAGACAGGGAGCAAGACCATCCCCAAGAAAAAGAAATGCAAAAAAACAAAATGGCTGTCTGGGAAGGCCTTACAAATAGCTGTGAAAGGAAGAGAAATGAAAAGCAAAGGAGAAAAGGAAAGATATACTCATCTGAATGAAGAGTTCCAAAGAATAGCAAGGAGAGATAGAAAGCCTTCCTCAGTGATCAGTACAAAGGAATAGAGGAAAACAGCAGAATGGGAAAGGCTAGAGATCTCTTCAAGAAAATGAGAGATACGAAGGGAATATTTCATGCAAAGATGGGCTCAATTAAGGACAAAAATTGTATGGATCAAACAGAAGCAGATGATATTAAGAAGAGGTGGCAAGAATACACAGAATAATTGTACAAAAGAGATCTTCATGACCCAGATAATCACGATGGTGTGATCACTCACCTAGAGCCAGACATCCTGGAATGTGAAGTCAAGTGGGCCTTAGGAAGCGTCGCTACAAACAAAGCTAGTGGAGGTAATGGAATTCCAGTTGAGCTATTTCAAATCCTAAAAGATGATGCCATGAAAGTACTGCACTCCATACAACAGCAAATTTGGAAAACTCAGCAGTGGCCACAGGACTGGAACAGATCAGTTTTTATTCCAGTCCCAAAGAAAGGCAATGCCCAAGAATGATCAAACTACTGCACAACTGCACTCATCTCACAAGCTAGAAAATAATGCTCAAAATTCTCCAAGCCAGGCTTCAGCAATACGTTAACCATGAACTTCCAGATGTTCAAGCTGATTTTAGAAAAGGCAGAGGAACCAGAGATCAAATTGCCAACATCCACTGCATCTTTGAAAAGCAAAAGAGTTCCAGAAAAATATCTATTTCTTCCTTATTGACTATGTCAAATCCTTTGACTGTGTGGATCACAATAAACTGTGGAAAATTCTGAAAGAGATGGGAATACCAGACCACCTGACCTGCCTCTTGAGAAATCTGTATGCATGTTAGGAAGCAACAGTTAGAACTGGACATGGAACAACCGACTGGTTCCAAATAGGAAAAATAGTGCATCAAGGCTGTATATTGTCTCTCTGCTTATTTAACTTATAGGCAGAGTACATCATGAGAAACACTGGGCTGGATGAATCAAGATTGCTGGGAGAAATATCAATAACCTCAGATATGTAGATGACATCACCCTTATGCTAGAAAGTGAAGAAGAACTAAAGAACCTTTTGATGAAAGTGAAAGAGGAGAGTGAAAAATTTGGCTTAAAGCTCAACATTTAGAAAACCAAAATCATGGCACCTGGTCTCATCATTTCTTGGCAAATAGATGGGGAAACAGTAGAAACAGTGTCAGACTTTTTATTTTGAGGAGCCCCAAAAATCACTGCAGATGGTGACTGCAGCCATGAAGTTAAAAGACACTTACTTCTTGGAAGGAAATTTATGATCAACCTAGACAACATATTAAAAAGCAGAGACATTATTTTGTCAACAAAGGTCCATCTAGTCAAAGCTATGGTTTTTCCATTAATCATGTATGGATGTGAAAGTTGGACTATAAAGAAAGCTGCGTGCTGAAGAATTGATGCTTTTGAACTGTGGTGTTGGAGAAGACTCTTGAGAGTCCTTTGGACTGCAAGGAGATCCAACCAGTCCATTCTAAAGGAGATCAGTCCTTGGTGTTCAGTGGAAGGATTGATGTTGAAGCTGAAACTCCAATAGTTTGGGCACCTGATACAAAGATCTGACTCATTGGAAAAGACCCTGATGCTGGGAAAGATTGAGGGCAGGAGAAGAAGGGGATGACAAAGAATGAGATGGCTGGATGGCATCACCAACTCAATGGACATGGGTTTGGGTAAACTCTGGAAGTTGGTGGTGAAGAGAGGGGCCTGGCATGTTGCGGTCCATGGGGTCACAAATCAGACATGAATGAGTGACTGAACTGAACTGAACAGGAAATTCTGCAATATGGATGTGAAGAACAGCCAATATAATTCAGGTAACTTTCTAGATCTGACTGTTCTAGGTATACATTGTAAGCAATTGATAGCTTCATGTTTTGTAAATGAGCAGGCTTTATTTTTAAGATAAGTTTAAGGTTTATAGAAAAATAAAAGTATTGGAAAATAATGGTTACATTTTATTATAAATACTTATTTCAATTTTTAGGTCTTGTGGACCATATTTTTGTAATTTCTATCCTCCATTTCATTTTACCTTTTAAATCAGAATTTTTACCTTTTAAATCAGCCTTTTTTTTTCAATGTTCACATTTTGAATATAGGAGTTTGTAATGTGAATATCTTGTTAAGGAACCCCAAGTCTCATGAATTAAAAAGCATCAAAATGAAATATAATTGACTGATTTATACCACAGGCAAAGTTGGCATGCCTCCTATGCAGCAGTAGAATGGATTCAATCAGGAGCTCAAGTGCCATAATTGAAAATAAAGGTTTTTATATCTAATACCTCACCTGCTGGAAAGGGAGAATTTCTTTTCTGGCAGTAGGTAATAGCTTGAGGCCTCAATCTCATATCTGATGTGGTCCGGGCCCATTTAAGTTATATATCAAGTTAAATAGTGCCCTAGTTGGCAGACATTTATAAGCAGAATTTGAATGATTTTAATCTTTCAGTTTAATAAAAAAGATAGTATAACTTAATGGTTTCTGTGTATTCAAAGTACTTAATAGAGTTCAGTGATGACTGAATACAAAGCACTTAGAAGACAAGAAGAATGATTGACTGAATGAGAGAAGCATTAAGTTGTCTGGTCACAACCTGTGTACCACATCCTGATGATGGTGAAAAAAATGACCTCATTTCCCCCTGTGGCAAATTGCCATGCTTGACATCTGTGGAAAGTGGCACACACCTGAATCTCTGAGACACTCTTCTGCAAATTCCATCTCTCCACAGGACTTCCTCCCCCTAAGTCAAGGGCTGAGGGTGCAGCAAGGAAGAAACAGTAAAGTTTGGAAAGTGATCTGACTGCTTAGATATCACTCACCATGAAAATAGCATTTGGAAAACAGAATAACCCTATTACTAAAGTGAGGACAATGCACTTGTGATAGTTATCTATTTATACTCAAACAAAGATACATGTGGAAATCTAGAATTTATACTGCTTTGGTAACTATTGCTCAGATTCCAGCCATGTTGTGAGTGCACACAATGTTAACAAAGCCAACTGTTCTCCAAATATGAGTGCCTGCAGGTTATACCCTATAGCCTTCCATCCTGTGATTTATCTATCTCTTACCAATCATCTATTAATATTTACCTAAATCTATTTTCCTTAGAACTATTTCCTATAAAACCTGTCTTCCATTTATATTTACCAGCTACCAGTTTATCTTTAAAGACTTTTAAATGTTTCACAGCATAGTACTAAAAGAAATGCCAGTTCTTCCAAAGCAGGCTTACCATTTTCTCAAATCTGATTTCATTTCCATATCTCTCTCTGACTCCTCCATTATATCACTTACTAGACTATCTGCCTAGTGTTTTTGCCAAGTTTCCTGACTCTAAATAGACAGTAAGATTCTTTATATCAGAGACTGTTTATTATTCATTTTTGTATCCTTCACTTTTCCTCACCTGGTACCTTGTGAATTGTGAATAGTTAAATAAATATGTATTGTATTAGTGATAAAGAGTATCATTTACATTGTAATGCTAACTTTCTCTAGAATATTGGAGAAGGGAATGGCAATCTACTAGAGTATTCTTGCACGGACAGACAAGCCTGGCAGTTACAGGCAGGAGTCAAATATGACTTAGCAACTAAACCACCACCACCACCACTTTCAGTTCAATTCAGTTCAGTTCAGTAGCTCAGTAGTGTCCTACTCTTTGCAACCCCATGAATTCCAGCACGCCAGGCCTCCTGTCCATCATTAACTCCCGGAGTTTACCCAAACTCATGTCCATTGAGTCAGTGATACCATCCAGCCATCTCATCCTCTGGCATCCCCTTCTCTTCCTGCCCCCAACCCCTCCCAGTATCAGGGTCTTTTTCAATGGGTCAACTCTTCACATGAGGTGACCAAAGTATTGGAGTTTTAGCTTCAACATCAGTCCTTCCAATGAATATTCAGGCCTGATTTCCTTTAGGATGGACTGGTTGGATATCCTTGCAGTCCAAGGGACTCTCAAGTTCAAAAGCATCAATTCTTTGGTGCGCAGCTTTCTTCACAGTCCAACTCTCACATCCATACATGACCACTGGAAAAACCATAGCCTTGAACAAATGGACCTTTGTTGGCAAAGTAATGTCTCTGCTTTTGAATATGCTATCTAGGTTGGTCATGAATTTTCTTAAAAGGAGTAAGCATCTTTTAATTTCATGGCTGCAATCACCATTTGCAGTGATTTTGGAGCCCAAGAAAATAAAGTCTGACACTGTTTCCCCATCTATTTCCCATAAAGTGACAGGACTGGATGCCATGATCTTCATTTTCTGAATGTTGAGTTTTAAGCAAACTTTTTCACTCGCCTCTTTCATTTTCATCAAGAGGCTCTTTAGCTACTCTTCACTTTCTGTCATAAGGGTGGTGTCATCTGCATATCTGAGGTTATTGATATTTCTCCCAGCAATCACTATTCCAGCTTGTGCTTCCTCCAGCCCAGAGTTTCTCATGGTGTACTCTGCATAGAAGTTAAATAAGCAGAGTGACAATATACAGCCTTGATGTACTCCTTTTCCTATTTGGAACCAGTCTGTTGTTCCATGTCCAGTTCTAACTGTTGCTTCCTGACCTGCACATAGGTTTCTCAAGAGGCAGGTCAGGTGGTCTGGTATTCCAATCTCTTTCAGAATGTTCCACAGTTTATTGTGATCCACGCAGTCAAAGGCTTTGACATAGTCAAGAAAACCACCACCACTTTAGGATATAAATATTTTGATGCACCTATTATAATTCATACTTATGAATAAGACTAATTATCATGACTTCATACTACATGTCAGGCAATGTGCAGCATACTTTATATACCTTTTCATATTGGTTTCTGACTTTGGAGATTCAAAGGCATAAGGCAGCTAAGGTTTATGGAGGTTAAGAGACTTGTCCCAATTCAAGGAGTGATACAGCTAAAATTTAGTTTTTGAGTTTTGAGGCTCCCCCTCTCCATAGGGCTTGTAACTGTTATACTTTGTTGTAACTTCTCGAGTCTGGCATGTGACATAGTCATCGAAATATTCATTATTCTAGCCATCTTCCATGTGGACACATGATCCAATTGGATTTTCCCACCCCACTTGATTTTAGCATGGCTGTTTGATTTCTTCTGACACAAAATATAAATAGAAGTGCTGGTACCCTTTCTTACAGAAGCTTTAAGTGCTTGTTTGTGACCTGTCTTTTTCTCTTACCACTGCTGACAAGAATTTGAAAAAGTCTATCTGTCTGAGTCTTTGAGTGACTACAAGCATAGCCCTAATGTTGTTCTCTGTTGTGCCTGAATCATGAATGAGGAAACAAATATTGTAAGTCACTGACATACTGGGGGTTTGTATTACTGCGAGTTAATCAGGTCCATCCTGATATAACAAGAAACTCTTCTTCTGGTACAATAAATTTCAGTTTCCTGTTTCTTTGTGCATGGATACATGACTGGGATGCTTTATTCAGTGATATGCCACAATAGTTGGAAGGTCAATTCTTAGGGAGAATTGAGAGACTTTAAGGCCCTTTTGCCAGAATCAGATGACAACTTTACAAAAATATAGAGTCTGCCATCCACCCTAAATCTACCAGATAAAAATCTCTGAGAATGGGGCATTGAATCTGGATATTCACTGATACCTTAAAGAAATGTAACATGCATAACTGAGAATTAATAACATAGATAGTAAGAAGCAATGTTTATTTCCACAGCTAAGTCCTGAGCTCAGTTTTCTCCTTGAGGCATGGCAGGGTTTAATCCTGGGTGTTACCTTAATAACATTCTGGTGACATCCATAAGCACCAACAAAAAATTAACTTGCAATGCAAATTAAAAGTTTGAGAACATTTCAGCTTTCAAAATAAAATGAGCAGGATGTAATGAAAAAGCATGTTCAGAGAAATGAAATTGAGACTCAGAATGTAATTACTTTTAGGTCATGTTCCTTGAGTAAGAATCCAAGTAATATGCTTTCATTATGGAAAATATATAGATACAAGCTACAGATAAGAAAAACATGGTGAAAGAAATAAAAGTAAGCTATAATTTGGTATGTCTTTCAGGACTTCTCTTTTACTTCTTTGGCTATAATATCTCTACTGGATATATGATGGCACCCATTTAGCATAAGCAACATCTTACATTACAGTAGTTTTATTAAATATTCTGTAGGATATTGTTTCTTTTTATTATTTTATTGTTTTTAATAAAATTGTCATGCTTACAACAGTGAATGCTATCTAATGAATTTCTAAAATATTCATGCTATGTAATCTACTGTTGCAATATATAATATCTCAGTTTGAAGGCACCTGGAAGACATAACTTTGAAGACAGCTCTGCCAGTAATACATATGATCCTAACTGAGTTATTTAAATCCTCTGAGCTCTACTTTTCAGTCTGTATATTTCTGATACCACACAACCCTTAATTATCCTTTTTAGTCCTTGCCACACCCCTCTAAGACATGTAATTTTATCTTGTTTCATAGGGAGGAACAGAGTACCCTAGAAATGTCATATAGTCAGTAATTAAAGTTAGTGATTTCTACTTCGAACTCTTCCAGACTTCCACCCATAGCTTCAGCCTGAGGCTAGTTGTCTTGATGGTGTGGTTGTTGTTGTTGTTGTTTGTTTGTTTTAATAAATTCTGCCTTCAAACATGAGGAACAGATCACAGTAAAAAGTAAAAATCTCTTTTTTCTTCTTTGGATAGTATCATCAAAAGGATACTGTCTTTGGAACAAGAAGCTCCCAGGATTCAAATTTCCCCTGTAGCACCTACTTTAGATCTATACCCAAGGTCAAGTTCCTTTTCCTGCACAAAGGATCATAAAGCTTTTTAAAATTTTCTTTTTAAGTTTACACAAAATGATTCCTGAGTGTCTAGAGCCGTACTTAATGCACAGTAAATATGCAAAGAATATTTCAGTTCTGTTTATTGTTACTGAAGCTGTAAGTAGCTGTTCACTAAACTATGTACTTTAAAAGTATGTTCTTTAAATATAGGAGATATTTTTATAAATACAAATATTATTTTACTTCTATTAAATGACGTTTTCTACTTCTTTATCTTTTTTTTTTTTTTTTTACTATTCCAGCCATATTTAACAAGAATCTGAGGACTTTATTGAGCATTTATGAGTAGGTCTTCTTTGCTTACTATATCATTGTACAAAGTTCAGATCACACTTCAGTTCAATTCGGTCACCCAGTCATGTCCAACCCTTTCCGACCCCATGAATTGCAGCATGCCAGGCCTCCCTGTCCATCACCAACACCTGGAGTTCACTTAAACTCACATCAATCGAGTCGGTGATGCCATACAGCCATCTCATCCTCTGTCGTCACCTTCCCCTCTTGCCCCCAATCCCTTCCAGCATCAGAGTCAACTCTTCCCATGAGGTGCCCAAAATATTGGAGTATCAGCTTTAGCATCAGTCCTTAGAATGAACACCCAGGACTGATCTCCTTTATTTTTTATTATTTATTTTACTTTTTAAATTATTATTATTATTATTATTTACTTTATTTTACTTTACAATACTCTATTGGCTTTGCCATACATCGACATGAATCCTCCACAGGTGTACATGAGCTCCCAATCCCGAATCCCCCTCCCAGCTCCCTCCCCACAACGTCTCTCCGGATCATCTCCATGCACCAGCCCCAAGCATCCTGCATCCCGATCTCCTTTAGAATGGACTGGTTGGATCTCCTTGCTGTCCAAGGGACTCTCAAGAGTCTTCTCCAACACCACAGTTCAAAGGCATCAATTCTTTGGCGCTCAGCTTTCACAGTCCAACGTTCATATCCATACATGACCATGGAAAAACCATAACCTTGACTAGATGGACCTTTGTTGGCAAAGTAATGTTTCTGTTTTTGAATATGCTATCTAGGTTGGTCATAACTTTTCTTCCAAGGAGTAAGTGTCTTTCAATTTCATGGCTGCAGTCACCATCTACAGTGATTTTGGAGCCCAGAAAAATAAAATCTGACACTGTTTCCACTGTTTCCCCATCTATTTCCCATGAAGTGATGGGACCAGGAGCCATGATCTTCATTTTCTGAATGTTGAGCTTTGAGCCAACTTTTTCACTCTCCTCTTTCACTTTCATCAAGAGGCTCTTCAGTTCTTCTTCCCTTTCTGCCATAAGGGTGGTGTCATCTGCATATCTGAGGTTATTGATATTTCTCCCAACAATCACTATTCCACCTTGTGCTTCTTCCATCCCAGTGTTTCTCATGATGTACTCTGCATAGAAGTTAAATAAGCAAGGTGAAAATAGACAGCCTTGACAATATGCAGTACTCCTTTTCCAAGTTGGAACCAGTCTGTTGTTCCATGTCCAGTTCTAACTGTTGCTTCCTGACCTGAATACAGGTTTCTCAAGAGGCAGGTCAGGTGGTCTGGTATTCCCATCTCTTTCAGAATTTTCCACAGTTTATTGTAATCCACACAATCAAAGGCTTTGGCATAGTCGATAGAGCAGAAGTAGATGTTTTTCTGGAATGCTCTTGCTTTTTGCATGATCCAGCAGATGTTGGCAATTTGATCTCTGGTTCCTCTGCCTTTTCTAAAACCAGCTTGAATATCAGGAAGTTCACAGTTCACATATTGCTGAAACCTGGCTTGGAGAAATTTGAGCATTACGTTACTAGCGTGTGAGATGAGTGCAATTGTGTGGTAGTTTGAGCATTCTTTGGCACTGACTTTCTTTGAGATTGGAATAAAAACTGGGCTTTTCCAGTCCTGTGGCCACTGCTGAGTTTTCCAAATTTTCTGGTATACGAAGTGTAGCACTTTCAAAGCATCATCTTTCAAGATTTGAAAGAGCTCAACTGGAATTCCATCACCTCCACTAGCTTTGTTCGTAGTGATGCTTTCTAAGGCCCACTTGACTTCACATTCCAAGATGTCTGGCTCTAGATTAGTGACCACATCATCATGATTATCTAGGTGGTGAAGGTCTTTTTTGTGTAGTTCTTCTGTGTATTCTTGCCACCTCTTCTTAATATCTTCTGCTTCTGTTAGGTCCATACCATTTCTGTCCTTTATTGAGCCCATCTTTGCATGAAATGTTCCCTTGGTATCTCTGATTTTCTTGAAGAGATCTCTAGTCTTTCCCATTCTGTTGTTTTCCTCTATTTCTTTGCATTGATAGCCGAGGAAGGCTTTCTTACCTCTCCTTGCTATTTTTTGGAATTCTGCATTCAGATGCTTATATCTTTCCTTTTTTTCCTTTGCTTTTTGCTTGTCTTCTTTTCACAGCTATTTGTAAGGCCTCCCCAGACAGCCATTTTCCTTTTTTGCATTTATTTCCCATGGGGATGGTCTCGATCCTTGTCTCCTGTACAATGTTACGCACCTGCGTCCATTGTTCATCAGGCACTCTATGTGTCAGATCTAGTCCCTTAAATCTATTTCTCACTTCCACTGTGTAATCATAAGGAATTTGGTTTAGATCATGCCTGAATGGTCTAGCGGTTTCCCCCACTTCCTTCAATTTCAGTCTGAATTTGGCAATAAGGAGTTCATAATCTAGGCCACAGTCAATTCCCTGTAATGTTTTTGCTGACTGTATAGAGCTTCTTCATCTTTGGCTACAAAGAATATAATCAATCTGATTTCAGTGTTGACCATCTTGTGATATCCATATGTAGACTCTTCTCTTGTGTTGTTGGAAGAGGTTGTTTTCTATGACCAGTGTGGTCTCTTGTCAAAACTCTATTAGCCTTTGACCTGCTTCATTCCATACTCCAAGGCCAAATTTGCCTGTTACTCCAAGTGTTTCTTGACTTCCTACTTTTGCATTCCAGTCCCCTATAATGAAAAGGACATCTTTTTGGGGTGTTAGTTCTAAAACGTCTTGGAGTTCTTCATAGAACCATTCAACTTCAGCTTCTTCAGCATTACTGGTTCAGGCATAGACTTGGATTACTGTGATATTGAATGATTTGCCTTGGAAATAAACAGAGATCATTCTCTCGTTTTTGAGATTGCATCCAAGTCACACCTAGGGACTCTTAAATATTGGGTTAAAAATAAATCACTAAAAGTAGTTGTACATGTGCAAAATAATTACAGATGAGTGGGCACTAGGTCTAATAGGTTTGGGTTTTTCACATAGAACACCAATATCTATAAAATAATGCAAAACTTTCCTCTCCTCACAATAAAGATCAAAGAACAAGCATCAATCTTCTAAGAATGTAGCTAGGTTGAAGTATGGAAGATTGGCTTGATTATAAATAAGGAGCATATTCTTTGCATTAAATAGTGTATGGCTAAGTGAGCTGGATTCATTTGACTTCCAGACAGCCAGAGTTGGATTCAGAAGCAGCCAAATTGCCTTGGGGACCTTCCTTTGGCATCTTGCCCAATGGTGCTCTTCGTGGGAGGAACAGCTTCATACACAGTGCTTAAAAGCATCTGGGTCGCTGTTGTTCTGAATGCTACTGCTGACAGATTTACCATCTGCCTTTGAGAAAGACAACAGTCTGGGGAACTTTGATACTAAACATTCACATGATAGCCTTTGACAGTCAAAAGCCCTCATTAAATAAGAGACCAAAATATATCCCATCTAAACTAAACAAACAATAAAACACCAAATTTATTTTGGTTTTCATTCTTTACAAATGTAACATGGAAATCCATTGATGGCAGTGCATTTATTTTGCTGCTGTGTTAAGTGTCTCACATTTTCATGTTTAATTTACACAGTCATAAATGTATGTGGGTCAAAATGTTATCTTTGTTTTGAAAATAAGGAAACTAATATTTAAAGAATAAAATTTGTGTTCAAGTTTACTTTAGAGAATGTCAGAGCAGGAATGTGAATCCTGGTAGTCAAATTCAATTTACCATAAGCTTCATCTCTGCATATACTACATCCTTAACCATTTTCTCCTGGAAGTTGATATTCTGGGTTGCCTTAGCATAGGGTGATTATTTAATCAATGATAGTCATCTCATCCTCTGTCGCCCCCTTCTCCTCTTGCCCTCAATCTTTCTCAGCATCAGAGGCTTTTCCAATGAGTTTGCTCTTGGCAACAGGTGACCAATCTATTGGAGCTTTCACTTCAATAGTTCTATTAAAATAGATTATACAGTCAGGACAGATTACTCAAAATGTGGTTATCTTGAGATGAGAGTTACATTTGATCGTTTCTTACCTAATTAGCTTCTCCAGAGGAAATGTTATTCAAGGAGATACTATATCCCTAATCCTTAAAGATGCATGTCAAAGGTCAGACCAGAAACTATGGACAAAAGTGAACTTCACCTTTAAAACAACCAGTTTACTTGTCACAGTGACCTGAAAGTACTTTAAAAAGTAAAAACTGGGAATTCTCTGGTGATCCAGTGATTAGGACTCAGTGATTTCACCACAATGGCCCCAGGTTCTATCCCTGGTTGAGGAAATAAGATTCTGAGAGCTATGAGGCATGACCAAAAAAGAAATAAAAGCCCTATGTAATTTTAAGTTATTTCATATCTGAAAGGTGGCACATTTGGTTTGCCTAATGTTTGTTAACACATGCAATTTATAAAATTGGTTTTTATTGTCATTATGTCTTACTTTCATAGAGAATTGATAAAATATGTGCTCTTAGCAAGTGAGATGTGATAGCCATGTATAATCATATTTGCACACAACTACAATTATATACACTGCTTCTTTACTTAAACATTCTTGGCCTGCTCTTTAAATACTCAAAATCTGACAGCCTCAATGCCATTAACAAGATATCTATGTTAAATTTAAATGGTAATTTAATTTAAAGTCCCTAAGCAGAAATGCATGGATACATTTATAGTTGAATTGCATCTTTAAAAATAGCTCTCTGTGGACATTTACCTCTTAAAAGGCAGGCACATTCCAGCTGTAAGCATTTGCAGTTGGAATGCATGTCATGACCGAGAGTTGCCCTGCTTTCATTTCCCTTGGGCAAACCCACCAACCTGGTTGCAGGCTGTCAGTAGGAAGATAGGTAGAAAGATTTATAACCAGCCTGTGACTCTTTATACTGAAGTGCATATTGCCAGATCACACTGGAGGGGAAAATGGAGTGAAAGATATTGATTCATATTTTTTAGCACCAGCTCTAAACCCCATAAGCACAATCAATATTGAGTCTATTAACTCAAAATATGTAGTAGACTAATGAATAATAGGAAAATATATTGAGAGCAGTAAAGTAATCTTAAATGTAGAGGGAATGCAACATATGGGTTGGCCAAAAATTTCGTTTGGGATTTTCTGTAAGACGTTATGGAAAAACCTGAAAAATCGTTTTGGCCAACTCAATATAAAGATGACATGATGTGCATGAGTCTGAAACTCATAATTTATACTGAAATTCAGTATCAATGAAATATACTTCCCAATTATATGTGAAGAATCGAGATCCTTTTCTGATATCAGGCAACAAAAAAATTTATTTGTTAGATATAGATATTTCCAATAAGCCAAGTAAGAGTTAAAGGAAACAAGAAAATGATCCATAGATCAATTACATCTAAGGTAAGGCATATTCATTAATTCAAAAGAATGTAATATAGTGGTAAGAACTATGTCATGAGTCCAGTTTCACCAGTGTGGGAAGAATTCTGAGATTTGAAGAACAATACATATGAAGACAAACCTTGATTTGGCTACTTCTAAATGTGCATCTCTAGGAGAAGGCAACGGCACCCCACTCCAGTACTCTTGTCTGGAAAATGATACAGGCAGAAGAGTCTGGTAGGCTGCAGTCCATGGGGTCACGAAGAGTCGGACACAACTGAGAGACTTCACTTTCACTTTTCACTTTCATACATTGGAGAAGGAAATGGCAACCCACTCCAGTGTTCTTGCCTGGAGAATCCCAGGGACAGGGGAGCCTGGTGGTCTGCTGTTTATGGGGTCGCACAGAGTCGGACATGACTGAAGTGACTTAGCAGCAGCAAATGTGCATCTCTAGTGGAAACCGTGTCAGACTTTATTTTGGGGGCTCCAAAATCACTGCAGATAGTGACTGCAGCCAGGAAATTAAAAGACACTTACTCCTTGGAAGAAAAGTTATGACCAACCTAGATAGTATATTCAAAAGCAGAGACATTATTTTGCCAACAAAGGTCCATCTAGTCAAGGCTATGATTTTTCCAGTGATCATGTATGAGTGTGAGAGTTGGACTGTGAAGAAAGCTGAGCACTGAAGAATTGATGCTTTTGAACTGTGGTGTTGGAGAAGACTCTTGAGAGTCCCTTGGACTGCAAGGAAATCCAACCAATCCATTCTAAAGGAGATCAGCTCTGGGATTTCTTTGGAAGGAATGATGCTAAAGCTGAAATTCTAGTACTTTGGCCACCTCATGCGAAGAACTGACTCATTGGAAAAGACTCAGATGCTGGGAGCGATTGGGGGCAGGAGAAAAAAGGGACGACAGAGGATGAGATGGCTGGATGGCATCACCAACTTGATGGAAATGAGTTTGAGTGAACTCGGGAGTTGGTGATGGACAGGGAGGCCTGGTGTGCTGTGATTCATGGGGTTGCAAAGAGTTGGACACGACTCAGCGGCTGAACTGACCTAACTGAAATAAGTTGCTTAACTTTTCTTTCCCTCTGATTTTGTTGTTGCAAAATGGTATAAAAGCATCAATTTCATAATTTGCTTGTTAGATTTACGCAAGAGGAAATGCAGTGGTTGCCACAGTGAAAGCAGTAAACTAACTGGTGCTAGTTGTTGTCTTTGCTGCATATTTCATTGCCTACTGAAAATGTTTTAGCTTGATGTTCAAGGCCTTTGCTAACCTGCTTTTACCCATTCCTCCAGCTTGATGTCCCATAATATCCCTTTCAAAAGTGGTACTTTCACTAAATTTGTTGATAAATAGTCCTTGACTTCCCTACTGCTGCTGCTGCTAAGTCGCTTCAGTCTTGTCCGACTCTGTGCCACCCCGTAGACAGCAGCCCACTAGGCTACCCTGTCCCTGGGATTCTCCAGGCAAGAACACTGGAGTGGGTTGCCATTTCCTTCTCCAATGCATCAAAGTAAAAAGTGAAAGTGAAGTCGCTCAGTCGTGTCTGACCCTCAGTGACCCCATGGACTGCAGCCTTCCAGGCTCCTCTGTCCGTGGGCTTTTCCAGGCAAGAGTACTGGAGTGGGGTGCCATTGCCTTCTCCGTTGACTTCCCTACATTTGTACAATTCCTACTAATTTACATTAAAAATTAAAAGGTACTTAAATCTTTGTCAAGTTAAAACCAGTCTTTCTGTAAGTCAGATGACTAATAACCATTTCTGAGTTGTTTAAAGGATACTGCTTAACAGTCAGTTTCTGGTGGTCAGGCTGACTTGTTTCTTAGTTTTTCTTTTTCCTCCTTTATTAAAAAACAGCTCTATAATATTTGGTAAACTAGATCTTCAAAATAATTTTAAGAGCATAATAAAGATTTTCCTCTTGTTCACACCATATTCCAGTGTCCTTTCCTGAACGCATAGGAACATATTTATGTAACAGGCATATCAGGCTTCTGTGTAAGGTTTCCCTCATGTGTGTGTGTGTGTGTGTGTGTGTTCATGTGAACCCACTCAGTCATGTCTGACTCTTTGCGACCCCATGAGCTGTAGCCCGCCAGGCTTTTCTGTCCATGGGATTCTCCAGGCAAGAATACTGGAGTAGGTTGCCATTTCCTCCTCCAGGGGATCTCCCAACCCAGGAGTCTAACACAATTTTTTGTGTCTCCTGCACTGGCAAGTGGATTCTTTACCACTAGTCCACCTGGGAAAACCCTAAGGCTTCCCTTACTGAAGGAAATTAAAACAAACAAACCCAAAAACAAACCCCAAAAAATTGTGCTTTAAAGGAAGTTTCATATAGTGGTCGAGAAATTCATGTAAACAAACTAATTAGACAGGTTCAAAACTCAGGAATTTTTGACCCTATATTAAAACTATTTAGACCAATGGTCCCAAACACCAGTGTTTTCAAGAGTAAGAACAATGTATAATATGGAGTATCAGCAACAAAGACATATTGGAAAGTGCAGGCTCCATCTACATGTACAACTCTCTGTCTCAAAATTTCTGCTTCTTTACCTCTGTATCTATGTATCTGTCTAGTCATCCCTCCATATAATTGTTCGTACCAATTCAAACTTTATCTATGAGACAAATTCTTCCAGAATTCAGCCAATTTGTGAACTTTGTGCTCATGCAGATAAAGAAGCTACACTACAACAAACATGCATATGTACAGTCATAAATTTATTGTAATTATTGAATTTTAAAGAGAAAATATTTTGCCTTGATATGACATGAAACATTAAATCAGAATTGGAAATCATATTGAAGAAGAAATTCATAGGGCCTGGACCCCATCTTAGGCCTGTTCATGTTCATGCTGATCATGCTCGGCCACCTCTCCAATAGACTCTGGACTCTGTGCCTAGTGCCTATGGAAACATCAATAGAAGGATGAGACTCCCTCTGGACAGGGGAATCTTGAAGATCACATCAAGGTTACTCATCGCCTAAGAAAAAACATACTCTAATCACCCCTGTCTCTGGACAGGTCATAAATTCCTTCTGTATCTATTGGGATGTAACTGCAGCTTTATTGATTATTAGCTGTTTGAACACCTAACACTTGATAACACTTGAATAATGGGATTATTATGATTGTATTTACCCTTCATTTTATGTAAGTCTCAAGGAAATTGGGGTGGTGGGTTCGGGTACATACACATAGGGTATAAAAGATTTTCACAACTGCTGGTCAGGGTCCTTGGCTAAGAGAAGACTCTGCCTTGGGCCCACCGGTATAATAAACTGCACTCCACTATCTGCATTGTCCTTCTGAGTGACTTCATTTCCTGGAATGCGTGGCTATAACATTTGGTGCATTGGCTGGGAAACTCCTCACTTTGAGGAGACTGGTCTCATCTGAGGCCACCCCAAGGCTTTGTGGCATGAATCTCCTAGAGGGGGGAAGGAGGCAACTGGCCCCTCTGGAAGAATTCAGCCTCTCAACCCCGGGTTTCTTCACTTTGGCAGGTAGTGAACTAGGCAGCAAGGGAACTGAGCGCTCAGGTGGAGAGGAGCCCACCCAGTAGGGTGGAAGAGGGCGCCTGACCACCCCCGTGGGAGGGACCAGAGGGAGACGTGTAGGAAACTGGTTTAGGTTGGTGACAATGGCTGCTCAGCACTCAGGTCAGTGGCCACGCCAGGGATAAAGAAAGGGAACTTAGGGTTTAAGAAAGCCAGTCAGGAGGTGTATCCACGATGTCTTAGGGAATGTGCCGAGCTGGCACCACAGGGTTTTAGAAAGAGGATATCGATTTCCACATGCTCGTATTCTGCACTCCCCCAAGAGGTACCCATCTGCTGTGTGACCCATCGTCTCCCCTGCCAGTGGAAGCACATAGATTGGCTTCCTGGGAAGGCCCTGGGACGTGGGAATACAGAGGTAAGAAAATGAGAGGAAGTGGATCTAAGGCCACTGTTTTGGAGAATATGATTAAGAATTTTAAGAAAGGATTTGATGGAGACTATGGGAGGCCAGCTCCGTATGCTTTGTGAAATCAAATGGCCTTCAATGAGAGTTGGCTGTCTACCAGAGGGAACTATGGACTTAAATCTCATAAAAATTGTCTATGCTATAGTTACAGGAAAGCCCAAAGACCCCAACCAATTCTCGTACATAGACTCTTGGCTGGGAAGAGCCCAAGACCCACCCACCCCTCAAATTGGCCCGTTTTTACACTTATGACGGGGAAGGAAAAATCCTGATGGCCCAAAAGGTAATCAAGGATGAGGAGGAAATTTTACAAGACCCTGGCACTCTATCAGATCTAGTCTCTTAAATCTATTTCTCATTTCCAATGTGTAATCATAAGGAATTTGATTTAGGTCATATCTGAATGGTCTAGTGGTTTTCCCTACATTCTTCAATTTAAGTCTGAATTTGGAAATAAGGAATTCATCATCTGAGCCACAGTTAGCTCCCAGTCTTGTTTTTGTTGACTGTATAGAGCTTCTCCATCTTTGCCCGCAAAGAATATAATCAATCTGATTTCAGTGTTGACGGTCTGGTGATGTCCATGTGTAGAGTCTTCTCTTGTGCTGTTGGAAAAGAGTGTTTGCTATGACCAATGTATTTTCTTGGCAAAACTCTATTATTCTTTGCCCTGCTTCATTCCGCATTCCAAGGCCAAATTTGCCTGTTACTCCAGGTAGTTCTTGACTTCCTACTTTTGAATTCCAGTCCCCTATAATGAAAAGGATATCATTTTTGGGTGTTAGTTCTAAAAGGTCTTGTAGGTCTTCATAGAACCGTTCAACTTCAGCTTCTTCAGCATTACTGGTTGGGGCATAGACTTGGATTACTGTAATATTAAATTGTTTGCCTTGGAAATGAACAGATATCATTTTGTCATTTTTGAGATTGCATCCAAGCACTGCATTTCGGACTCTTTTGTTGACCATGATGGCTACTCCATTTCTTTTAAGGGATTCCTGCCCGCAGTAGTAGATATAATGGTCATCTGAGTTAAATTCACCCATTCCAGTCCATTTTAGTTTGCTGATTCCTAGAATGTCTACGTTCACTCATGCCTGTTTGACAACTTCCATTTTGCCTTGATTATACAGTGGAAGTGAGAAATAGAAAAAAGGGAGTAGATCTGATAGAGTGCCAAATGAATTATGGATGGAGGTTCATGACATTGTACAGGAGACAGGGATCAAGACCATCACATGGAAAAGAAATCCAAAAAGTAAAATATAAAAAAAAAGACTGCCTGAGGAGGCCTTACATACAGCTGTGAAAACAAGAGAAGTGAAAAGCAAAGGAGAAAAGGAAAGATATAAGCACCTGAATGCAGAGTTCCAAAGAATAGCAAGGAGAGGTAAGAAAGCCTTCATCAGCAATCAATGCAAAGAAACAGAGGCAAACAACAGAATGGGAAAGAAAAGAGATCTCTTCAAGAAAATGAGAGATACGAAGGGAATATTTCATACAAAGATGGGCTCGATAAAGGACATAAATGGTATGGACCTAACAGAAGCAGAAGATATTAAGAAGAGATGGCAAGAATACATGGAGGAACTGTACAAAAGAGATCTTCAAGACCAAGATAATCACAATGGTGTGATCACTCACTTAGAGTTAGACATCCTGGAATGTGAAGTCAAGTGGGCCTTAGAAAGCATCCTCTGAACAAAGCTAGTGAACGTGATGGAATTCCAGTTGAGCTCTTTCAAATCCTGAAAGATGATGCTGTGAAAGCACTGTACTCCATATGCCAGCAAAATTAGAAAACTCAGTAGTGGCCACAGAACTGGAAAATGTCAGTTTTTATTCCAATCCCAAAGAAATGCAATGCCAAAGAATGCTCAAACTGCTGCACCATTGCACTCATCTCACACGCTATTAAAGTAATGCTCAAAATTCCCCAAGCCAGGCTTCAACAATACATGAATAGGGAAATTCCAGATTTTCAAGCTGGTTTTAGAAAAGGCAGAGGAACCAGAGATCAAATTGCCAACATCCGCTGGATCATGGAAAAAGCAAGAGAGTTCCAGAAAAACATCTATTTCTGCTTTATTGACTATCCCAAAGCCTTTGACTGTGTGGATCACAATAAACTGTGGAAAATTCTGAAAGAGATGGGAATACCAGACCACCTGACCTGCCTCTTGAGAAACCTGTATTCAGGTCAGGAAGCAACAGTTAGAACTGGACATGGAACCCCAGGCTGGTTCCAAATCGGAAAAGCTATACATAAAGGCTGTATATTGGCACCCTGCTTATTTAACTTATATGCAGAGTACATCATGAGAAATGCTGGGCTGGAAGAAGCACAAGCTGGAATCAAGATTGCTGGGAGAAATATCAATTACCTCAGATATGCAGATGACACCACCCTTATGGGAGAAAGTGAAGAGGAACTAAAAAGCCTCTTGATGAAAGTGAAAGTGGAGAGTGAAAAAGTTGGCTTAAAGCT
>SJYV01053004.1:89854-119656 GCA_006410875.1 Neotragus pygmaeus | reverse complement strand
TGAAGGAGATCAACCCTGGGATTTCTTTGGAAGGAATGATGCTAAAGCTGAAACTCCAGTACTTTGGCCACCTCATGCGAAGAGTTGACTCATTGGAAAAGACTCTGATGCTGGGTAGGATTGGGAGCTGGAGGAGAAGGGGTCGACAGAAGATAAGATGGCTGGATGGCATCACTGACTCGATGGACGTGAGTCAGTGAACTCCGAGAGTTGGTGATGGACAGGGAGGCCTGGCGTGCTTCAATTCATGGGGTAGCCCCCAATGGGACCCAGTGGCTCTGTGGGCTTAACTTATGGCTGTGGTTACCAGTTGGCTGGGTGGGCATTGCACACTAGGACTTGTTTTTGCCCATGGCAGTATTGAGCCTAGCCTACACCAACCTCCAGTAAACCTGCCCTATCTGCATGCAAGGTGGATACGATCTGTGTTCCAATGGTATGACTATCTTATTTCCTTGTTTGTACCCTCTATAGGGTCAACGGATATCATGGTTAAGGTAGAGGCCTTAACTAATTTCACTAAACAGGCCCTCTTAGACTGTACAAAAGCCATTCTAGCTTTGAATGAAGAACAAATTAAGATGAGGAGGGCAGTAATTCAAAATAGGATGGCATCAGACATACTCACAGCAGCCTAAGGGGGGGCTTGCACCATAATTAAAGTCAAATGTTGTGTATACACCCCTGACCTGTCTGGAAATGTATCTACTGCCTTGGAGGATATGCAAAATCAAGTGAAAGCCACGTCTAATGAAAATATTCCCTTTTGGACTTAGGTCCTGTCCTGGGTAAAGGGAGACTGGTGGAAAACTATTGTAATTGTTGTTATAGTCATCTTAATCATACTGCTTTGTGGGCCCTGATTCTTACAATGCTTTGTGAATGTTGTAACCCAGAGGTTGATAGCATTCTCTCATGTGGGTGGCTGGAGGACTAAGGTGCAATATATCTCAATGAATGATGCTCGTTATGGAAACTAAGAGTATCAAGAGGGGGANCTTTGTGGGCCCTGATTCTTACAATGCTTTGTGAATGTTGTAACCCAGAGGTTGATAGCATTCTCTCATGTGGGTGGCTGGAGGACTAAGGTGCAATATATCTCAATGAATGATGCTCGTTATGGAAACTAAGAGTATCAAGAGGGGGAAATGAAGAAGGAATTCATAGGGCCTGGACTCCATCTTAGGCCTGTTCATGCTGATCATGCTTGGCCACCTCTCCAATGGACTCTGGACTCTGTGCTTAGTGCCTATGGAAACATCAATAGAAGGATGAGACCCCCTCTGGACAAGGGAATCTTGAAGATCACATCAAGGTTACTCATCACCTAAGAGAAAACATACTCTAATCACCTCTGCCTCTGGACAGGTCATAAATTCCTTCTGTATCTATTGGGATGTAACTGCAGGCTTACTGATTATTAACTGTTTGAACACCTAACACTTGATAACACTTGAATAATGGGATTATTGTGATTGTATTTACCCTTCATTTTATGTAAGTCTCAAGGAAATTAGGGTGGTGGGTTTGGATATGTACACATGGGGTATAAAATATTTTCACAAATGCTGGTCAGGGTCCTTGGCTAAGAGGAGACTCTGCCTTGGGCCCGCCGGTGTAATAAACTGCACTCCAATATCTGCATTGTCCTTCTGAGTGAGTTTGTTTCCTGGAACGCGTGGCTATAACAATTTCATTTCACATACTCTCCTCTTCCTGTCTTCTTCTTTTCTCCTGTTCTTCATCGTATATGTATACATATTCAATGATCTTATGTTTTTCTTCCATATTCCATATTTTGGGATCTGGCTTCATGCAGAGAGGCATATCACATTTCTACACCAGAGTGGAGAGAGGGAATTAGAATCAGCCTCACTAAGGGAAAGAGATTCTCTGGATGTCCAAGCAGTGTAGGTGTCCTGTCAGGGGAGATTGTCCTCCTTTGGGAGTAGTTAACAGAAGCTTCCTATGAGACTAGCCTGTGGTGATCTTTCTGATCATTGCCCTAACTGCTTCAGCTTGGCCAAGCCATTTCATATATTGCTGAAACAGATTTATTTTGTTAAAATAGCATGTTAAATTCTATTATATACATGTATAATATACAAATATACATACATATTTGAATTATTTGTGTATCAGTCTACTGTTTAACTTTTATGCATTTGGATTTCAGCCAGTTTCAGGGATATGTTGGGTATAGAGAATTTTTTTTTTTTTCAAATTTTCCATTTCTAATTTTTTAATATAAATTTATTTATTTTAATGGAGGTTAATTACTTTACAATATTGTATTGGTTTTGCCATACATCAACATGTACCCGCCACAGGTATACACGTGTTCCCCATCCTGAACCCCCCTCCCTCTTCCCTCCCCGTACCATCCCTAGGGATCGTCCCAGTGCACCAGGCCCAAGCATCCAGTATCATGCATTGAACCTGGACTGGTGACTCATTTCATATATGACATTATACACGTTTCAATGCCATTCTCCCAAATCATCCCACCCTCTCCCTCTCCCTCAGAGTCCAAAAGACTGTTCTATACATCTGTGTCTCTTTTGCTGTCTCACATACAGGGTTATAGTTATCAATTATTTATATATGCGTTTGTATACTGTATTGGTGTTTTTCTTTTTGGCTTACTTCACTCTGTATAATAGGCTCCAGTTTCATCCACCTCATTAGAACTGGTTCAAATGTATTCTTTTTAATGGCTGAGTAATACTCCATTGTGTATATGTACCACTGCTTTCTCATCCATTCATCTATCGATGGATATCTAGGTTGCTTCCATGTCCTGGCTATTATAAACAGTGCTGCGATGAACATTGGGGTACACGTGTCTCTTTCTATTCTGGTTTCCTCAGTGTGTATGCCCAGCAGTGGGATTGCTGAGTCATAAGGCAGTTCTATTTCCATTCTTTTAAGGGATCTCCAAACTGTTCTCCATAGTGGCTGTACTAGTTTGCATTCCCACCAACAAGGTAAGAGGGTTCCCTTTTCTCCACACCCTCTCCAGCATTTATTGTTTGTGGATTTTTGGATTGCAGCCATTCTGACTGGTGTGAAATGATACCTCATTGTGGTCTTGATTTGCATTTCTCTGATAATGAGTGATGTTCAGCATCTTTTCATGTGTTTGTTAGCCATCTGTATGTCTTCTTTGGAGAAATGTCTGTTTAGTTCTTTGGCCCATTTTTTGATTGGGTCGTTTATTTTTCTGGAGTTGAGCTGCATAAGTTGCTTGTATATTTTTGAGATTAGTTGTTTGTCAGTTGCTTCATTTGCTATTGTTTTCTCCCATTCAGAAGGCTGTCTTTTCACCTTACTTATAGTTTCCTTTGTTGTGCAGAAGCTTTTAATTTTAATTAGATCCCATTTGTTTATTTTTGCTTTTATTTCCAGTATTCTGGGAGGTGGATCATAGAGGATCCTACTGTGATTTATGTCGGAGAGTGTTTTGCCTATGTTCTCCTCTAGGAGTTTTATAGTTTCTGGTCTTACATTTAGATCTTTAATCCATTTTGAGTTTATTTTTGTGTGTGGTGTTAGAAAGTGATCTAGTTTCATTTTTTTACAAGTGGTTGACCAGTTTTCCCAGCACCACTTATTAAAGAGATTGTCTTTACTCCATTGTATAGTCTTGCCTCCTTTGTCGAAGATAAGGTGTCCATAGGTGTGTGGATTTATCTCTGGGCTTTCTATTTTGTTCCACTGATCTATATTTCTGTCTTTGTGCCAGTACCATACTGTCTTAATGACTGTGGCTTTGTAGTAGAGCCTGAAGTCAGGTAGGTTGATTTCTCCAGTTCCATTCTTCTTTCTCAAGATTGTTTTGGCTATTCGAGGTTTTTTGTATTTCCATACAAATTGTGAAATTATTTGTTCTAGCTCTGTGAAAAATACCGTTGATAGCTTGATAGGAATTGCACTGACTCTATAGATTGCTTTGGGTGGTATACTCATTTTCACTATATTGATTCTTCTGATCCATGAACATGGTATATTTCTCCATCTATTAGTGTCCTCTTTGATTTCTTTCACCAGTGTTTTGTAGTTTTCTATATATCGGCCTTTAGTTTCTTTAGGTAGATATATTCCTAAGCATTTTATTCTTTTCACTGCAATGGTGAATGGAATTTTTTCTTTAATTTCTTTTTCTATTTTCTCATTATTAGTGTATAGGAATGGAATTCCTTAAACCTAACAGACTTTCCCTCTCCTTTATGAATGCATGCATGCTAAGTCACTTCAGTCACATGCAACTCTTTGTGACTCTATGAACTGTAGCCAACCAGGCTCCTCTGACAATGCGATTCTCTGGGCAAGAATACTGGTGTGAGCTGTCATTCCCTTCTCAAGGGGATCGTCCCACTCAGGGACAGGACCTACATTGCTTATGTCTCCTGCATTGGTAGATGAGTTCTTTACCACTAGGGCCTCCTGGAAAGCCCTCCCTCTCCAACTCTAACAGTCAAATCTTGTATATGTCTTCAAGTCCAACACATTTGTAATTTGATTCTGCAGACTTTTTTTCCCCTATCAAATCACTGCAAAAAATCCCTGGCTCTTCTTGTAAAGCACTACTTCTTTTTTTTTTTTTTAAACCTTTTTGTGGCACTTATTTGATAGTTTATATAATAGTTACTTGGAATTATGTCTCATCCCTATTCTAACGCCATGTTTTCAGGGGGCTTAGACATTTTTTCCCCCACCCTAGATGTTTTGTGCTCTTTTCAGCTGTTGTAGTACTTTTAAAAATTGATGATTAGTCAAATTAGATTATCTATAGGATTCTTTGTAACAATAGTATAACTGATAAGTAAGTGTTAGCTGCTCAGTCATGCCTAACTCTTTGAGATCCCATGGACTGCAGCCCACCAGGCTCCTCTGTCCACGAGATTTTCCAGGCAAGGATACTGGAGTGGGTTGCCATTTCCTTCTCCAGGGGATCCTCCTAACCCAGGGATCAAACTTGGGTCTCCTGCACTGCAGGTGGATTCTTTACTGACTGAGCTACAAGGGAAGCCCCTGTATAACTAAGTTCTCATCCATATTAAGAATCAATTAATACATTTTGAGTCAAATAAGAAGCTAACAAAAATAAACGAAGATGTCATCTCATCCATTCATGGCCTCTTTATCTTTAGACCTCTAGGTATTCTAGCACTGCACATATTTCTTAATATGTATATCTTTTCGTCAGTAATCCATAGTTGTCTTCTTTTGGAATTGTTAACACTCCATTCCAATTTTCAAGCATGTTTTTATCTGCTATTTACTCTTTAGCACACACTCTGACACAGAAGTTACAGGAAAATATTTTCTCTATATTTATCCTAATTCAAAACATAACCTGTATTGCTGAGTCCTTCTCTCTGTCTCCTGTTGTCTATGTATATGTTTGATACATTCAAACCTTGATGTCACCTTCACTGTCTTACAATTTATTGCTACATATTGGCTTAACTGCTGAAGCCATTAAGTGATATGTGCATGCATTTGAGGAGACAATATGGTTGCTAATCTCAAAAGATAGTCTCAGCCTCTTTTATAAAATTCAAACTTTTAGCAAGGTTAGCACTATATCAATTCTAGAAAATGAATTACAATTTTAAGGACAGGGTTGTAATTATGATTTTTTTAAGTAATACTAGCGTAAATTCAATCGTGTATTTTCCACACCTGGGGACCGGAATTAAAAATAATGCTTCTTTTTGACAAAAGATGTCAATAATGAAATAAAAAAATAAAATGAACCAATTTAATCTTCCCTGTAGGAAGCAAATTAGAGCTTTATCTCATTTCTTTCTCTGAAAATTAATAGATTTGAAAAGCAGGACTTGTAAAAAGCCTCACTTGCATTATTAATATAAGCATCTAAATTGAAAATAAGAAAGTACTTTATGAAAATATTGATGTGGTAATGACTTTGCAATTTTGGATTGCAATAGGAAATATCTTCTTATAGCTATTATTCCATTTTTCATTGTTGCATAACATTTTAAAAAATACCTAGTGCAATACAAAAACACACAAAGCAAAATCATATTTAAGAGATGGAGAAGGAAATTAAAGAAAATAAAAGAGCATCTGCTACATGATTGGAAACACTCATGACTGTTGTTAATAATGGAAAGAAAATTGAAAGGTTGTAAGTAAGCTTTTTATTGAGGATGTGGTGAGTCATATCACACTTTTGTTACATTACTTTAGCAATCTCCACAATAAACAGCTAAATCGAACACTGTCCAGCTTTAGAGAGAAGAGAAATGGTGGCCAGGAGATATCATGATATCATTTGTACAAGTTGGCACATGTAGTAAGTTGCAAGTCCAGGAATTAAACCATGGCTCTTCTTTTCTCACTTTTTAAAAATGAATTAGTTTTTTTGAATACCAAAACACATAAAGATAGTGCTGAATTGTTAGGGTTCAGTGAATATCAAAGAATTATCCATCCCAATAATATATTAGAAGAACAATTTTGCAAGATTAAAATATAAGGCAATAAAAGTGATACATTGCTACTTTCAAATAACTTTATTTTCTGCTTCAATTAATGAAGAAAAATATAAAGGTAAATATGATAGGCTTTTATTTGTTTTATATTTATTTATTTGGCTGCTCCAGGATCTTTTCATTATGACATGTAAATTCTTAGAAGTATATGGGATCTACTTCCCTGCCTGGGATAGAATTCAGGCTCCTGCATTGGGAACATGGAGTCTTAACTACTGGACCATGAGGGAAGTCCCTAAAAATACTTTTTGAAATATTTAAAGTAAGGATTATTATTTTCTTCACCCATTTCCTAAACTGCTTTAAAGTCTTTTCTGGAGTAAATACTTTTATTTCTATTTGTCAGTGTAACCAAAATATGGCTGCAGATAAGTGTAGAGTATTGATAGAACAGAATCTTTCAAGAACATTCCTCTATGGTACATTTTTGTTTATCACAAAATCAAATTCTTAAATAAAAAATTTACAATAATTCAGTGAGTCATCACTGTATAAAATATTCACTCATCACTCTTACTTTTATGTTCCTCTAATATTTAAAAAAGTCTAATCTTGCCTATAATACTTTAAAAAAACCACCTTATTTCACAATTATTGCATTAAGCTAACCCAATGGACAGGGAGGCCTGNTTATACACATCTTATTCACTCATCACTCTTACTTTTATGTTCCTCTAATATTTAAAAAAGTCTAATCTTGCCTATAATACTTTAAAAAAACCACCTTATTTCACAATTATTGCATTAAGCTAACCCAATGGACAGGGAGGCCTGGTGTGCTGTGATTCATGGGGTCGCAAAGAGTTGGACACGACTGAGCGACTGAACTGAACTGAACTGAACAGGAAGGAAAATACTTTTTAAACTGACGAATTAAAATGTTTAACAGGCACCAGAATTACACTATTCTAAAGTCTGGGGATATCCATAAATCAAAAGAGCTAGAAATCATATGTTCATGGTATAGGCATTGTCGTGAGAGATAAGTAATAAAGATGAACTACTGTACAAAAATAAATTGATACCATTCATTTAATGAAGAATGCTATGATTCAAAATTTAATTGAGTAAGGGCAAAGGGAATGATGGGAATTGTTAGTAGTTATTATTTTAGTTTAGGAAATCTGTAGAACTTCACTGAGGAGATAACATGTTTTTGAGTCCTGAGTGATATGAAGCTTGTATGTATCTGGGGAAATACTAACAAACTGAAAGCAAGTGACATATAAAGGTTATAAGAGTAAATTATTCTCTCAAAGAACTGAAGGTATACAAGCGTGGACAGATAATCATCAAAATCTTCATAAGACATTGTAAGTCAAGTATACTCCCATAAAAATTAATTTTAAAAATCTTCATAAGAAAAATAATGCAATTCAAGCATTAAAAAATGAGATAAAAATTAATTGTATAGTGTGTAGAAGAAATTGGCTCTCGTGTTCTGACGCTGAATGCAAACAGAGTAAAAGTAATATTACCTCTATTGAGCTTTGTTAATATAGGAAATTTTGTTCACTTTATTTATTACCTTATTTAATAATAACACAAGTGGGAGACCTCAAGTATGTTAAATTATTCTATATCCACAGCTCCCTTAAAAAGTATTATTTCCATTTTACAGTTTAGGATCAGATAGTAACTTGCCAGTATCAAAGAGGCAATAGTACTTGCCCCAAATTACACACCAAGTATTGAAAATACAATTCAAGCCCAAGTCTTTTAGATTCCCCTCTATTTCATCCTTATGACATGTTATCTTAGTTCAAATAGAAAGAGTCAGAATGTAAAATGTAGAAGATCCCTTGATGCCAGTTTAAGGAATTTGCTTTTATCTGGAAAGCGATGCAGAAACCAGAAGCAGAAATTCCACCTTTTCTCTGCAACCTCATTGTATCTTGCTCTGTTTTTCTGTGTGTGCTTCAAAGTTTTCAAACCCCTTTGAGTCCCTGGGTCTTTTTAAATTCTATTATTTCTATATTTAGTTGCTACACATTCTTCAAATCTCAGCTGTAATATAATTTCTTTTGTAAATTCTTCCCTGACCATGAAGTTTTCCGTAAGCTACTGTATTTTATTTTTTATATCCATTAAACACATATGTGGAATGAATGAATTAATGAATAAATGAAGTACATGAGTGCAAAGTTGAATATTAAGAAGACATGGTTCTACCAGAAAATATCTCAAGAGTAGAGAGACATAGAAATAGTTTTCATCAAAATGGAAAGGTTGGACTGCAGACGTAGAAGAGGGAATTGAAAGAAAAGGATAAGGAAGAAGGATGTCAAAAGAGAGACTATACAAAGATTTTAAAACCCAGGAAAACAAGAAAATATGAGACTTGTGGTTATAAAGGGAAATAATTTTAAAGGATTACTACTTGGACAATGAAGAAAACAATTTCAGTTTAAGACACACTGAATTTGAGGTAGTAGAAATGTTGAATTCAAGGAATTTGAATACACAAATTGTACTGTTCAGTAAAGAATTGGAATTAATGAGGCAAAATTCTTCTAAACACCTTTTAATTTCCCAGACTATAAGGAATTCAAATCAAATAATTTTAAACAATACATTATTGAGTGTGTGTATCTGATTCAAGGACTTGTCCTTGAGTAACTTAGTGATAAAGTTAGAAATCTCTAATCAGAAGTGTTTATAAATGAATTCTAGATAATTGTTATAGCCTGGCAGAATCATTATTTGGCTAGTAATACCTTCTGTTACATTATTTATCAGTAGTTTGAAAGTGAAAGGTAAGTTGCTCAGTCGTGTCCGACTCTTTGTGACCCCGTGGACTGTAGCCCACCAGACTTCTCCATTCATGGGATTCTCTAGGCAAGAATACTGGAGTGAGTTGCCATTTCCTTCTCCAGGGGATCTTCCTGACCCAGGGATTGAACCCAGGTCTCCCGCATTGCAGGCAGACGCTTTAACCTCTAGGCCACCAGTACACACTAAGTTTAAATGCATGTAAAAATAAACCCATTTTTCTGTGGTTGGGGATTATGTGTTCAGATTTGAGGCAAATAAATGGCAATGTTAAAAAATATTTCAGTCAACAAGTGTATGTTAAGATTCTTTGTGTGTGCCTAGCAATGTGTTGCTTGCCTTTCATAAACATAGTTCATGGTATTCATTAGTGAACCAAAACACAACCCCAAGATATACGTTCAACCTTCTTGAGTAACTATTGTGTTTGCTGATGACAAAAATGATGCTACCTGGTGAATCAGAAATCATAAAGATTTTTTTTTTTTTCAAAATTAAAATGGTGAGGAAATGTTAACCTAAATTTCCTAAACCTATTTCTCATTTTCCACAGACTATCTTTAAAATCCTAATGGTCCCTGAAGACAGAAGTGGGAATGAGCATATTGCATACTATGAGATCCATTGCTACGATAAGCTATCTATTCTATTCCTTCTTTTTCTCAGACAGACCAAGATTGTCTTAATATCATTTTATTAACCTCCATCTTTTTCTCATTTCTTTATCATATGTTATATTTATCATCAGATTAGTTTATCTTAGGTATGTATTATTAATCTTCTAGGGAAATTTCAAACACAAATCTTCAGAGATCAAGCCCCTTCTAGATATTTCCCCAGATACATTGCTAGGATAATGAAAAAGCAGAGGTATTATGGGGGATATTATGGTAGGTATTACATTGCTACCAGAACTTACACACACACACACTGCAGCAAAAGTCCTGACAGTTTTTGTTGTTGTTCTTTTTTTTATTTTTCCCTATTCTTTTTTTTGTAATGCAAGTGCCTGACTTAAGCTTTGATTGCAGACACATCTGTTCAGAGGCAGCTGCTTCAAAGGTTAAACATATCACCAACTACAGGACCAGATAAAGAGCCATGTCAGCTTCCCAAACTGAGCCTCTTTTGTTTTAGAATCTTGGTTGATTTTAATAACTGACCATCTGGGCTACTTGGTTTTGGTTCTCTTTCTATACAGTAAATTCTGCTATGTTTTAAATTCATCAGTAGTGAGTGAACACACAAAAACCTAGACCAACACCCTCGACTCCAATTAAAGCAGAACTCTAGGCCCCTGTGCTCTTTCTTTCTCTCCACTCTTGACCTTGTTGTATGGCACCAGGTGTGCTGTGTAATTTCCAGGTCTTGCCAGTAATAAATCTCAATTTTTTTTTTCGATTTTTTCCTGATGGTTTTTACTGAAGGCCATCTCACAATCATAATTCAGTTCAGTTCAGTTCAGTTCAGTCACTTAGTTGTGTCCGACTCTTCGCGACGCCATGAATTGCAGCAAACCAGGCCTCCCTGTCCATCACCATCTCCCGGAGTTCATTCAGACTCACGTTCATCGAGTCCGTGATGCNGGAAAATCCCATGGACAGAGAAGCCTGGTGGGCTGCAGTCCTTGGGGTAGCCAAGAATCAACATGACTGAGAGACTTCACTTTCCCTTTTCACTTTGATGCATTGGAGAAGGAAATGGCAACCCACTCCAGTGTTCTTGCCTGGAGAATCCCAGGGATGGGGGAGCCTTCTGGTCTGCCGTCTATTGGGTTGCACCGAGTCGGACACAACTGAAATGACTTAGCAGCAGCAGCTTTTTATATGAGGCCACATTGATAATTCTTTCTAAATTGTATTATGGCAAGACTTTTAAGAAGAAAACATTTAAATAATAACTTTGGTGGCTACATAAACATAAGATCTGAAGATAAATGTATTTCTGCTAAAGTTTTTGATAGTTAAATTTATATCAGCTTTGTTATATATATATATAAACCGACTTTGCTGTTATTCCTCCACCTTCTTATGATCATTTACATTTAACAATATATAATATGAATGATTAGTAAAATAGTATAATGCTTGTGTACTTCCTCCTCCTCTTTTGTAAAAACAGTGCACCTGCTGCCTCTGTGAGTAGAAGTATTGGCTTCTTACAACTCACAGCAGCATCTATCTGGAAATTGCCCTTGGCTAAAAGGATCTGTCTTGCCCAAGAGAAACCTGTACACAGTGACTGGCCCACGGTGAGGCACAAAGCTTAGCCATTTGCTTTAGGTGAGAACAACTCTGAAGTACTGACTCTTCACCAGAGGCACTGTGACCTGGGCTGAGGGTGCTGCTCTAACTGATTTATAGTTCCACTTCTTTGCTGGCCTATCCTCCTTCTTCATGAGTATTGCTCTTGAGAATATTCCCCCAAAATATTGAACTCCTCTCTATCTCAGAGTCTCTATCTAGAGAATCTGACCTTAGATTAAAAGAAAGCGATGTATTAACATACTTACAATCTGAATGTTTGAGAAATAGAGAGAACTCCTTCTCTGTGTACAATATTAAGGGAAAGAAAATGTCTGAAATTTTGGAAATAGTGTGCATGTATATTTTTAATGATTAGAGTCAATATGTGGACACATGGGAGCAAGGGAAAAGTGAAACAATATGAAGAGTCCTGTCTCCTACCACTAGATATTTGGCATTTCTTCTATTTTATTTTATTTCTTTTTGTTTTTTAAGCAAGATGAACATTTCTTGAATGGACACTAACATACTTTATAGAATTGAAGAAAGACTGTAGACACTGGTGCATTTCTGGAATACTGAAACTTGACACTCTCAGGAGGCCCTCTGGTGTCTCTCTCTGATTTTCCCCTTTTACAGCTTCATGCTTTCTGTGTGATAGGGGAATGTGCTCTTGGGGTGATATCCATACATCTCCATGACCAAAGAAAAACAAGGTATCCTTAACCCCCTCCGCATGTATGGACACACAGTACCTCCAACTCTTATACACAGGTGCGTTCATTCCAGGAAAAATGATTTTAATTGTCCTTTCTTTGATTATTATGTCCACCTCTGGACAAACCCCTTGAAACTAGCTTATGGATTATGTCTTCCAGTTCAGGGCAACTGCCTGCGCCTGGGGTCAGGGGAATAGATTCTGTCCCCAGAACAGGAGGAGAAGAGTGCTAGGCAGACAAAGACAGTAGGCACCACAATAACTGAGATGAACATAATTATTAGAATAATTTGAACAACTGCTTTAGTTCTGATTATTTTTGCTTTCCCTGGGTAGAAATATACAAAATAATTGAAGTATATGCAAGCAGTGAAGGAAAGATTCAGAAATGATATTTATGGTTCTAAATGGTTCTAAAGTCTATTTTTTTTTTCTTTTTTGGCCAGGAATAATGCATGAATGGAATGTGTGCATACTAAGTCATGTCTGACTCTGCAAGAATACTAGAGTGGATTGCCATGCCTTCTTGTAGCTTCTAGACTCGAGGTAGATTCTTAACCGCTGAGCCATTGGGGAAGCCAGGAATGAGGCAGGCACTAAAAAAGTGAGTTGAATTAAATTAAAATGTTGATATAAGAAATATGTGATAAAGGATATAAATAAAACATGCTTGTTAGTTGCTCAGTTGTGTCCAGGTCTTTGAGACCCCATGGACTGTAGCCTGCCGGGATCCTCTGTTCATGAATTCTCCAGGCAAGAATACTGGAGTGGGTAGCCACACCCTTCTCCAGGGAATCTTCCTGACCCAGGGATCAAACCCAGTCTTCTGCATTGCAGGCAAATTCTATTAAACTATCCTTCACGTAAATAAGTTATAATATTCTTTCTACCTATCTTGGTTCCATAATTTTTTTCTATAAGCTTTGAAAATACGTCATAAGGAATTGCTCTCTTTAATTTTCACTTATATATATTTATTCAAAAATTATTAAGCTGCCATTGAGTGCCAGGTACTTTTTTGTGAATTCAATGGGGACATAAAGAAAACATCATGTTTTTCTTTCGGTGACCCACATTCAAGCAATTTTAATTATATGTTTTTAATAATATGTTAATGTTATTAACATGTATTTATGTTTTAAATCATAAACAATTTTAAAATAAATAATGTTTAAATTATGAAATGCTCTGATAAAAACCTCTTCAATAGTTTAGACAGAACATGAATTCTATTGTTCATCTTGTTTAGTCTTTTGAAAATAAAAAAACAATATTCTTCAATAATTAAAAAGACAGGAATTACATAGCCAGATCTGGTACTAAAAGCCAAGTGCCGTACATTCTGTGATGTTTATTCTAAGACACAGCAGAGACCTTATCTAAAGGTCTTACAGAACTGGGGAGTTCTGAAAAGAAGTTGACCTAATGAAAATCAATTAAAAGAATGAGTGAAAATAATTTTGCCTTGACTTTTTATTCAGTTTCTTTATGGGTTTGGGAATTGTTTTAGAACCTTATGTTTTCCCAGGTACATGGGGTTGCAAGGAGCATGATCTGGAATTTTGTAAACTGGAAATAATGCCTTAGAGAAAAAACTAAAAGCACTGAATTACAAAAAGAGAAACAGAAATAGTTTTAAATTTATATAATGCATTGACCTCCTTTACATCCAAGAAATCAATATACAGAGAGAGAAAATGAGTGATTCTCTACAAATTTAGGCTAACTCTAAGGGTTTTTATGAATGCATTGTCATGATAATCATAGTCCAGTATTTGATGTAAAAAGATACTTAATGAAAATTGAAAAATGGACAGACTATTAAATATTGGAATGATAATTAATATTTAAAAACAAAAAGGATCAAAATGTTCATGTATTATAATATCTCAGAGCAGTTCTTATCTGAGATACAAAAAATAAATTTAATAACTCATAGAATTTTTATATTGTTCTTTGTTTCTTCTTATCCTGTTTTCCTTTGAGTTTATATAAACCTTGGTCAAAGTAAGTTTTTACAGAACTCATGTATACTATACATACATGTACAAGGAATAATCTTAATCTTTTCTTGACTTTCTGCCATGGATTCTATTTCTAAACCACTGCTATGCTTATATACTCTTGTTTGATAGAAATCTTCCTTACTATGGAATATTTAAATGTAGGGGAACAGATTTAAACCTTTTTCTGATTTAATATCCAACACGAGAATTAATTAAATCATAAATTAGAATGTAATTTGGGGAAATAGCTGTTTCTATGATATTTTCATTTGTATAGACACATGCACATGTACTTTATACATACAAAGTTTAGCTTCCCTGCCTATATTGAATTGTATTTTTTGTAAATGGTTTGGCTTAAGAAAATTGTGATTAAGTGATGTCAGAGTAATTAAATATGAAGGATGTTTAAAAGAAGAACACAATAAGAACAATGGAGAACAAAAAATAAAATAGTCATACTATGGGATAAAAAGTACACAAAGACATTTGGTAATTTTATATATTTATGTCCTTAAAAAAGAGGCTTCACAGGTGGCTCAGTGGTAAAGAACATACCTCCCAATGCAACAAATGGAGGAGACACGGGTTTGATCTGTGATTCAAGAAGTAAGATCCCCTGAAGGAGGAAATGGCAATCCATTTCAGTATTCTTGCCTGGAGAATCCCATGGACAGGGGAGCCTGGCGAGCTACAGTCCCTGGGGTCAAGAGTCGGACATGACTTAGGGACAGAGCAGGCATCCTTAAATAAGACAATTTAGGACTGAATTTCCTGAGTAAATATATAATACGTAGTATTTTTCTTCCATGTTGTTCTTGACCAAGTAGTTTCAAGGATTCTGCAGTTCAGTTCGGTTGCTCAGTCATGTCCAACTCTTTGCAACCCCATGAATTGCAGCACACCAGGCCTCCCTGTCCATCGCCAACTCCCGGAGCTTATTCAGTCTCATGTCCATCGAGTCAGTGATGCCATCCAACCATCTCATCCTCTGTTATCCCCTTCTCCTCCTGCCCCCAATTCCTCCCAGCATCAGAGTCTTTTCCAATGAGTCAACTCTTCACATGAGATGGCCAAAGTACTGGAGTTTCAGCTTTAGCATCATTCTCTCAAAAGAAATCCCAGGATTGATCTCCTTTAGTTCAGACTGGTTGGATCTTCTTGCAGTCCAAGGGACTCTCAAGAGTCTTCTCCAACACCACAGTTCAAAAGCATCAATTCTTCAGCACTCAGCTTTCTTCACAGTCCAGCTCTCACATCCATACATGACCACAGGAAAAACCATAGCCTTGACTAGATGGACCTTGGTTGTCAAAGTAATGTCTCTGCTTTTGAATATGCTATCTAGGTTGGCCATAAATTTTTTTCCAAGGAGTAAGCGTCTTTTAATTTCATGGCTGCAATCACCATCTGCAGTGATTTTGGAGCCCCCCCCAAAAAATCTGACACTGTTTCCACTGTTTCCCCATCTATTTACCATGAAGTGATGGGACCTGATGCCATGATCTTCGTTTTCTGAATGTTGGGCTTTAAGCCAACTATTTCACTCTCCACTTTCACTTTCATCAAGAGGCTTTTTAGTTCCTCTTCATTAGAAAAACATAAAAAAACAAAAGCAAATAAACAAAAATTTTATTCCAGGGCACTCTCCAGTAAATCATAAGAAAAGCTGGATTGGATGAACCACAAGCTGGAATCAAGATTGCCGGGAGAAATATCAATAATCTCGATATGCAGATGACACCACCCTTGTTTCAGAAAGCAAGAACTAAGAACTTTGTGATGAAAGTGAAAGAGGAGAGTAGAAAATGTGGCTTAAAACTCAATATTCAGAAAACTAAGATCATGGCATCTGGTCCCTTCATTCATGGCAAATAGATGGGGAAACAGTGGAAACAGTGACAGACTTTATTTTGGGGAGCTCCTAAATCATTGCAGATAGTGACTGCAGCCGTGAAATTAAAAGAAGCTTTCTCCTTGGAAGAAAAGTTATGACCAACCTAGACAGCTTAGTAAAAAGCAGAGACATTACTTTACCAACAAAGATCCATCTAGTCAAAGCTATGGTTTTTCCAGTAGTCATGTATGGATGTGAGAGTTGGACTATAAAGAAAGCTGAGCACCGAAGAATTCATGCTTTTGAATTTTGGTGTTGAAGAAGACTCTTGTGAATCCAAGGACTGCAAGGAGATCCAACCAGTCAATCATAAAGGGAATCAGTCCTGAATACTCAGTGGAAAAACTGGTGCTGAAGCTGACACTCCAATACTTTGGCCACCTGATACAAAAAGTTGACTCATTTGAAAAGACCCTGATGCTGGGAGGGATTGGGGGCAGGAAAAGAAGAGGACGACAGAGGATGAGATGGCTGGATGGCATCACTGACTCGATGGAAATGAGATTGAATAATCTCCGGGAGTTGGCAATGGACAGGGAGGCCTGGCATGCTGCAGTCCATGGGGTCACAAAGAGTCGGACACAACTGAGCAGCTGAACTGAACTCTTGCATCAGCTTTGCCTGAAAGTGTGCAAACACATGCAATGAAGGTATGAGGCAGAGCTAAGTACAGTCAGTAAAGCTTCAAAGATATGATAATGACACAAGTAGCTTTTTCTTAAAAATATTGTTATTAAGAGCCAAAGCTGAGTCAAGGAGATAATGAGATGAGCATGGTGTGAACACTACAGCTCAAGAGAACCATAGGATTATATAGAAATTTGTGACAAGCAGGGAAGTGAGCCTAATGACACACAAGAACAAGTGATAGGGCTCAGTATGACAGAAATTTGACTCATGAAATAGTAAACCATTGCCACTTAGCCTCCCTCCCCCACCCCCACCATCATGCTGCATTGAGAGTGAATGTTTGAGGGTTTCATGGCTTGGTCAACAGGTTTTAGTGGTAAAAATTTAGTGAACTTCAAAAACAAAAAATTGTGGCTTAAGAGAATGTGCTTACAAATCAGGGCAGATATGTTTGGGGGCAGGGGGAAAGATGCTTATTCAAACACTGTGGCTTTGTAGGGTTTGGGAAGCTGCTGCCAAATATTGTTTTAAAATTAATCAGAGAAATATTTCTTTTGAATTCAAATAAGATGCACCAGAAAAGCCAGTATATTACAGTTATGTTGCTAGCTAAACTGGCATGGCTTTGATGTGGTGTTTTGTGGCTTTTGAAAATAGTCAAACAAGTGTCCATTTTTAAATGTTCTATAAATAATCATTCAACCTATCACAGTTGAAAAATCTATTTAAATGAAAACAAAACAAAAAAGCTGATATTGAACAACCCATACACTGATGTAATGTTCGTAACAGCTCTCAGAACCTGTTAACATTGCAAATTTAGCTTAGCTTTCCACAGTGTGAGTATATAATATTAGCTATGTGGTGTGGCCTCATGTTGAAAACTATGATAAGTGTTGGGGTCTTGAAACCTTAAAGGATAAATCTAATCTTTATTGTCTTTTTTCAAAAAAAATGTCTAAAGTGAGTGTGAAAAAGCCATATGGTACTTTAAACCACAAGGGAAATTATACTTCTTTATAAGAAGCTTTCTCACTAGAAAAAGAGTAAACCTTCTGTTTATCATTATATTTTATGAGGTAACTTCAATGAAATCATGGAAGCATTATCACATGAACAGCAAAGGATGAAATCTCTTTTGCCAAGGCCCTCAAAGGACAGGAAATTTGGAATATGGCACAATTGAAACTTATTTTCCACACTGCAAATGAGGTTCAAGATGTGGGGTGGGTGAATGACAGAAGCTTTCTAGCCATCAAAGAAGATTGGCAACAGTTTTAGAACTTTCATGAGGAGGGTTTATTTTATGGGCCGCATTCAAGAACTAAAATGTATTTTTAATACAATTTATGTTGATATTTTATGTGGGAAAAGTTTGTCTGTGTTGACTCAAATGTTCCAATGTATAAAGGAAGTATCAGCAAACACGCACAGGGAACTCACTAAAAAAATTACATGTAGGGGTGGTTTTTACAGGAAAACTGATGAAGTCATAGCAAGGCTATTTTCCATCAGATGGAAACTACCAGTTCTGTCTATTTATTTCCTTTGGAAAATAGAAGATCAAAGGAAATATTTTAGTAGAGTGTTTCCTTTCAAATATAACAGTTTTTTTTTTTTTGCAATAATAATGCCTTTTTCCTTTCCATATTTTCATTCATGTACTCATCAAATATGTGCTATGTGACATACACTGCCATAATTACAGTAACAGCAGTCAGCATTTATATATCCTTTATTATGCCACTTAGCAAGATAGGTACTCCATGCCAGTCTGCACTCACAAGAAAGCTTAGGGAAGTGTTCACATTTTACAGCTGAGGAACATACAGCTTAGCAAGGTTTTGGAAGTGATTTTCCCAAGGCTAAGTTATAGAACCGGTATTTGAATCCAAGATATTGGTTCCATAGCCCAAACTTCTCATCAATAACTTGAGTCTCAAGAAAGACAGAGATTATTATTCAGTCATCAAGAACAAAACATTTATAGATAATTCTTGAGGGAATAAAAGGAAAGTATAATACTTTGAAATTCATAAGAAAGGGACATAATAAAATGTGGCACCCTAGAGTCACTTTATTAATCATCATTATTTTAAAAAATGATCAATATTAGGTGATTCACTATATCAATATTACCTGCACTAAAGCAAATAATTTATTTTCCACTTACTTTTACAGCTGTACCAAAATGACAATGAGGTATGACTACTCTTCTCTTTGATTTGAGCAGAACCTGTATAGGTAGAGCACTTGATACCTACAGATCATAAATATTTAATTTTCTTACTCTTTTTTTTTTTTTCAGGTTTTATTTTTATTTTTTTATTAATTTATTTATTTTTAAATTTAACTTTACAATACTCTATTGGGTTTGGCATACATCGACACGAATCCACCACAGGTGCACACAAGCTCCCAATCCCNTTTCTTACTCTTAAATAAATAAAGCTTTATGTACATAAAAATTGAATTTACCCAGCACTAAAAGCACTTCCCCTGTGGTGCTAGTGATAAAAAACTTACCTGCCAATGCAGGGAACATAAGAGATGCAAATTCTATTCCTGGGTTGGGAAGATCACCTGGAGAAGGTCACAGCAACCAACTCCAGTATTCTTGCCTGGAGAATCCCTTGGACAGAAGAGCCTGGTGGGCCACAGTCCATATGGTTTCAAAGAGTTGGGACATGAACTTAGCATGCACTGAGCATGCACTTGGCATGCACAGCACCAAAACCAGTTTGAAATAAAAATATGTTCCCTGATTGAAATAATTATAAGAAATATTTTAATTTTAATAATTATAAAAAATCCCCCAAAGCTTTTTATCTAATTACAGCATAAAAATTTTGCACAGGTGAAGTAGTGACTATATCTGAGAAAGAACTATTTAGAATCAAAGTTACATTAATCATCACTTACTATGAGCAGTGTCATTAAGAGTTCCTGCATTTTCCCTAGAAAAATTTGTTTGTGTCTCTAAATCACCCTCTAACAAGACTCCAATAGTATTAACTTCTGGACTTTCATTTTTTAAGTGACAACTCTCTATAGAAAACAATGCCTTGAATGTATTATTTCATTGCCTTATAAAAACTCTTTGTTTCTTATAATTTGGATCTCAATAAATTTCTTAAAAATTAGAAAAAAGACCTATTTTTTATTAAAAAATAAATAAATAAAACATTTCATCTTTGCTTGTGACTATGAAAAGTTGTATGTTCACTTTGAATAGCATATTGGGAATTTCTTACAAGACTGAACATTTTCTATCCATATAACCCAACAATTGTACTCCTTGGTATTTACCTTAGGGTGTTGAAAAATTATGTCCACAAAAGCATCTGCATGCAAATGTTTATAACAGCTTCCCAGGTGGCTCAGAAGGTGAAGAATCTGCCTCAATGCAGGAGACCCAGGTTCAATTCCTGGGTTGGAAAGATCCCCTGGAGAAAGGAATGGTTACCTACTCCAGTATTCTTGCCTGGAGAACTTCATGGACAGAGGAGCCTGATGGGCTATGGTCCATGGTGTTGCAAATAGTGGGACATGACCGAGTGACTAACATTTTCACTTATTCATAATTGCGAAAACCTGGATTCAAACAAGATGTCTTTCAATAGGTAAGTGAATAAACAAATGGTGGCACATTCACACAGTGGAATATTATTCGGCAAATGAGATATCAAGCCACAAACAGACATGGAGGATATTTAAGCATATTTCTAAGTGAAAGAAAACCTTATGGTTATGTATAGTATGATTCTGTATATACCTATAATTACATATTGTATATTTCAAGGTAGAAAATGCAAAACTAGGAACATAGTATAAAGGTCGGTGGTTATCAGAGGGCCTGGGATAAAGAGGCAATGATTATAGGTAAAATGCAGAATAATTTTCAGGCATTGAAACTATTCTGTATGATACTTTAACAGATACATGTTATTAGACATTTGTCAAAAGCCATAGAATGTATAAGAGAGTGAATCCTAAGGTAAATTATGGACTTTGTGCATGCATGCTAAGTTGCTTCAGTCATATCTAACTCTTTGTGGTTCTGCAGACTGTAGCCTTCCAGGTGCCTCTGTCTATGAGATTCTTCAAGAAAGAATACTGGAGTGTGTTGCCATGCCCACCTCCAGAGGATCTTTCCAAACCAACGGCTGAATCCTCATCACTTATATCTACAGAATGCAAGAGAGACATGTAAGAGATGTGGGTTTGATTTGAATCCTGAGTTAGGAAGATCCCCTGGTGGATCAGACAGTAAAGAATCCACCACAATTTAGAAGACCTGGTTTTTATCCCTGGAGGTGGAAATGGCAACCCACTGCAGTATTCTTGTCTGGAGAATGCCAAGGACAGAGAAGCCTGGCAGATTATAGTTCATGGGGTCACAAAGAATCAGACATGACTGAGCAGATGACATTAGCCACACTGACATCAGATGTTAATGATAGCAGGAGTGGGAAGTGGGGAAGAGGTATATATGGGAAACTTGTAGTTTCTTGGGCTTCTCTGGTGGCTGAAATGGTAAAGAATACACTGGCAATACACTGGGAGACCTGGATTTCATCCCTGGGCTAGGAAGATTCTCTGGGGAAGAGAATAGCTATCCACTCCAGTATTCTTGTCTGGAGATTTCCATGGACAGAGGAGGCTGGCAGGCTACAGTCCATGGGGTCACAGTCAGACATAACTAGTGATTTTCACTTTCATTTTTTGTACTTTCTGCTCAAGTTTTCTAGAAACTTGAAACTTCAAAATGGTTGCTAAAAATTTGTTATGGAAGAAACAAAGATTTGATCTAAAAAATATAGTTAATAATTTGAACATAGGTTCAATCAATTATATAAGATAGGATTCAATAAAAGTATGTTGTGAATAAAATTTAAAATTAAGAAACTTCTCACAAAGCTAAGGGAGGAAAACCCAAGAGAGAAAAATCCATGTCCCCTTACTGTTTCTGTATGGTTAAACAAAGGTAAAGTTTAGTGGGCATCACTTGTGGTTGAATAAACATGAAAGGATGAATTTTGTCTTTCAATCATTNAAACTTCTCACAAAGCTAAGGGAGGAAAACCCAAGAGAGAAAAATCCATGTCCCCTTACTGTTTCTGTATGGTTAAACAAAGGTAAAGTTTAGTGGGCATCACTTGTGGTTGAATAAACATGAAAGGATGAATTTTGTCTTTCAATCATTATGTCTATACAAAATGTAATTTCTTACTTTAGTTATTTAATTTATAGCACTAAATTGAGTATGTTTATAGAAAGTAGGATTGTTCACAGTATTTCTTAATAAACTGAATCAAAGTTTGGCACGGGTATTAATTGAAACATATTTTATAAAATTAAAAACATACACTGAAAAATAAAATATAATAATTACTGAATATCGCCATGTTTCAGACATTATAAATATATCATTTACTCTTATTTAGCTTGAGTATCTATTGGGTTGTGTTACTATATCTTCGTTTTCAAAGATGGAAAAAACAAAACTTAAAGAACTTAAATAGTAACTTCTTCAGTGTAATAAAGTTCATAATTGATGCAGTTGGAAAGTAAACCCAGGGAATTTGGCACAGTCTATATTCTTAAAAGGAATTTACAGTGTTGCTACAGAAATAGTGCAGAGATAAAATGTTTAACATTTAGTAATGCAACCCTTCATTTTGATTACAAAAAATATAAAAATATAAATTCAAAATCACCTCTGTATCACAAAAATATCATTGAGAAAATATGAATTGTATACAAATTCATATTTAACAAAAAGTAGTTTACAAAAATGTAACTTTTGAGTAAGTCACAGAGAAAAATTCTCATGGTTGATTTGCCCAGTATCCAAGAGCTGAAGAATGGATACTTGTATATGTCTGGCTGAGTTTCTCTGCTGTGCATCTGAAACTATAACAAAATTTTTAACTATGAGGTTAATATACCTTAGAACAAATGTCATACTCCAATATAAAATAAAAAGTTCTTAAAAATTTTTTTTAAAAAAATAAATAAATGCAAAGGCATTCAGTATGTACCATTAATTGTAAAGATGCCTAATAAATGATAAACATTTAATTAATAATTAAAACACATTTATGTGATTAATGACTTCTCTGATATATAAAGTAATATAGTTTGCCAATGCCAAGTGTCACATTTATATGATGATTATCTTTATGTGTGCCTGAAAAATCTAGTTAACAAGTCACATTGATCAATTATAGAACAATATATATATCTGCCTGCAGCTCATGGAATTTCCATATTCAAACTGTTAATTTAATATAGCTCTTTTTAGAAGTTCTAAATTGCTTTATTAATTAGACATGTAAAACTTCATTATGTGATTTAGATAATTTCAGACTCTGAAAAAAATTTAATGAAAGCACTGTAATTACATATTCTAACATAAAGCAGTTGCTTCTTAAAATATTTGTACACACTAAAATATTCAAAATAAATAATTGACAAGGCCCTGGTGTATAGCGGCAGAGAACACTTCTTGGTGCACTATAATAAACTAAATAGTAAAAAAAAAGAAAAAAAGAAAAAAATGCATGCATAAATATGAATAGCTGAATCACTTTGTTGTATATCTGAAATCAGTACAACACTCAATAAATTATAATTAAAAATAAAAACTAAAGTTGAAAAAAATAAAATATTTGATCATTAAAATTTGTTTTTTATAAGAGACAGTTCCACTCATAAATCCCAGTAAATTTCATTTCCCATCAGGCTCATCATAAAGACCACTGGGTGTAATAGACTTTTAGCGTTTTCTACACACCTTCATCTAGCTACATTTCTTTAAGGAAACATAAACTCCTAAATTATGTCTCTCTTTGGTGGCATAAAGAAGTTCAACCTGTGTTTTCTCTCATGTAGAATTTGAAAGAAATCTTTACGTCACTTTCTAGAAATTTGTAGGTTAATATTTCCTTAAGAATACCACAGCCTGAAGTCAGGCAGGTTGATTCATCCAGCTCCCTTCTTCTTTCTCAAGATTGCATTGGCTATTTGAGGTTTTCTGTGTTTCCATACAAATTGTGAAATTATATGTTCTAGCTCTGTGAAAAATACCACTGGTAGCTTGATAAGGATTGCATTGAATANGCCTGAAGTCAGGCAGGTTGATTCATCCAGCTCCCTTCTTCTTTCTCAAGATTGCATTGGCTATTTGAGGTTTTCTGTGTTTCCATACAAATTGTGAAATTATATGTTCTAGCTCTGTGAAAAATACCACTGGTAGCTTGATAAGGATTGCATTGAATATATAGATTGCTTTGAGTAGTATACTCATTTTCACTATATTGATTCTTCTGATCCATGAACATGGTATATTTCTCCATCTATTAGTGTCCTCTTTGATTTCTTTCACCAGTGTTTTATAGTTTTCTATATATAGGTCTTTAGTTTGTTTAGGTAGATATATTCCTAGTATTTTATTCTTTTCGTTGCAGTGGTGAATGGAACTGTTTCTTTAATTTCTTTTTCTATTTTTCTCATTATTAGTGTATAGGAATGCAAGGAGTTTCTGTGTGTTGATTTTATATCCTGCAAATTTACTATATTCATTGATTAGTTCTAGTAATTTTCTGGTAGAGTCTTTAGGGTTGTCTATGTAGAGGATCATGTCATCTGCAAACAGTGAGAGTTTTACTTCTTATTTTCCAATTTGGATTNTTTGCTGACTAAGGTCTGTCTAGTCAAGGCTATGGTTTTTGCAGTAGTCATGTATGGATGTGAGAGTTGGACTGTGAAGAAGGCTTAACACCAAAGAACTGATGCTTTTGAACTGTGGTGTTGGAGAAGACTCTTGAGAGTCCCTTGGATTGCAAGGAGATCCAACCAGTCCATGCTGAAGGAGATCAGCCCTGGGATTTCTTTGGGAGGAATGATACTGAAGCTGAAACTCCAGTACTTTGGCCACCTCATGCGAAGAGCTGACTCAGTGGAGAAGACTCTGATGCTGGGAGGGGTTGGGGGCAGGAGGAGAAGGGGACGACAGAGGATGAGATGGCTGGATGGCATCACCGACTCGATGGATGTGAGTCTGAGTGAATTCTGGGAGTTGGTGATGGACAGGGAGGCCTGGCGTGCTGCAATTCATGGGGTCACAAAGTGTCAGACTGACTGAGGGACTGAACTGAACTGAACTATTGGACCAGATGCCATAATCTTAGTTTTCTGAATGTTGAGCTTTAAGCCAATTTTTTCACTCTCCTCTTTCACTTTCATCAAGAGGTTCTTCAGTTCTTCTTTGCCTTCTACCATAAAAGTGGTGTCATTTACATACCAGAAATGATTGATATTTCTCCCTACAATCTTGATTCCAGCTTGTGCTTTATCCAGCCTGGCATTTTGCATAATGTATTCTGCATATATGTTAAATAAGCATGGTGACAATATACAGACTTGGTGTACTCCTTTCCCTATTTGCAACCAGTCTGTTGTTCCATGCCCAGTTCTAAATGTTGCTTCTTGACCTACGTACAGATTTCTCAAGAGACAGATCAGGTGGTCTGGTATTCCCATCTCCTGAAGAATTTTCCACAGTTTGTTGCAGTCCACACAGGCAAAGGCTTTGGCATAGTCAGTAAAGCAGATTCAGAGGTTTCTTTGAAACTCTCTTGCTTTTTTAATGATCCAGTGGATGTTGGTAATTTAATCTCTGGTTCCTCTGCCTTTTCTAAATCCACCTTGAACATCTGGAAGTTCAGAGTTCTTATACTATTGAAGCCTGGCTTGGAGAATTTTGAGCATTACTTTACTAGCATGTGAGAAGAGTGCAATTATGTGGTAGGTTAAAAATTCTTTGGCATGGCCTTTTTTTGGGGATTGGAATGAATAATGTCATTTTTCAGTCCTGTGGCCACTGCTGAGTTTTCCAAATTTNGAGCATTACTTTACTAGCATGTGAGAAGAGTGCAATTATGTGGTAGGTTAAAAATTCTTTGGCATGGCCTTTTTTTGGGGATTGGAATGAATAATGTCATTTTTCAGTCCTGTGGCCACTGCTGAGTTTTCCAAATTTGCTGACATATTGAGTGCAGTACTTTCATAGCATCATCTTTTAGGATTTGAAATAACTCAACTGGAATTCCATTACTTCCACTAGCTTTGTTCATAGTGATGTTTCCTAAGGCCCATTTGACTTCACTTTCCAAGATGTCTGGCTCGAGATGAGTGATCACACCATCGTGATTATCTGGGTCTTGAAGATCATTTTTGTACAGTTCTTCTGTGTACTCTTGCCACCTCTTCTTAATATCTTCTGCTTCTCTTAGTTCCATACTATTTCTGTCCTTTATTGTGCCCATCTTTGCATGAAATATTCCATTGTTATCTCTCATTTTCTTGAAAAGATCTCTAGTCTTTCCCATTCTATTGTTTTCCTCTATTTCCTTGCATTGTTCACTGAGGAATGCTTTCTTATTCCTCCTTGCTATTCTTTGGAACTTTGCATTAAAATGGATATATCTTTCCTTTTCTCCTACACCTTAGCTTCTCTTCTTTTCTCAGCTGTTTGTGAGGCACCCCCAGAAAACCTTTTTGCCTTTTTGCATTTCTTTTTCTTGGGGATTGTCTTGATCACTTCCTCCTGAACAATATCATGAAACTCCTTCCATATGTCTTCAGGCACTGTCTATCAGACCTAGTCCCTTGAATCTATTTGTCATTTCCACTGTGTAATCATAAAGAATTAATTTAAGTCATACCTAAAAGGTCTAGTGGTTTTCCCTACTTTCTTCAATGTAATTTGAATTTGGCAATAAGGAGTTCATGATCTGAGCCACAGTCAGGTCCCGGTCTTGTTTTTGCTGACTGTATAGAGCTTTTCCATCTTTAGTTGCAAAGAATATAATCAATCTGGTTTCAGTATTGACCATCTGGTGATGTCCATGTGTAGAGTCTTCTCTTGTGTGTGGGAAGAGGGTGTTTGCTATGACCAGTGCATTCCCTTGACAAAACTCTGTTAGCCTTTGCCCTGCTTTGTTTTGTACTCCACGGCCAAATTTGCCTGTTACTCCAGGTATCTCTTGACTTCCTGCTTTTGTATTATATTCCCCTATAATGGAAAGGACCGTTTTTGAGGTGTTATTTCTAGAAGGTCTTGTAGGTCCTCATAAACCAATTCAACTTCAGCTTCTTCAGTGCTACTGGTCAGGGCATATACTTGGATTACTGTGATATTGAGTAGTTTGCCTCAGAAATGAACAGAGATCATTCTGTCGATTTGAGATTGCATCCAAGTACTTCACTGAGGGCTCTTGTTGACTATGATGGTTACTGCATTTCTTCTAAGGGATTCTTGCCTACAGTAGATATAATGGTCATCTGTATTAAATTCACCCATTCCAATCCATTTTAGTTCATTGATTCCTAAAACGATGTTCACTCTTGCCATCTCCTGTTTAACCATGGGAAAGCTAATTTACTCACCTCCTAGAGTTATTTTGCAGATTAACTGAATGAATGAACCGCTCAGAACAGTGCCTTGTAGCACCGACTCAATAGACATTAGTTTCAGCAAATTCTGGGATATGGTGAAGGACAGGGAAGCCAGGTTTGCTGCAGTCCATGAGGTCACAAAGAGGCTAGATTTAGCAACTGAACAACAAAGGCCTTACACTTAGTAAGCTCTTGGCAGATTAAGATTGCTAAAGCAACCATTCTCTTTCACTCCTCCCTTCTCAGTAGCACATGGTGCCCCTCATTGCCTGGCTCACGCTCAAATTGCCAGCTGCCCTGGCTACCTAGATAAAGCTGGACCTAGACAAGCAGGCCCTGGGGAACAATTGGGAGGCGCTGCTTGAATCAGCACTGCTGGATGACCCTGACCACACCCCTCTGCCCACCCCCAGGCCCAAATTCAGCTTTCTTGTCCCACCCTCTTGCATTGTTAGGTCTATTGGATCATACATTTTGAGACAGATAACTACAGAGAGAGAAAAAGAAAGAAAGAGGGAAAGGAAATTGCTGTGTTGTTTCAGCAATATATATGTTGATGACATCAGACAAGTTTTCAAATCTGGTTTGATTAATTTCTGACTTGTTTCATTTGTACAAACTTCCTTAAGTTTAGTGCCTTCATCTGTGAACTGGGCAAAAGAGTAATTCTGCATAGCTTGCACTGTACAGGTTATAAATACATTAACACTATATAAGTTCTTAAATATTGTATATAAGTACCCGTTGCAGTATTTGGAACAGAAGAACTGTAATAAATGTAGATAAATCATCTCATTAATCTTCACACAAGCTTCTACAATATGAATTCTTATACTAGTTTTATACCCTGTTATGAGTCCTGACTAGACCTCAGATGGAACTCAGGGTCTGGTTTTATTGAAGACCCAGTGGACTGAAGCCTTTGTGTACCAACTCACCTTAACTGATTTTCCATAGAGATGGAGGCATGTGAAGAAGAGGGAACCAAAATGAGGAGTAATGGGAGAAGACAGTGCCTACAGAGGGCACCTGTTGGAACCCCACCAAAATCTTTTTTTTTTTTTTTTGCAATGATACTAAATCATGGCAAGACTGGAGGCAAAGAATATAATTGTCTTTGTAAGCACATTGGAGACATTCCTATGGCCTCCAAAAAGTGGGTATGGCTGAAGAGGAGTTGTGTTCTATAGTGTGTGAGCATGGACAATTATTCAGAAAAGAATCATACACAGAACAGAAATAGCAGCTCAGAGTAGAAAAATAATTTACTCAAGTATATATAGCTAACCAGGGCAGATCTTCAGTTTCAGGTCTTTCTGTGTCCAGTCTGTGTCCCTAAACATGAAATTAGCTATAAATCATGTTATTGCCTAATTATTCAAATATTTATATGTGGATATGTGGATATTGTTCAGCAACATATTTCAGCAAGGTAATATTGGCTTTTTCTTTTTATTTATTTATTTAATATTATTATTTTACTTTACAATGTTGTATTGGTCTTGCCACACATCAACATGAGTCCACCATGAGTGTACACGTGTTCCCAAGCTGAATCCCACTCCCACCTCCCCCACCCCACACCATCCCTCCAGGTCATCCCAGTACACCAGCCCCAAGCATCCTGCAAGATGTGTATAAGAGACAGACCTTGAACATCTGGTCCCTCCCCACCACTGCCACTTCTGACCTTGGACGTGGGACATCTCCTCACGATCCCCACTCCTGATCTTGGACATGAGGTATCTCCTCTCAGGTGCTCAATGCTCCAGCATGTCACAGCCACTGCTTGCTGCTGATCCTGCGTGGTCAAAATAAAACTGAAAGTTCTGGGATAAACGTGTTGATTATAGAACACATTTAATCCAGCTTTCTTCAAAATACCAATGACAACAGTATTTCACATTTGTTTCACATTTTAGTTCATATCAGGTTTGTGTTTGTAGTCTTTTCAGTGCTGCTTTCTAATAACCAATTTCACTAGTTTTTCAATAAATCCTCTGGCCTCCTTCTTCATCAGCTCTGGCCCGAACTCTGTCTCTGGGACTGATGTAGGGCCCTCAGCTCCTTGTAGCCAGATTAACCCCAATCGTTTGGTCCCACTTTCTAGAGTTGTAACAAGTTGTTAACAGCACTCCATCCCTCCCACACACCAGCAAGCAGACAGCTGTGTCTAGAGCTCAGCAAGTACCACAGTCTAGACCCCAGAACTCCTGACAAATGTGGGAAAGGACAGACAGAGGGCAGGCCGACTGGTGTTAGGCAGTGTCCATGCCAGGCCTGGGAGCCATGGTTCATGCCCAGACCTCATGTAAACCCGAAGTTTTCTGACACTTATTCCATCCTGGCCAGCCTTCCCAACCCTGTGTCCTCGGTGGTCTATGCCTATGCGCTCTTTACCCAGAACTGGCTTTTCTTTTTCTGGCCTGTGAAATCCCATGGACAGAGGAGCCTGGTGGGCCACAGTCCATAGGTTCACAAAGAGTCTAACATGACTTAGCCAGGAAACCAATAGATGAAAAAGTGAAGAAGGTTAAAAAAAAAA
>SJYV01053004.1:70981-89807 GCA_006410875.1 Neotragus pygmaeus | reverse complement strand
CTTATAGTTTCCTTTGTTGTGCAGAAGCTTTTAATTTTAATTAGATCCCATTTGTTTATTTTTGTTTTTATTTCCAGTATTCTGGGAGGTGGATCATAGAGGATCCTACTGTGATTTATGTCGGAGAGTGTTTTGCCTATGTTCTCCTCTAGGAGTTTTATAGTTTCTGGTCTTACATTTAGATCTTTAATCCATTTTGAGTTTATTTTTGTGTGCGGTGTTAGAAAGTGATCATTTCATTCTTTTACAAGTGGTTCACCAGTTTTTCCAGCACCACTTGTTAAAGAGATTGTCTTTACTCCATCGTATATTCTTGCCTCCTTTGTCAAAGATAAGGTGTCCATAGATGTGTGGGTTTATCTCTGGGCTTTCTATTTTGTTCCATTGATCTATATTTCTGTCTTTGTGCCAGTACCATACTGTCTTGATGACTGTGGCTTTGTAGTAGAGCCTGAAGTCAGGCAGGTTGATTCCTCCAGTTCCGTTGTTTTTTCTCAAGATTGCTTTGGCTATTCAAGGTTTTTTGTATTTCCATACAAACTGTGAAATCATTTGTTCTAGCTCTGTGAAAATACCGCTGGTAGCTTGATAGGTATTGCATTGAATCTATAGATTGCTTTGGGTAGTATGCTCATTTTCACTATATTTATTCTCCTGATCCAAGAGCATGGTATATTTCTCCATCTATTAGTGTCCTCTTTGATTTATTTCACCAGTGTTTTATAGTTTTCTATATATAGGTCTTTAGTTTCTTTAGGTAGATATATTCCTAAGTACTTTTCTCTTGAAGATTTCATTATGTTAGGTGATGCTTAAATAAAACACGGAAACATTATAGATTTCTCAGTCCCAAGATATTTTCTTGGAGACTACTTCAGTATCTCAATTCTTTCTACATATAATTTCCTTCATCCTTAGAGGTTTATGGAGTCAAAATATTCATTGTGAAGCTTCAATCACTTAAGCGCGAACTCCCTAGAGTTTTTGGATTTCTCTTCCATTCTTTGAAGAAGAAGCTAACAAAAACAACCTCACGTATTAATAAAGAAATTATTTTGGAGTATCAAAGTAATTTCAGGCACAAACTAGTAAGTCAGATATAAGGTAGGAGCACTTGATATTGACAGCAAAGGAATGAGATTCTGTGAAAATTGGGGCTTGAAGGAAGAGAGTGTAATTTAAAACAAATTATAGATATTTATATCCTATTCTGGGCAATAACAATTTTACAGATTAAGTCATATTTAAGATGATTAGGAATCAAGTTTATTTTATTTGTTAAGATAAATCTAGAGATTATCTCATCTCTAAATATTGAGGTAAATTTCTCAATATAGTAAATTGCCACTGTATTTTCATTCATTAATTTTTATTTTGCTTGGTACTCCCTTTGACAATGTTTTTTAACTTAAATATAAGTAAATATTTCTGCAAAATATGATGTTGATAGTAGGGTATTGATTTTTGTTAAATTTTTAAATGTATAAGCAAACTAATAAAAAATACTCTAAAAATATAAGATTCTGAATGTGATCAATTGTGCTTTGTGTTTTCCATTAAATGTCAAAAGACAAGAAAGGTCATAGAGTTTTTAAACCAATGACCTTTATCATAATGCATCTCATAAACTGAATTTCAAATAGAAAATGCTAGTTGAAAAGCAAAAAAAAAAAAAAGAAAAGATTGTCATTGAAATACAGGATTCATTAAGTTATAATATCAGCTTAGTAATGAAAATGCTTTCCTACATTCTTGTCAATTGACAAGCTGTCATCACATATTAAAAACTGACAAGGCATTGATGAATTAGATTGTTTTTAATATTTCCAAGCTACTAACCTTCAGAAAAGGAAAGGTATTGCTCATAAGTTAAATATGCCATTTTCTGACTTCATAATTATTTTAAAGTGAAATAAAAGTGTTTAAATGAGCTTGTAGAGTAGGGCTTCCCAGGTGGCACCAGTAGTAAAGAACCCACCAGCCAATGCATGAGACATAAGAGACACAGGCTCAAGCACTGAGTCAGGAAAATTCCCTGGAGGAAGGCATGGCAACTGACTCCAGTTTTCTTGTGTGGAGAATCCCAGAAAGACAAGCCTTGTGGGCTGCAGCTTATAGTATCACAAAGAGTTGGATACAACTAAAGTGACTTAGCATGCACTCAAGTAGATTTTTAAGTAGGTGCAGACATAATTCAGCTCAGTACAGTCACTCAGTCATGTCTGACTTTGCAACCCCATGGACTGTAGCACATCAGGCCTCCCTGTCCATCACAAACTCCCAGAGTTTATCCAAATTCATCTCCATTGAGTCAGTGATGCCTTCAAATCATCTCATCCTCTGTTGTCCTCTTCTTCTCCCGCCTTCAATCTTTCCCAAGACCAGGGTCTTTTCAAATGAGTCAGTTCTTCACATCAGGGGGCCAAAGTATTAGAGCTTCAGCTTTAGCATCAGTCCTTCCAATGAACAGTCAGGACTGATCTCTTTTAGGAAGGACTGGTTGGATCTCCTTGCAGTCCAAGGGAATCTCAAGAGTCTTCTCCAACACCACAGTTCCATAGCATCAATTCTTCAACACTCAGCCTTCTTCACAGTCCAACTCTCATATCCATACATAACCACTGGAAAAACCATAGCCTTTTTAGTATACTAATAAAAACCCTGTTTTTTAGTATGCTTTCTAGGTTAGTCACAGCTTTTCTTCCAAAGAGTAAGCGTCTTTTAATTTCATGGCTGCAGTCACCATCTGCAGTGATTTAGGAGTCGCCCAAAATAAAATCTGTCACTATCTCCATTGTTTTCCCATTTATTTGCCATGAAGTAATGAGGCCATATGCCATGATCTTAGTTTTCTGAGTGTTGAGCTTTAAGTCAATTTTTTCACTCTCCTCCTTCACTTTCATTAAGAGACTTTTTAGTTCCTCTTCACTTGCTGCCATAAGGGTGATGTCATCTGCATATCTGAGGTTATTGATATTTCTCCCAGAAATCTTGATTCCAGCTTGTGCTTCTTCCAGCCCAGCATTTCTCATGATGTATTTATTCTGCATAGAAGTTAAATAAGCAGGTTGACAATATACAGCCTTGACGTATTCCTTTCCTGATTTGGAACCAGTCTGTTTTTCCATGTCCAGTTCTAACTGTTGCTTCCTGACCTGCATATAGGTTTCTCAAGAGGCAGGTCAGGTGGTTTGGTATTCCCATCTCTTTTAGAATTTTTCAGTTTCTTGTGATCCACAAAGTAAAAGACTTTGGCGTAGTCAGTAAAACAGAAATAGATGTTTTTCTGGAACTCTCTTGCTTTTTGATGATCCAGCAAATGTTAACTATTTGATCTCTGGTTNATCTCTTTTAGAATTTTTCAGTTTCTTGTGATCCACAAAGTAAAAGACTTTGGCGTAGTCAGTAAAACAGAAATAGATGTTTTTCTGGAACTCTCTTGCTTTTTGATGATCCAGCAAATGTTAACTATTTGATCTCTGGTTCCTCTGCCTTTTCTAAAACAACCTTGAACATCTGAAAGTTCATGGTTCATGTATTGTTGAAGCCTGACTTGCAGAATTTTGAGTATTACTTCACTATCATGTGAGATGAGTTCAATTGTGTGGTAGTATGTGCATTCTTGGACATTGTCTTTCTTTGGGATTGGAATTAAAACTGACCTTTTCCAGTCCTGTGGCCACTGCTGAATTTTTCAAACTCATAATTATACATTGTTAAATTGTTTTAAAGAGCTGAAATACTAATACCTCTGAAATTGAACTTATGTATCAAAGAATATATATACGGCTGATAGAGGAGGACTACAAAGCTTAGTTTGAAAACAATTCTATTCTTTTTAAATCATTTCTATGAACTACAAAGTACACAATATTAGTTATTTTAAAATCCAGTAATATGTTTAGCTTGCCGGGGGCCAGCGTGAGGAACTCCGCCCATGGCAAAGGTCATGAGAAAGGAGGCTTGATGTACGCAAAAGCATGACCAAGCCTCAGGAAATCCCCTGTTCCCGAGTATCTACCCCAAAACCAGAGTACTTTACGGGGGACTCTCCCCCATAACCATTTCTCTCGAAGAAGGAGTTAACTTGCAGCTCCAAGTTAATAAAAATTCCTGGNTTTATCGGATATAAGTATTGCCACTCCTGCTTTTATTTTGGCCTCTATTTGCGTGGAATATCTTTTTCCAGCCCTTCACTTTCAGTCTGTATGTGTCCGTTGTTTTGAGGTGGGTCTCTTGTAGGCAGCATATATAGGGATCTTGTTTTTGTATCCATTCAGCCAGTCCATATTCCTGAGTGACAAGTAGCAAGCGAGGTAATTGTCTCTATGTTTTAATCTATCTGAAATGAGAGAATACATGTTTTATCTTCTAGAACATAGCCAGTGCTAATTTCAAGTGAGATCCCCTCTCTCTCTCCTTCAGTGTTGTCTAGTCTTTGTCATCGTCACTGCCGTTGCCTTCATTTTAATCACAGAGTTTAATGGTGAGTTACATTTCTCTTTATCACTGTATTTTTGGAGCATACAGTTTTTGCTCAAACATCTGGCCATTTTGCATCTGCTATTATCTCCAACTTTCCCCAAACACCAACAAATAAAATCATTTCTGTTTATCATTTCCTCTGTTAGTATTCCATCTTCAATGTTCTCCAAACTTTCTGTACCTCAGTGTTTACATTAGGTGCTATTGAGGCTCTGAAAATTCAAAAAACTGGTCGAATAGAAATATCTCTGGGTTGGATTGATTGCAGGCAGGAACAATGAATTACTGAACTGACTTTATCTTTTCCTTTGACATCAGTTTTACTTTTGTGACATCAAAAATCATTGACACCCTCTCCTTTGCTGATCTTAATTTTATAATCTTGGTTAATTTTCCTCATTCTTCACAGTCTTGTTACACAGTCATTCTCATTCTCTTACATTTCCCATGTGATGTTTCCAATTTAAAATTATCTTTAATATATTATTTAACTTCAAATATATCCATAGATGAATAATTAGTTCTCTCCAGGTGTAATTTTACTTAGTGATATGCCCTTGCTGTCTAAATAAGTGCTATTTTATGAATATTAGATGTAAATGCTGAACATATTAATGTTAATTATTTCATGGGTTAGGAGATTTATTAACAGGAAAAAGGGAATAAATCTCAGCTATGCAATGTAGGCAAATAATGTTAGAGGGAAAAGATCCAAATATGGGAAAAAAACATCACATGAATTAGCCAAAACAAAAATAATTATGTTTTAATAAAATAGGGCCTGAAAAATAACCATTGGGTTATTAAGTCAATAAGCTTATTGGCTTATTATGTCAATATGAGACAATCTTTTTTAAAAAAAGATTTTCTTGAGGGTGGACCATTTTTTAAATCTTTATTGGATTTATTTTAATTTAATATCTTTTATTGGATTTTTACAATATCACTTCTGTACCCCCTGCATTGGAAGGCAAAGTCTTATCCCTGGGTCAACAAGAAAGTTCCTAAAAGATCTTAAGAAATATTTGTGTGTGTGTGTGTGTGTGTGTGTGTGTGTGTTTAGCTTATTCTTCTTATGGATGAAAAAAAAAAAGAACAGTGAACTAGAGCAAAATTAGATATTTCTTATGCTGTGTTACTATAGTGAAAATTTAAGAGAATGTTAAGAGATGGTTAAGATTTCTATAATCTGTAATAATGGTCTATTTCCACACATTATTCTTTCCTAAGGTAAATTTCCTGCAGGCAAATCTTTCAGTTTCTTGAAGAATACATGCTCTCCATGACCACAGAATCTTTGTGTATACTGTATCATTCCTTCTGCAAAGACTGTTCAACCATTTTCATTCCTTAACTCCTCCTGCTCAATCTCCAGATTTTAGCTCAATTATTACTCACAATAGTCTAGGCAGGTTCCAGTTTTACTCAACGTTGCCTCATTGTGTATTACTTTTACTCCATCTTTTACCTCACAGAATTTTACAGGAACTAATAAGTGATACTCTTTAGGCACTTTCCACAGAGAAAAAACAGAAAATGCTTACTAAATGTTAGCAATTTTAAATATTCCTTATAATAATTGGATTAGGTAGTAGTTTCCCTAAATATGGTACCAAGCTCCTTCTATAAAGAAACTGCCCTCCCATGGCAATAATTCAGATTTATTCCAAACTTCTTATAACATGTTGTTAAATTTCACTTCCCAGGATCATGCAGATCTAGGCATTTATTGCCTCTTGTTTCTCAATAGGTTTTGTTTATTTGTTTGTTTTCACTACCTCTGCATCTCTGGGGCTTTCAATATTTCTCTAATCTCTTCCTCTATTTCTTCTAGATTGATGATTTATTCTTCTTCCTATCCCCCTCCTCCTCTTCCTTTGCTGCCTGCTCTGCCTCCTTCTCCTCTGCCTGTTCTGTTTCTTCCTATTCCCCCTTTTTCTTCTTCTTTGCTGTCATATGTTGCAACAACAATGGAAGATAGTATTTCCTAGTTGTTTTCTGATTTTGCATTACATTCTAGGTCGGGTATGACTTATATATATAAACCGATCATCCATCACATGGAAATATTGATGCCATAACTTTTGTGTGCAATACCTTTAAACATTCCCCTTCATTGCATTTTTTTTTCCTGTTTACTTCTTTATCAGATACGACTGAGCGACTGAACTGAACTGAACTGAATTCATGATATTTTACCATATCATCAGCATTTCCATCTCACTGAAGTCAACATTTTTTCTGGTTCTGAGTGGCTGGCTCTCCCAATTTCTATTCTATTTCTACGTGCATGTGTGCTCAGTTGTGTCTTACTCTCTGCAGCCCTCTGGATTATAGCTTGCCAGCCTCCTTTGTTCATGCAATTCTCCAAGAAAGATTACTGAAATATCTGTCATTTCCTCCTTCAGCGGATCTTCCCAACCCAGGGATCGAACCTGAGTCTCCTTCATTGGCAGGCAGATTCTTTAACCATGAAGCCACCTGGGAAGCCTGCCCCTAGCTCCATATATAAATTTAAAAGGGAATTTTTGGCCCACTGTTTTCTCATGATGACACATGTTTACTTGATTGACTGTTTACCTGAGTATTCTCCCTTAGCAAATGCAGAATCATTGCAGAGGTAATGACCACTGTGCTGAGTTGGAGTTTAAAACTCTTACCATGATTTGAAAGGAAATGGTTGAGATGTTTTCTGTAATTTTTGCAAAAGTTGAGCCAGAATTTCAGCAGTGATGGAGGCAGGACAAAGCCATCACTGATGCTATAGTCAGCTTTTCAACTTTTTATGTGATAAAATATATATCACAACGCTGCTCCCAATATGTCACACAACTCAGAATATCATGTGAATCACATCTTGTCATCGTGTCCCAACTTTCATCTCAGCTTTTAACATATACAGAACAAGATTTTGCTAATGGAAGATTGTAGGAAAGTGCGGAAAACTGTCACTACCTCTGGAGTTTACAGGTGTTAAAGCGCTATGTAAAGTGTCAGATTTCACAGACTAAAGTTTATACACCTGGAAGGAGCTGACCTACATCCTGCAATTCTCCAAATTTATAAAACTTGACTTGAGACAAGTACGGTTATTTTAATATATAAATGTTCTGTGACTTTCTCGGAAGAAATCACATAGATGTTCATGACCTACCCTTACAACTAAATATTCTGTAGATATAGTTTAGGCTCTTGATCTAATAACATGACTCTTTGCTTTCTAAGTGGAAAACAGGTCAATGTGTCTCTAAATACCAGCTTACCTTGATCTAGTGAAATATATTGGCAACAGTTTCTTTACTGCACTTTTAAATTTTAACCTCTTCAGAGGAACAAGAAAGAAAGCTAGGTGTAAGAACAGTGAAGAAACAAATAGCAGTAGAGAAAGGTAATGAAATCACTTTTGAGTAGGACATTCATTTAAGCAAAAATAAAGATAATTAGATTGGTTTATGTGAAGGAATTAGACCTGCACAATGTTTGCTTTTACCTAAGTCTCCTAGGACATATTTACATGCATAAAAATGGGGGGGGGGAGGTAGTCTTTTAAATTCTAACTACAATTTCAATTTCTACTTAACAATTATAAAATAAAAATATTTTATCTTTATTATTAGATATGTGAATTGTGTTTTGTCATAAGTAAAATGGGAAATGCTTCCCAACATTCTCATTATTTTCTGCTTTCATCTCCTAAATACAAACCCATATATAAAAATGTATAATCATCCAGGGAAAGAAAAGAAGCCTACTTTGTCTTTCCTAAAGTTAAATTGTTTTCTTAAAAGTGAGCCATTAGTTCATCTCTGGAATGTTAAATTTAAAACACTGCAATCCTCCTTAGGCAAGTAGCCTCCTTCAGAAATGCTTTAAAGAATCCTTTAAATCAGGGGTCCCCTGTCCCTTGGTCCAGGGACCAGAATGGGTTCTTCGCCTGTTAGGAACTGCTGGACAAGCAGAAGGTGACTGACAGGGAGGGAGCAAACAATCAGCAGCTCCCATTGTTCACATTACTGCCTGCACCAGCCCCAGGCGGAAACATTTTCTTCAAGGTCTTGTCCCTGTTGCCAAAAATGCTGGGGACCGCTACTTAAATCTATTCATGGTCATTTACTTTCCATGAAAGTTGCAACTGCTTTCTTTCACCTGTTATGCTTCTACCTGTAGTAGATAGACACTATTAAACTGTCCCCCAGGATCCATTCTCACTTTTTTATTTTTTTCATTTTAGTAGTGGAACCTACCTCTTTCCCTCTCCCCTTTTATTTACTCCCTAGCCTTTCTGGGTTTGAGCTGGGTTTATTTCCCAGCCCCCTTGCTGTCTGACAGGTGTGTCTACCTAATTGAATTCTTGCCAATGGAATATAAACAGAAGTGATGTGTATGATTTATTGGTCATTTTTAACTTGAAGTTGTGTGCCCTGGCTTGGCTTTTTCCTGTCATTTTGGCTAAGCAACCACAACTGCAGATGCAGCCTTTGAGACAGAGATGAAGTCATGTTTTGCATAGAGCAAGCTGGCCCAGAAGCAGTCAGCAGCCAGAGCCTGCCTGCCTACATTTATATTCTAAAATGAGAGAGACACAAACTTCCAGTTTATTTTCTTCACTGTTATCTTAGATCTCTTTCCTATAGTAGCTGACCTGTATCCTGAGTTTTAATGCACCAAAATGTATATAATCCTAGAATAAAAGTGTCTCTGAGCCATAAGTTATTGGTGCATATAACTGATATGAAAGTATTTTAGAAAGGTGAGCACAAAGCAAAATCAGCATTTGCTTTCCCCCAACCCCCTCCAGATTTTCTCAGCAGTTTGGTACACTTAGTTTCCATTTTACAAGGAATACTCTAGAGTCGAAATGAATCATGTGTCTTGAGAACAATAATACATATGTATTGCACTGTTGAGAAGAATGAGCAATGGACACTGTATCTTTAAGATCATAATGTACATGTGCTGAGCATTGGAATGAGATTCTTCATAGCATTCAATAGCCATTCCTTTATGCTTTGCTCGCATCATAATAAATCCATTAACCTTTGTATCTGTGGTCCTCAAAGTATTGAATCACCTAGGAACATGTTAAACATTCAGTAGAGATGTATCAAATTAGAAATACCCAGTAAGACCCAGACATCTGTGGTTCAATGGTCTCTCCAGGTGATTCTGCTGCATGATACAATCTGAGAAAAATGGCTCTATATCAACAAGCTAATAAAGTAGAATCAGCAGTCATTAATAGAAGACATTTGATTAAATTACACTGATTTAAAAACAATGATATCAATGTGTGTTTCTAAAATGTCTCAACCCGAGTTAATCTGACTTATGGTGTAAAATATATCTTTTAAAATTCTATAAGTATTTTGAATCTTTAAAATTTTGAAACACTGCAGACAGTAAAATGTTTTATCTTTTCTCAGGTTGGAATAGGCACCACTACTTAAAAACTATTCTCATTTGTGTATTATATCAAGTCTCTTTTCTGCTTTATATATAAATGATATTCTAAAAACTCCAGAATTATACTGAATAGTAGCAGTGAGAGTGGGCACCCTTGTCTTGTTCCTGACTTTAGGGGAAATGCTTTCAATTTTTCACCATTGAGGATAATGTTTGCTGTGGGTTTCTCATATATAGCTTTTATTATGTTGAGGTAAGTTCCTTCTATTCCTGCTTTCTGGAGAGTTTTTATCATAAATGGATGTTGAATTTTGTCAAAGGCATTCTCTGCATCTATTGAGATAATCATATGACTTTTATTTTTCAGTTTGTTAATATGGTGAATTACATTGATTGATTTGCGGATATTGAAGAATCCTTGCATCCCTGGGATAAAGCCCACTTAGTCATGGTGTATGATCTTTTTAATATGTTGTTGGATTCTGATTGCTAGGGTTTTGTTAAGGATTTTTGCATCTATATTAATCAGTAATATTGGCCTGTAGTTCTCTTTTTTTGTGGCATCTTTGACAGGTTTTGGTATTAGGGTGACGGTGGCCTCATAGAATAAGTTTGGAAGTCTACGTTCCTCTGCAAATTTCTGGAATAGCTTCAGTAGGATAGGTGTTAGCTCTTCTCGAAATTTTTGGAAGTTTTGGCCACAGCAATCAGGGCAGGAAAAAAAATAAAAGGAATCCAAATTGGAAAAGAAGAAGTAAAACTCTCGCTGTTTGGAAATGATATGATCCTCTACATAAAAAATCCTAAAGACTCCACCAGAAAACTACTAGAGCTAACCAATGAATATAGTAAAGTTGCAGGATATAAAATCAACACTCAGAAATCCCTTGCATTCCTTTACACTATTAATGAGAAAGTAGAAAAAGAAATTAAGGAAACAATTCCATTCACCATCGCAATGAAAAGAATAAAATACTTAGAAATATACCTACCTAAAGAAACTAAAGACCTATACATCGAAAACTATAAAACACTGATGAAAGAAATCAAAGAGAACACTAATAGATGGAGAAATATACCATGTTCATGGATTGGAAGACTCAATATAGTGAAAATGAGTATACTACCCAAAGCAATCTACAGATTCAATGCAATCCCTATCAAGCTACCAGCGGTATTTTTCACAGAACTAGAACAAATAATTTCAAGATTTGTATGGAAATACAAAAAACCTCGAATAGCCAAAGCAACCTTGAGAAAGAAGAATGGAACTGGAGGAATCAACTTGCCTGACTTCAGGCTCTACTACAAAGCCACAGTCATTAAGACAGTATGGTACTGGCACAAAGACAGAAATATAGATCAGTGGAACAAAATAGAAAGCCCAGAGATAAATCCACACACCTATGGACACCTTATCTTCGACAAAGGAGGCAAGACTATACAATGGAGTAAAGACAATCTCTTTAATAAGTGGTGCTGGGAAAACTGGTCAACCACTTGTAAAAAAATGAAACTAGATCACTTTCTAACACCACACACAAAAATAAACTCAAAATGGATTAAAGACCTAAATGTAAGACCAGAAACTATAAAACTCCTAGAGGAGAACATAGGCAAAACACTCTCTGACATAAATCACAGTAGGATCCTCTATGATCCACCTCCCAGAATACTGGAAATAAAAACAAAAATAAACAAATGGGATCTAATTAAAATTAAAAGCTTCTGCACAACAAAGGAAACTATAAGTAAGGTGAAAAGACAGCCTTCTGAATGGGAGAAAACAATAGCAAATGAAGCAACTGACAAACAACTAATCTCAAAAATATACAAGCAACTTATACAGCTCAACTCCAGAAAAATAAACGACCCGATCAAAAAATGGGCCAAAGAACTCAATAGACATTTCTCCAAAGAAGACATACGGATGGCTAACAAACACATGAAAAGATGCTCAACATCACTCATCATCAGAGAAATGCAAATCAAGACCACAATGAGGTACCATTTCACACCAGTCAGAATGGCTGCGATCCAAAAGTCTACAAGCAATAAATGCTGGAGAGGGTGTGGAGAAAAGGGAACCCTCTTACACTGTTGGTGGGAATGCAAACTAGTACAGCCACTATGGAAAACAGTGTGGAGATTCCTTAAAAAATTGCAAATAGAACTGCCTTATGACCCAGCAATCCCACTGCTGGGCATACACACCGAGGAAACCAGAATTGAAAGAGACACATGTACCCCAATGTTCATTGCAGCACTGTTTATAATAGCCAGGACATGGAAACAACCTAGATGTCCATCAGCAGATGAATGGATAAGAAAGCTGTGGTACATATACACAATGGAGTATTACTCAGCCATTAAAAAGAATACATTTGAATCAGTTCTAATGAGATGGATGAAACTGGAGCCTATTATACAGAGTGAAGTAAGCCAGAAAGAAAAACACCAATACAGTATACTGACACATATATATGGAATTTAGAAAGATAGTAATGATGACCCTGTATGTGAGACAACAAAAGAGACACAGACATATAGAATGGACTTTTGGCCTCTGAGGGAGAGGGAGAGGGTGGGATGATTTGGGAGAATGGCATTGAAGCATGTTTACTATTATGTAAGAAGCGAGGTGCCGGGCTATGTTGGATGCAGGATGCTGGATGCTTGGGCCTGGTGTACGGCGATGATCTAGAGAGACGTTGTGGGGTGGGAGGTGGGAGGGGGATTCAGGATTGGGAGCTTGTGTACACCTGTGATGGATTCATGTCGATTATGGCAAAGCCAATAGAGTATTGTAAAGTCAAATTAAAAAAAATTTTTTTAATAAAATAAAAACTCCACTAACCTCTACTATATTTTAGAAAATACATTTACGATTTGTATCTCCTTACTTTCATGTTTATGTGATTGCCCTTGTATACCTATAATGTTCAGAAATAATAACTTCATGTAAGAGTAAACAAGAAATTTAGAGAAATTATGAGATCTACCACACATTACATGAAATAGCCAAGATTAACATTAAGGGGTTTCAAATCCAAATCTAAATAATGTACTTGCAAGGAAATACAAATAAATAAGTTACAAATTCAGTCTCAAAAAATGTCTTATCCCTATAATTAGTGTTGCAAACAAGCAGATTATTAGAAAGGAATGAACAACGGTGGTGTCTCTTGACCTCTTTCTTCCAATCTCTCATAGATTTGCACCAAACCAGCCGAATCATCTTGGGTAATTAATCTCAGTGAATATCTACTTGTGGAGAAAGGAGATTCTGGGAAAAAGCTACTATGGAGGGTGAGAAAGAAGTCAACACAACATTTGTATATATGATACAGTTAGGATATCCATTGGGCATTCCTAAAGATCAATAGATATTTCACTTGCTTTTCCATTAAATCAACTGACAGGAAGGTCTATCTTTGAATGTAAGTCCATTTCAAGGTTGATATCAAGGTGAGAGAAAACTTATTTATTTTTTCTTGATTAAAATGACATTAAAGTAAAAAATATATTAGGCTATGATACCAACTTACAATGAAAACTTAGGATATATTATGCTGTTTCAAAGGAATGTCATGCTTGTTGCTGCATTGGGCTTTGTCCTCAGATTTCCTGCTGCAAAATTTCACTCTCTTCTCCCCCTGAGGAATCCTGGTGGAAAAAGTTAGGAAGCTTTAGGCCAAAGATTTATTTTGATTTAAGACAGAGGTCCCCAATGTTTTTAGCATCAGGGACTGGTTTTATGAAGCTAACTTTTCCACTCACCTGGTGTGGGGTGCTGGGCGGTGGAGGGTGGGTGGGTGGTGGTATAGGGATGATTCAAGTGCATTACATTTATTGTGCACTTTATTTCTATTCTTATTTCATCAGCATTAGATCCCAAAGGTTGGGAACCATGATTTAAAACATGTACAAATTATTTATATGAATTTTATATATTATATAAAAATATTTAAATATTTAAATAATATAAAAATTTATATATTATATATTATATAAAAATATTTCTCAGTAGAAAATTATTGCTGTAAATATAGTTGGAATCAATGTCCAAGTACACCTATTATCCATAAATCAGAATAAAAATGCTATTTTTCTTGGTACATGGGATTATTGCTTATTTTCATCAAATTTCCAAGTATAACCTTTCCTTGTTTCCTGCAAGTGTAACGTTGTCAATGTAAGGAAGTATGTCTCCTCCAAAACCCTAGTAAATTTGTATATGTAACCTCATCTACTCAGCCTTCAGCTTAGTGGCAAGTTTTTCATCTTATTTTGTAGGTTACTTTTCCCTTGGCTCGTTCAAATGCAGTATTGACTTTGTATGTTTTTATTTCTGTCCCGTTTTTATGAGTATGTTGGCACTAATGAATCCCATAGTGACCTGGTAGAATTGAGTCTGATACCAGCTGTGCCACTACTCTAATAGCTGTCAAAAAAAAAAAGTGCATTTCTCTTTCATTCACCTGGGAGTTGGTTACTTCCTATCATCCCTGAGGTCACAAGAGGCAGGTACAAGTTTTATAGTGTCTCAATCGTAAATTGAAAGAGTAGCATTCTAAATGCAGATCAACAAATCTGGATTCATCATGTTTAGAAAGGTGAAAGATATTTTTGAAATCGCTGGTAGTAATATTTTAGGAGGCTCAGTCCCATCCCCAAATATCCTGAAAGTCCATTTTAATGGTGCACTTGTATCCCTGAAGTGATGGTTTCCAAAGATAATTTTTAAACAATATTAAAGTTGTCTTTATAAAAAATAAGAATGTTAGTGCTGGATCAAACAGCAAGAGGGGAGAAGTTAGGAAAAAAAAAGGTTGCAAGCTAGAGTGAGGAAAGCTGGTACTCACAGAAAATAAAGACTAATAAGAAATTAATTATAATGTGGCCAAAGAATCTATTAGAATCCAGAAATTTACTATTAGGTATTAATTTATTCATTAAGATGCAATGAAAAGTCACTTTGTCCCAGTCTTCAATGTAGTATACCAAATAAGCAATTTCTTTGTTTGAATAATCTTTGAGAGATCAAGGGAAAAGTCTTATATTTTAGTGATTTTCAACATACGTGCCTGGAAGAGCAACATCAGCATTCACCTGGAAAATTGTTAGAAAGTCAAATCATCAGGGCCAAACCCAGACCTAGTAAATCAGGAACTTTGGGTAGAGTTTAGATTTCTGTATCTTAAGGAGCCCTCTAGGTGATTCTGATGCAGGATACTATTCTTATTCTATATCTAAGTTTGTGTGAAACAGGAAAAAAGGGAACAGGAACAGTTTTAAGAGATGAGATGCTGCAGAAATTAAGAAATCTGCCAAGTAGGAATTTGGTGTTAAATTACTAACGATACACAAAAGCAAATTAAGAATTATGTAGTTTTGGAAAAAAAACTTGATGTCATATCCTTCAATGTAGTAGGAGGTGGGAGGGGGATTCAGGATTGGGAACTTGTGTACACCTGTGGTGGATTCATGTTGATGTACGGCAAAGCCAATAGAGTATTGTAAAGTAAAATAAAGTTTAAAAAAAATTAAAAATTAAACAAATAATAAATGAAATCAAAAAAAAATTAAAAAAATTATTTATAACCAACTATTATAAAAATTTAAAAGAGAGGCTGACTCTAGCTTTGGATTGTATTTTTAAAATATAAAACTGTTTATATTCCATGCTAATAATTCTTTTATTGTGTATAAAATATTGGTGGGAATACTTCCAATAGCACTGGATGATTTTTATCAAGGAGAGGTTTTGACATGTCTATTAGCTCCTATATTGTCTACCGTAACAAGCTGGAAACATCTTCAGAAAAATATTTTAGGTTTATTTTAATGTTTTAAGATCCACACCTTTCTACCTTTGTGCAAATAGTAATAGGCATTCAATTTTAAGTCATAGTTAAAACTACCTTAAAAGTTTGGATAAAATGTATACTTTAGAAAAGAAAATGTTTTAAAATGTCATACTCTCTAGTATTTCATCTCTGTATAAATCTAGAAAATAATTTCTATGAAAGTACTGTGATGCTATTAGGAAAAGTAAATGACCAATTTACTTTTTCAGAAACTATAAACTTTATTGAGGTATAANACAAGAAAATGTTTTAAAATGTCATACTCTCTAGTATTTCATCTCTGTATAAATCTAGAAAATAATTTCTATGAAAGTACTGTGATGCTATTAGGAAAAGTAAATGACCAATTTACTTTTTCAGAAACTATAAACTTTATTGAGGTATAATCTATTTGTAATAGTTTCAGATGTACAATATGGTGATATAAAATTGTTAGTTTTTACTCCTTTTAAGGCTATTATAAAATATTGGCTATATTCCATGTTCTGTATAAAGTACCCTTGAAGTTATTTATTTTATACATGAGAGTTTGTATTTCTTAATCCCCTACTCATATCTTACTGCCTTCCTTTTCCCTCTCCCACTGGTGACAGTCACTTTGTTTTCTATACCTATAGTCTATTTGTTTTGTTATATTCATTTGTCTACTTTTTTAGATTTCACATAAGTGGTAACACAATGTATTTATCTTTCTCTGTCTGATTTATTTCACTAAGCATAATACCCTCTAGGTCTATCTCCATCTGTGTTGTTGCAAATGGCAAAATGTTTTGTGGCTGAGTATTATTCCATTGTATGCATATCATGCATTTTGTTTATCCAATTAGTTATTGATGGACTCTTGTGTTGCTTCCGTATCTTGGACTATTTTAAATAATGCTGCTATGAACATCAGGTGTTCATAGCAATGTTTGTCCTGGAATTACTCAATTTAAGTTGGGAAGGTTATCCAGAGTTAAATAGATAACTCTAATTTGTGCTCTATAGGTACAGTTATGACATTAATAAACTGGTAACTATTCATCTTGGCTATTCTCAGGCAATTGAAAAGGAAACTATTTCCTCCTGTAAAGTCATAAATCCATTAAGTGCTTCTTAACCCAGAAAGACCCTCTAGATTTTACTTCTGTTCCCTATAAGCAATTAGGCGGCCAGGAGGAGACACCCCACATACAAGGTCAGGGGCAGTGGCTAAGAGGAGCTACTCCACATCCGAGGCCAGGAGAGGTGACCGAGGAGCTACCCAAAGTCTGATGTCAGTGGCAGCCAGGAGGAGACACCCTGCGTCCGAGATCAGGGGTAGCAGCTGAGAGGAGCTACCCTGTGTCGGAGACCAGGGGCAGCCAGGAGAAGCCACCTCACACCCAAGGCCAGGGGCAGTGGCCCTGAGGAGCCATCCTGTGCCTGAGGCCAGGGGCAGTGCCCAAGGCCAAGGGCGGCTATAGGGAGGAGCAACCCAAGGAGCTGTGGCTGCACTGGCATAGGAGGGCTAGAGGAGCTTTTCCACGGTGAAGGTCAGGAAGGGCAGTGGTAAGGAGATACCCCTTATCTAAGGTAAGGAGCAGTGGCTGGGCTTTGCTGGAGCAGCCGTGAAGAGATACCCCAACCCAAGGTAAGAGAAACCCAAGTAAGATGGTAGGTGTTGCAAGAGGACATCAGAGGGCAGACATACTGAAACCATACTCACAGAAATTTAGTCAATCTAATCACACTAGGACCACAGCCTTGNAATTGTAATCACAAGAGAGTCACTGTTTCCACTTTGTATTGTTGTTCTGAAGAAACCTAAAAAGCAGAGCAAGTTGTAACTTGCCTTGTAGAGTAAGAATAGAAAATGACACTTTCTATGAATATCAGTTTACATCTCAAATATGATGTGCTTTGCTTACAGTCTAAAATTTTAAAACCAGTTTTTTTTTTAACTTGGCACAAAGAAATTTTATTGACTTTTACATCAGGAGAATACTGCTTTACCACTGAGTATCCTCCAGTTAGAAAATAAGGAGAGGTCTCCTTTCATAGAAGTACAGTAAGAGGAAACAAAGATGATGTCTTCAGAAACAGATGGCTTGTTGAATTTCAATGTGCTCAAGAGCTCAAAAATATTGATAGTAGATAATTAATTACTTCCAGATTGAAAAGCAAATTTTCATTTAGAAACATGCCTATTGAAAAAGATAAACTTTCTATAAGATAACTCACAATACTTATAGACTGTGAAAAGATTTTGATTAAAGGAAATGCATGTTTGACTAAAGGTATTTTTCTAACTTTAGATTGAGGATTCAGAAGCAATTTATAAAAAAAATCAAACATTACAGGAGATGCCAAAATATCTGGCTTCTGAATCCTAGTAATATATATTTCTTTTCCTCATCTTATGGAAAGCAATGAGATTCATACAAAGATATGTCAAATAAATCTGGTACTCAAATATTCACCTCAAAACATTATTTACATTTTTGCAAATCNAATCAAACATTACAGGAGATGCCAAAATATCTGGCTTCTGAATCCTAGTAATATATATTTCTTTTCCTCATCTTATGGAAAGCAATGAGATTCATACAAAGATATGTCAAATAAATCTGGTACTCAAATATTCACCTCAAAACATTATTTACATTTTTGCAAATCTTGTTATCAGCTAAATTAATATCACCTTTTAGATTTCACACTCACCTCTCTGGCCTTTTCATATATTTATAAAATTCACAAATGGATTTTCAAATGTGACATCTATTTCTATGTCATACTTCCTCTATTATCTCTTAAAATCTGCTTTCTCTTAATCTTAAAATTCAATGCAGTTATATTCAATTTGAATAATAAGCATATTTTATAAAAAGTAATTTTTAAATTGTTAAATTGAAATATTTTTAAGAATTAATTCTGAGAACAATTGAGAATTATTATGCAAATAATGACTTCCGAGGTGGCACAGTTGGTAGAGAATCTGCCTGTCAAGATAGGAGATGCAAGGATTGCAGTTTCAGTACCTGGGTTGGGAAGATCCCCTGGAGAAGGAATGGCAGCCCATTCTACTATTCTTACCTGGAAAATCCCAC
>SJYV01053004.1:0-49706 GCA_006410875.1 Neotragus pygmaeus | reverse complement strand
ATATATATATATATATATATATATATATACATACATATATATGCATTTCTGATAGCAATATATCCCAGAGTAAAGTTCTTCAAAGGTTCTATATTTTTTTCAGAAAACTGATTTTCTGAATTATTTGAAAGAGTTCCAATTCATTTCAAATATGGTTGAATCAATTTACTTTTCCATCAGTAGTATGTGAGTTCCAGTAGCTCCACATCTACACCAATACTTGATAGTATCAGTCTTTTAAATTCCGTTATTTGTGGTGAATGTGTTGTGAATAACTTTGGAAAGAATCTTATTGCAGAGAACATTATCTTACCTGCTGTGCATGTTCAACATAGATCAGTTCTTAAATCTTTACCACTTTCACTTCTAATCCACAAAAGCAAAGAAACTTAGTTAAAGGCAAGGAAGCTGGTTGACATGCTATACGATACACATACTGATTCTTGCTGCAATTAAAAAAAAATCCAACCTTTTAGTTAAAATTCTGGATGCCGTTCATATTTACAAGACTGTGCAAACCACTGTGTACCATCCATGGGCATGTTTTGAAGTATCAATTGTCTTAGTAATAAACCACAAAAAGGAAGTTGTTTTATCTGTTTCTCCCATTTCTCCCATATTTTCTTCACCATATTCCACATAAGTGGTTATCTTTCTTCTAGAACATCCTTCCATTCATGGACACAATATAATCTGGTTTATGTCACAAACATATTCTTTGAACTACATTCAGCTATGTAATGAATGATACTGTGGTAGGTAGAATAATGGCTCTGCAAAATATCCACATCATTACTCTTAGAACTTGTCAATATGTTATGCTACATATCAAGAAGTAATTAAAATTGCAAGTGGAATTAAGCTTGCCAATCAGTTGCCTGAAAGTAAGAGATTATCCTGAATTACCAGGGTGGGGGCTTAGTAAAGAATCTGCCTGCAATGCAGGAGACCTGGGTTCAATCCCTGAGTCAGGAAGATCCCCTGGAGAAGGAAATGGCAACCTATTCCAGAATTTTTGCCTGGGAAATTCCATAGACAGAGAAGCCTGGTGGAGTATAGTCCATGGGATCACAGAGAATCAGACATGACTGAGGGACTAAACTACCACCATCAGGGTGGGGTCGGTGTAATCACAAGGGCCTTCCAAAGGGAAGAGGGTAAAAGGATTCGGACCACAGAGATGACATCATAAGAAAACTTGAGTGGCCATCATTGCTGGCTTTGAAGATGGAGGGGGACCACGAGCTTAGGGAGACCAGAAATCTGCAGAAGCTGTTTTAAGGCAAGAAAGTTAAATACTCTCAAACAGCTTAATTCAATGAACTCCTTTTGGATTTCTGACCTCCAGAACTGTAACATAATAATTTTGTGTTGTTTCAAGTGACTGTATATGTAAGGAATTAATATTGCAGCAATAGGAAACCAATATAAATCTTGTTTTCTGAAAGTGGGGAGCTGCCATAAAAAATACCTAACAACGTGTGTCTTTTGGATTAAGTGATTGGCTCCTGAATTTTGAGGAATGTAATAAAAAATCCTAGATTGCCTTGAATAGACCTATAGGAGAAATATAGATATTGGTGACTCTGCTACTAATGACTGATAAAGAGTGGGAAGATTTTATATTTTCTTATTTTCTATGGGAGAATTTGATAATATAGAATATTCTTATTCAAGAAAATCTTTATGTCTTTACATGTTTCATTCTTATTTCTTCATCAAACCTGACTGTACATTTTTTTTTAATTTTCTTGTTTAATTCTGTGTGTATTAGGCACACTTTTATCTTTTGTAAATCTACATAGTCTCCCTAGATGGTGTCTGTGATGAATGACTTTAACTGTTTCTACACAGAACTGATTCAAAAATATTTGTCTTCCATATGCAAGTACTCATTGACCTCCCAACTGAAAATACAATTCCCTAAAAGTAAACATAATAAGACATCCCTCAGGTAATTCAAAATCAAAATGTAAAATAAATACTTTTTAATGACCATATTATTACCTTTTAAATCTGCTTCCCTCTCTAAACTGGTGCTACTGTCATGAGTCCAATTAATGGAACAAGAAATTTGAGGTTATCTTCTACATATTCTTCTATGACTTTCTTTATATCTGCTAAGCCAACCGATTCTGCTTTTTAATTTTCTAATAGTTATTGATCACTTATTATGTGCCAGGTACAGTTTTTCAAACAAAAACACATATATTAATTATTTCAGTCCCAATAACAATCACATGAATTATATTCTATTCTCCTCATTTTACAACTAATCTGAGACAAAGGAAGATATTACGCAAGATCATGCAGAAGTGAATAGACAAGATGCAATTAGGAAGCAGAAAGCCTGGCTGTAGTAGGGGCTATGATTAAATAATTATGCTGTACTATTATCTCTCTTTTCAAAACTTTATTTTTCATTTAAGGATAATTGCTTTACAGTATTGTGTTGGTTTCTGCCATACATCAGCCATAGATATATGTATGTCCCCTCCCTCTTGACCCTCCTCCCTCTTCCCAGATCTGGATTTGAGATCCTTGAGTCATACTATGCTGTACTATTATCTCTTGAATTCACCCTTTATTTCATTCAGAAAATAGTTTCTTGCTTTTCTAGTCTGAATTTTGTTGTTTTCTTTCTGCCTTAATTCTGTCTTTTTCTCTTTTTCTTCCTCTATTTTCCCCTTTTCCCCATATTCTTTCCTTCATTCGTTTTATTTTCATTCTTACTTTTTTACCTAAAAGGCTATTTTAGTCTATCTCTAGTGTGATTCAAATGCTACACAACTGTGAAGACTCTGTGCTTCCACTGCAAGGGGGAAGGGGGTGCACGTTCAATCCCTGGTCAGGGAACTAAAATATTCATGCTGTGCAGTGCAGCCAGAAATAAAAATAAGAAACACTACATCACTGTGCAAGCAATTACTTTGAAATAAAAATCTAAGTCACGCAGTTGCTTGATACCCTTTAGTAGTTTAACAATGCCAGCAGAATAAAATCTATTTTTATACAACATTCAAAAGATTTAGCAGGTTTCATTAAATCTTTAATCTTATTTTCACCCCCTTTCTTTTCCTTGCATCTTGTTATTTGTGTTTATAAATGCAACATGGGTTCCTTTGACTTCCCAACTTTGTATGCCAGTTAATAACTGTTTTATATTTCTTATCTCTAGATGACATGAATTGTATGTGTATAGTCTCTCCCTACTACTAGAATGTAACCCACCCAAGGACTATGATATCTAACCAATTCACTGCTTTACCCCAGCATGTAAAAAATTCCTGATGTATAGTTGATGCTCAATCAATATATGTTGAACAGATAAATTAATCAGAAATCAATCGAGAAAAGTGTGGTGCTTCTCATTTTTGTAGTAAGCCTCTGAAATATATATAGCTGCCCCAAATAAGAGTTAGTTTGCTCAACCAGCTCTGTGTATTGCACTTATTTGTTTATCATATTCTTTACAGTACCTGCTATGATTTCTTTACATTTCTTTATGCTATCTTTACTACTTGGTAGAAAACTTCCTAATAACATGATGCTCATACTTCCTTTCCTAATTATAACTTTTAAATCTTCAATTGTGCTTTAATATCTGACAAGATAATCAATAATTGCATTGTATATATAGTTGAAGTGACACCAATACCATTTAATTTTAGCAACATATATTTTTTTAATCTCAGCATGATTTTATACTGATCTACTTAGATGACATTGTGACCTCATTTTTCTTTCAGGTATTTGTTTAGTCCAGTTTAAGGAACAGCCTGAAGACCCTCTCTAGCTACTCCTATTCATTGTTCAGTCTGGTCCAACCCTTTGTGACTCTGTAAACTATAGCCCACCAGGCTCTTGTGTCCACGGAATTCTCCAAGCAAGAATCGTGGAGTGCGTATTTATTCCCTTCTCCAGGGGATATTGCTGATGCAGGGATTAACCCTTGGGTCTCCTGCAATACAGCAAGTTCATTACCATCCAGGCAAGAACACTGGAGTGGGTTGCCATTTCCTTCTCCAATGCATGAAAGTGAAAAGTGAAAGTGAAGTCACTCACTTGTGTCCAATTCTTTGCGACTCCATGAACTGTAGCCTACCAGTCCATGGGATTTTCCAGCAAGAGTACTGGAGTGGGGTGCCAGTGCCTTCTCCAAGGGGAGCCCCTGGATACTCCTAATCAGATACTAATTTTAGAAATAAAACACTTTTAAATAAATTGACAATTTTTCATAAACAAGGGCAATGTATTTTGTTCCTTTTAATCTCTAAAAATTAAGTAACATTGTTTGATTTATGTAATAGTGATAAATAAAACTATGTTACTGCCCATGACTGCAACATTCCCATTTCCTCTTTCCAAAATGAACATTACAAATCCCTCTCTTCTCTCCTCATCCTCCTTTAATCACACTCTTAGCTCACAGGTAAAGCAGATAGACAAAATAAACTCCTTGATCTGCATTGTACTTAATCTTTTCTCATCTGTATTCAAACTCTTATCTCTTTCCCTGGAGCTAATACCCACTGACTTTTTAAAAGAAAATGTATTAGAGTATAGTTGATTTACATCATTGTGTTAGTTTCTGCTCTACAGCAAAGTGAATCAGTTATACATGTACATGCTGCTGCTGCTAAGTCGCTTTTGTTGTGTCTGACTCTGTGCGACCCCATAGGTGGCAGCCCACCAGGCTCCTCCAACCCTGGGATTCTCCAGGCAAGAATACTGGAGTGGGTTGTCATTCCTTCTCCAATACATACACATATATCTGCCCATTTTTAGATTCTTTCCCAAATAAGTAATTACAGAGTATTAAGCAGAGTTCCCTGTGCTGTACAGAAGATCCTTATTAATTATCTACAGTATTTCATAAATAGTGTGCATGTGTCAGTCCCAGTCTCCCAATTTATCCCTTCCCTTTCCCCTCTTCTAATCATAAATTTGCTTGCTATATCTGTGAATTTATTGCTGTCTTGTAAAAGAGTTCACTTGTATCACTTTTTAGATTCTACATAGAATTGATATATTATGATATTTATCTTTGTCAGTTTGACTTACTTCAGTTAGTACTATCATCCCTGAGTCCATCTATGTTGCTCTAATGGTGTTATTTCTTTCCTTTCATATGACTTAGTAATATTCCATTGTGAGTGTGTGTCCACACCATTTCTTTATCCACTCCTATGTTGATGGACATTTAGGCTTCCTCCATATATTAGCTATTGAACATATTGCTGCAATGAATATTAGGGTGCATGAACCCTTTTGAATTATGGCTTTCTCCAGATTTATGCCCAGAATTGGGATTTCTGGATCATATGGTAGTTCAATATTTTTTTTTTTAAAGGAACCTCCATACTGTTCTCCATAATGTTTGGACAATTTACATTCCCACTAACACTGTAGAAGGATTTACTTTTCTCCACCCCCAGGCCAGCATTTATTTTTGGTAGACTTTGATGATGGCCATTCTGACAGGTGTGAAGTGAGACTTCTCTGTGGTTTTGATTTGCATTTCTCTAATAATTAGTGATGTTGAGCATATTTTTATGTGATTTTTGGCCATGTGTATGTCTTCTTTAAAGATATGTCTGTTTAGATTTTCTCCCCATGTTTTGATTGGTTTTTTTTTTTTTTAATTGAGCTACATGAGTTACTTTTATATTCTAGAGATTAACCCCTTGTCAGTTGCACCATTTGCAAATATTTTCTCCCGTTCTGTGGGTTCTTTTACTTTGTGGTTTGCTTTGTTGTGCAAGTTTTTAAGTTTAATTAGGTCCTGTTTGTTTGTTTATTTTTATTATTCTAGGAGATGAATCCAAAAAGATATTACTATAATTTGTGTCTCAGAGGGTTCTACCTACATTTTCCTCCAAGAGTTTTAAAGTACCCAGTGTTACATTTAGGTGTTTAATCCATTTTGAGGTTATTTTTGTGTTTGGTGTTAGAGAATGTTCTAATTTCATTCTTTTACATGTAACTGTCCACTTTTCCTGGCACTGTGTACTGAAGAGACTATCTTTTCTCCATTGTACATTGTTACCACCTTGGTCATAAATTAGTTGACAATAGGTACATGGGTTTATCTCTAGAACTTCTATACTGTTCTATATTTCTGTTTTTTTGTTTTGTTTTTTTCTGCCAATACCACACTGTTTTGATGACTGCAGCTTTACAGTACAATCTGAAGTCAAGGATCCTGATTCTTCTAGCTCCATTTTTTTTTGTTTTTTTTCTCAAGATTGCTTTGCCTACTTGGGGATCTTTGGTGTTTCCATACAAATTGTAAATTGTTTTTGTTCTAATTCTATGAAAAATGCCCTTGGTAATTTGATAGGTATTACATTAAATCTGTACACTGCTTTGGGCAGAATAGTCATTTTGACAAAATCTCTCCATGTCTCTGTGTCATCTTTGATTTTTTTCACTAGCATTTCATAATTACCTGAATACAAGTCTTTTGCTTTCTTAAAGAGGTTTATTCTTAGGTATTTTATTATTTTTTATGTGATTGTAAATGGGATCATTTCCTTAACTTCATTCTGGTCTTTCATGTTAGTATAAAAGAGACTTCCATATATTAATTTTGTATCTTGCAGCTTTGCCAAATTCATTCATGATTTCTACTAGTTTTCTGTTTGCATCATTTCTATGTATAGTATCATGTTATTTGCAAGCAGTGATAGTTTTACTTGTTTTCCAATTTTAGGTTCCTTTTATTTCTTTTTCTTCTGTGATTGTCATGGCTAAAACTTCCAAGATCATGTTGAAAAAAAGTGGTAAGAGTGTATATCCTTGTCTCATTCTTGATCATAGAGGGAATGCTTTCAATGTCCACCAAGAATGATATTAGTTGTGGGTTTGTGATATATGCCCTATATTATGTTGATATATGGTCCCTCTATGTCCATTTTCTGGAGAACTTTTATTATAAATGGGTGTTGAATTTTGTCAGAGGGGTTTTCTGCCTCCATTAAGATGATCAAACGGTTTTGATTCTTCAATTTGTTGACGTGACATATCACACTGGTTGTTAGTTGTTCTACCACTGCTGAGTCACTTCAGTCATGTCCAACTCTGCGACCCCATAGACGGCAGCCCACTAGGCTCCTCTGTCCCTGGGATTCTCCAGGCAAGAATAGTGAAGTGGCTTGCCATTTCCTTCTCCAGTGCATGAAAGTGAAAAGTAAAAGTGAAGTCGCTCAGTCTTGCCCAACTCTTAGCAACCCCATGGACTGGAGCTTCCCAGGCTCCTCTGTCCATGGCATTTTCCAGGCAAGAGTACTGGAGTGGGGTGCCATTGCCTTCTCCGAGTTGCTCATTTGTGTGCAAATCTTTGTCACACCATGGACTGTAGCCTGCCAGGCTCCTCTGTCCATGGAATTTTCCAGGCAAGAATACTGGATTGGGTTGCCATTACCTTCTCAGGGGATCCACCCAACCGAAGGACTGAACTCAGATCTCCCACATTGTAGGCAGATTCTTTACTGTCTGAGCCACCAGGGAAGCCCNTACCTGTTTTTGAAGCCAATGATCTGCTTTGCTGGTTGCCTGAAGTCCTCTGCCAGTCTTCAGAAGTTGTTTTGTGGAATTTACTCAGCGTTGGATTGTTCTTTTGATGAAATTGTGTGGGAGAAAGTGGTCTCCCGTCTTATTCCTCCGCCATCTTCCCGCCCTCCTGCATGATCCTCTTAATGTGTTGTTCCATTCCATTTGCAAATATTTTGTTGAGGATTTTTGCTTCTTTTTTCATCAGTGTTATTGACCTATCATTTTCTTAATTCAGGGTATCCTTGTCTGACTTTGGTGTCAGGGTGATGATGGCCCCATAGAAAAACCCTGAGGATTCCTTTTTCTTCAATTTTTGGGAAGAGTTTCAGAAGAATAAGTGTAACTCTTCTGTAAATGTTTCATGGAATTTCCATGTGAATTCATCTTGCCCTGGACTTTTGTTTGTTGGAAGTTTTCTTTTTTTTTTTTTCCCTTTATCTGGTAGTTTTGATTTCAGTACTTGTGACTGGTTTGTTCATATGTTCTATTTCTTCCTAGTTCAGCCTTAGAAGGTTGTACCTTTCTAAGACTTTGTCTTTTTCTCCTAAGTTGTTCATTTTATTGGTGTATAGTTGTTTGTAGTAGCCTCTTAAGATCTTTTTATTTATGTGGGGTTCATTGTAACATCTCCCTTTTCATTTCTAATTTTGTTGATTGGTGCCCTCTTGTTTTTCCTTATGAGTCTAGAAAAGTTTTGTCAATTTTGTTTATGCTCTCAAAGAACCAATTTTTAATTTCATTGATCTTTCTCATTGTTTTCTTCATCTCCTTCTCATTTATTTCTTCTCTGATCTTTATGATTTCTTTCCTTCTACTAACTTTAGCTTCTGTTTCTTCTTTTTTCTCTCTGACTACTTTAAGTATAAGTTTAAGTGATTCATTTGAGCCTTTATTGTTTCCTGTTGTAAAATTGTATTGCTATAAATTTTCCTCTTAGAACTGCCTTCATGTGTCTGTTAAGTCTTGAATCATCTTGTTTCTGTTGTTATTTGTATCCAGATACTTTTATTTCCTTTTTGATCNATTCATTTGAGCCTTTATTGTTTCCTGTTGTAAAATTGTATTGCTATAAATTTTCCTCTTAGAACTGCCTTCATGTGTCTGTTAAGTCTTGAATCATCTTGTTTCTGTTGTTATTTGTATCCAGATACTTTTATTTCCTTTTTGATCTCTTCAGTGAACCTTTGGTCATTTAATAGTATGTCATTTAGCTTCCATGTTGTTGTTGTTGTTGTTGTTGTTTTCCCTGTAATTGATTTTTAACCTCATGGAGTTGTGGTCAGAAAAGATGTTTGATATGATTTCAATTTTTTTAAATTTACTGAGGCTTGATTTTTGGCCTAAGATGTGCTCTATCCTAGATGCACACTATTTTTACCTGGGAACATCCCTGTGAGCCTGTGTGAGTTTAATATTTTTTTGGTGGAAAATTTGTTTTTACTGTCAATATCTGCAAACTCATTCCTCCAGTATATGCTGACTGTTATGCCCTTGGTAGGAGGCTGGCTGATGTTTTGATGCCTGAGCCTGCGCTGGATACTGCACAGGGCCTCCCCATTGCTCTGTGATTGTCACTGCCCGGTCAGAGGTGGGGTCTGCTGCCTAGTTGTTGGAAGAGAGGCTTTTGTTGAAAATACAAGTAGTAAGATTTCTGGATTAAAAGATACTCATAAATTCAGACTTAACAGAGAGTGAAACTTTTCCAGAATGTTTGTAGAAATATACACTTTCACCAGCAACATGATATCCAGTTTCTCTACATTCTGGTCCAAACTTGGTATTTTAAATATTTTTTGTCATATTAGTCTAGTGTGTGTATTTTAATGTACAATTAAACTTTTTTTAGCCTTCTGCCATGTTGATCAAATTTCTCAGTTTTGTTTTGTTTCTTTGTTTACATGTGTGTTTTCTGCCATTCTATTTATGTTCATTACCCATAATTAAAAAAAAAAAAAACTTAACTGTTATTTATGGGGGTTTTGGTAAGGGATGGAGTTAAGTGTATGTACACAATCTGTCAATCATTAGATATCCACTAGTCAATTTTCAGATTAAAAAAAAAGATGCAATAAAAATGCACTTACCCTAAAAACTATGCAAGTATAATGCTTAAATTGAATATTTTTTTTTTCAAATAAAATACTTAACATTAAATTCGCCTTTCTTCTCGTGCTCTAGAAAGTACATTATATTTAGGAGAATCAATTTAACTTACTATATTTTAGCTACTTTATATTATCTTAAACTTATTTTAGTCTATGTGCATTTTTACCCAATATATACACTAAAATTTTAGCAATACTCTAAATTCAGGAAATCTAGAACTTGATAATGCCGTGTTTTTTCTTGCTAATTTTAACATACCTACAATACAGTGCAGTCCTTTAGACTCACTTCTCTGGTCATACTGCTGCTGCTGAGTCACTTCAGTCGTGTCCGACTCTGTGCGACCCCGTAGATGGCAGCCCACCAGGCTCCACCGCCCCTGGGATTCTCCAGGCAAGAACACTGGAGTGAGTTGCCATTTCCTTCTCCAATGCATGAAAGTGAAACATGAAAGTGAAGTCGCTCAGTCGTGTCAGACTCTTCGAGACCCCATGGACAGCAGCCCACCAGGCTCCTCCATCCATGGGATTTGCCAGGCAAGAGTATTGGAGTGGGATGCCATTGCCTTCTCTGATCATACAAATGTAGTATATTGAGTCAATAACTTTAACACAAATAAAACAATTTCTTGATCTATGGTATTCCAGTTAAATCAGATCTGATTTAAGAGCCTACTTGTGAAGGCCATATTGTATTACAATTTATGATCCTTTTAGTTTTAAAATGTATTATCTTTAATGTGACAATAAAGCTTTCTGGTGAGTGAACAAAGCAATCAGGTAACTAGCCATGGTAAACAAATCATTTTGACATTTTAATAAAACTCAGTTTTAAGCACTTCCCAGTAATGTTTTTTAAGATATCCTAAATTCTATCTAGCCATGAAGTTTTCCTCATTCATGAGCCCATGGAAAATAGATTATTTTTTTTAAATAGGAGGCCTTCTTTAGCATACACTTTAGTAACAAATATAGGGGGTTTCAGTAAGATATTGAAGTTAAGCTACTACTTTTTCCAAATTTCCAAAATCCCTATTTTTCCAAATTTCTGGGTCAATAAACAAACAAATATAGCAAATGGTATAATACTTTTATAAAAAAACCAAGCAATTTCCCAATATCCAATAATCCAAGTGTAGACTTGGACTACAGTTCAGGGAAGAGACCTAAGCAGGGCTTCTTACTTTATTCTGATTTAAAATAAGAGTAAATGCATCTGAAAGACAGACATGATTTCTGAGCAGCAGAATGAACAAGTATGAGCAGACATTTTAAGGGATAAAACATGCATGCTTATTATAGGGGGAGAAAAAAACAGAATACATGAACACTGGCTTTGACTAGAATGATATAGCTTACTAGAAAAATATAGAATATACTGAAATTGAGGACAAATTCATTAACTTTATTTCCTGGATCGGAATGAATAGGGCTTTCCTGGTAGCTCAGCTGGTAAAAATATCTGCCTGTAATGCAGGAGACCTCAGTGGTTTGATTTTGGGGTGGGGAAGTTCCCCAGAGAAGGGATAAGCTACCTACTCTGGTATTCTTGAATTTCCCTGGTGGCTCAGATGGTAAAGAATCTGCCTGTAATGTGGGAGACGTGGGTTCAATCCCTGGGTTGGGAAGATTCCCTGAAGGAGGGCATGGCAACCCACTCCAGTATTCTTGCCTGGAGAATCCCCGTGGACAAAGGAGCCTTACAGGCTACAGTCCTTGGGGTCACGAAGCGTCAACATGATTGAGAGACTAAGCACAGCAATGAATAAAACACCAGAAGTTCTTTCAGTGGTTTCTTACAAATAAAAAGGGTATATTCATTTGCTTAGGCTTCAGTAACAAAATTACAGAGTCTGGGTAACTTAAAGAACATACACTGAGTCCCTTGCATACCAACCTTCAAGTTGCGAACTTTTTCAAAGATGTAAATGTGAGTTTGCAGGTCCAATCACATAAGTTGGTTCACATGTCTGCTGTACATTGTCGTGTACGTGCATCCTCTATGATTGGTTGTGCTTCTGTGTGCTTTAGAGTACTGTATAGATTATAGTAGTACCGTATTTTTATTTCAAGACCAGGATGTCCCGAAGCAAGCATAAAAGCAGCAGCAGTGATACAGCTAGTACTACTGCCACCGCTGCTGCTGCTGCTAACTCGCTTCAGTCGTGTCCGACTCTGTGTGACCCCATGGATGGCAGCCCACCAGGCTCCCCCTGTCCCTGGGATTCTCCAGGCAAGAACACTGGAGCGGGTTGCCATTTCCTTCTCCAATGCATGAAAGTGAAAAGTGAAAGTGAAGTCGCTCAGTCGTGTCTGACTCTTAGCGACCCCATGGACTGCAGCCCACCAGGCTCCTCTGTCCATGGGATTTTCCAGGCAAGAGTACTGGAGTGGGGTGCTATTGCCTTCTCCAGAAGTGCCAAATGATAACAATGTAAACAAAAGTAAACTTAATTGAGAGAATGGAGACAGGTGAAAAGACGGTAGACACTGCTCAATCTTATAACATGAATCATTCAACCACTGGCATTATTCTAAGAACAAGGAAAAGATCATGGAACGTGTGATCTCTTCTGTGCTAATAATGTCATTGATAATATCAAAGAAGTGTGGGAAAGTGATGGAGGAGATGGAGAAACTTCTCAGTGTGTCAATGCAGGATCAGCATCAACGTTGAGTCCTGCTTAGTTTAATTTTGATTCAAGAGAAGGCTAAAGGCCTTTTTGAGGACTTAGGAAGAAACACAGTGAAGAATCTAAGGCACATCTTTTAATACAAGCCATGGTTGCTTTCATGGGTTCAAGATTAGAGCCAACATTCATAATGTGAAAGTAAGTGATGAGGCAATGAGTGCAAATACGCTAGCTGCCCAGAGGTTTCCTGAAATCCTTCAGGAAATTAGTGATGAAGGTGAGTATTTTCTGAATAGGTTTTTAATGTGGATGAGAAAGAACTGTATTGGAAGAGGATGCCAGTCTGAAGTTACATCAGTAAGGAGGAAAAGTTGATGCTAGGCTATAAAGCAACAAAGAATGGGCTAATTCTGTTGTTTGGTGACAGTGCTTCCAACGATTTGAAGCTGAAGGCTCTCTTAGTTTATCATTCAAAGAACCCAAGAGCCCTTAAAAACAGCCAAAGGCTCTCTTCCTGCTGAGTGGAAGAGTAACCCCAAAACCCAGGTTAGATGTGCCATTTTCCAGAATTAGCTTTTTCATCACTTTAACCTGGAGATAGAGAAATATTGCTTGAAGCAGGACGTCCCATTCAGCATTCTTTTGCTGCTCAACAATTCTATGGACTACCCCCCATTCATGGACAACTTTCATTCCAACATCAAAGTAGTGATCTGTCAGCAAGTACTACATTGCTTATCCAACCTATGGACCAAGGAATTATAGTAACTTTCAAGAAATATTATTTATATCACACTTTTTGCCAGGCTGTAAAGATGAGTGACAAATCACAAACAGCCTTGCAGCAATTTTGGAAGGACTGTGACATCTACAAGGCCAGAAAAAACTGACTATGCTTAAGTCACCATGAATGGGTGTTGGAAGAACATTTGCTTGCAGTTTGCTTATGATTTTTGTGGATTTAAGAAGACAGATGAGGAGTCCAAAGTGGTCTTCAGCAACATAGTAACCCTCAGCAAGAAGCTGGAGCAAGATCCACAAGAGGGCGATTTCAATGAACTCTTTGCTATGCAACGTGAGTTTACTAATGAAGACCTGATGGAACTGGAAAACAAGCTGCTGCCGCTAAGTCGCTTCAGTCATGTCCAACTCTGTGCAACCCCATGGACGACAGCCCACCAGGCTCCCTCGTCCCTGGGATTCTCCAGGCAAGAACACTGGAGTGGGTTGCCATTGCCTTCTCCAATGCGTGAAAGTGAAGACGTTCAGTGAAAAGTCGTGTCTGACTCTTAGCGACCCCATGGACTGCAGCCTACCAGGCTCCTCCGTCCATGGCATTTTCCAGGCAAGAGTACTGGAGTGGGTTGCCATTGCCTTCTCCAGAGTAGAGATGAAAAGAAATATGAAGAAGAATAAATTACTGAAGAACTGAAGAGATTTGTGATGCAGGAAATGGCAAGGGGATTTTCTTTATTTGAGGAGACGCTGTCAATTCTAGATGCACAGGACATAATGTAAAACGTTAGATGGAGATTACAGCCATGGTTCAGAATTCAATCCAGTGCTGTCATGCCATCTATGATGAGACAGAGAAAAACGAAGAACTACTTAGACATTACTGGATCACTTTTTCCAGAGGGTAGCTAGAATTGAATCGAGCAGGAAACCAGAACCTCTGCCATCAGAGTCAAGTGGGAACGAAACTGCAGCTTGCCCTTCATCTCCTCTTGCTGAAGATCCTTCAGCTCTACCGTCTCCCACCATCTCTCCCTCCTCCAGGCAATAATGCTTCTAGCCTGTTCACTTGATGCCAGTTACCGTATGCAAGCTGTTGTTACCTGTACTTTGCAAGGTATTGAATTGTAAGATTAAAAATGATTTTTCAAATTTTTTTAAATTTCTGTTATTTGTGTGAAAAGTATTAAAAACGTATTACAGTACAGTACTATCTAGCTGATGGTGTTAGCTGGGAACCTAGGCTAACTTTGTTGGGAAAATGAAAGTGTTTGTTGCTCAGCCACATTCTAAGGAACTGGGGGTTATGACTTCACTGTATGAATTTGAGGACTGTAACACAATTCTGTCCATAAAAGCAGAACAAAATTCTGGATAGATTTTTCTATTTATGAAAGACAAGCATGCATCTTTTCCCTGCCACCTAGTACATACAATACTAACTTTAATGCGTGCTTCCATTGCATCAATGTATACATGTAATGTATTCAATTAGTTGTATTCCTTATATTAATAAATCACTATGAAGGGAAAAGCAAAGAATAATCAATAATGGCTAATGGAATTTCTTCCAATAATCTTAAACTATGGAGGTGGATGAGAAATTAAAAATATCATGCCTGTAGGGAAGAAATAAGTGTACAATGAATCTTTTAACCCAGACAGAACACTTTGTCCAATACATACTAAATACTAATAACTTTTTTTTTGGTTGATGATAGTGAAATGAAAAAAAGAAAAATCCAGTAAAAGTCTTATTAACTCTTCTTAAAATCTACCAAATATCCCACTGGCACTTCAAACCCAGTTTCCATCTGCACCATGGTTGCTGCTGCTGCTGCTAAGTCACTTCAGTCGTGTCCGACTCTGTGCGACCCCACGGACGGCAGCTCACCAGGCTCCCCTGTCCCTGGGATTCTCCAAGAAAGAACACTGGAGTGGGCTGCCATTTCCTTTTCCAATGTATGAAAGTGAAAATTGAAAGTGAAGTTGCTCCAGTTGTGTCCGACTCTTGGTGACACCATGGACTGCAGCTTACCAGGCTCATCCGTCCATGGGATTTTCCAGGTAAGAGTAGTGGAGTAGGGTGCCATTTCCTTCTAAATTCAGCCTCTTAGGACAGAACCTAAGTTCTCTCCATAATGCCTGTTGGGAACTTAGGAACCACTGTTAATTTCTTACACTCAGAATTTCAGGCCGACTCTTTGCCACCCATGGACGGCAGCCCACCAGGCTCCTCCGTCCATGGGATTTTCCAGGCAAGAGTAGTGGAGTGGGGTGCCATTTCCTTCTCCAGGGGATTTTCCCAACCCAGGGATCGAAACCAGGTCTCCCACATTGTAGACAGATGCTTTACCATCTGAGCCACCAGGGAAGTCCCTATTCCAGGCACAAATGTCGTTAAATTCTACCTCCAAAAATACTGTCATGCAATGTTTCTCTCCATGCCCAATGTCACTGTTTGGAGAGAGATATATGTATACACACACATATACATACACACACATGCACACATATATATAATACTTACATATAATGCTATATATAATGTGTGTATATATATACTATATATATATATGCATATACAATATATATATGAAATAATATATATTATCAGATTTTGTATATAATATTTTTTTATTTTCTTTTTTTCATTTAATTTTCTTTTTATTTTATTTTACTTTACAATACTGTATTGGTTTTGTCATACATTGACATGAATCCGCCATGGGTGTATATGAGCTCCCAATCCTGAACCCCTTCCCACATCCCACCCTAAATCATCTCTCTGGATCATCCCCCTGCCCCAGCCCCAAGCATCTTGTATCCTGTATCAGACACAGACTGACACTTTGTTTCTTACATGATAGTATACGTTTCAATGCCGTTCTCCCAAATCATCCCACCCTCGCCCTCTCCCTCAGAGTCCAAAAGTCTGTTCTATACATCTGTGTCTCTTTTGATGTCTCACATACAGGGTCATCATTACCATCTTTTTAAATTCCATATATAGGTGTCAGTATAATATATTGGTGTTTTTCTTTCTGGCTTATTTCACTCTGTATAATCGGCTCCAGTTTCATCCACCTCATTAGAACTGATTCAAATGTACTCTTTTTAAAGGATGAGTAATACTCCATTGTGTATATGTACCACTGCTTTATTATCCATTCATCTACTGATGGACATCTAGGTTGTTCCCATGTCCTGGCTATTATAAACAATGCTGCAATGAACATTGAGGTACATGTGTCTCTNCCACAGCAAACATTATCCTCAATGGTGAAAAATTGAAAGCCTTTCCCCTAAAGTCAGGAACAAGACAAGGGTGCCCACTTTCACCACTACTATTAAACATAGTTCTGGAAGTTTTTGCCACAGTAGTCAGGGCAGAAAAAGAAATAAAAGGAATCCAAATTGGAAAAGAAGAAGTAAAACTCTCACTGTTTGCAGATGACATGATCCTCTACATAGAAAACCCTAAAGACTTCACCAGAAAATTACTAGAGCTAATCAATGAAAATAGTAAAGTTGCAGGATATAAAATCAACACACATAAATCCCTTGCATTCCTATACACTAATAATGAGAAAGTAGAAAAAGAAATTAAAGAAACAATTCCATTCACCATTGCAACGAAAAGAATATATATAGTATTTTAACCTAGCTTCCCTGGTAACTCAGTCAGTAAAGAATCTGCTTGCAGTGCAGAAGACCTAGGTTGGAACCCTGGATTGGCATGATCCCCTGGAGAAGGAAATGGCAAACCACTCCAGTATCCTTGCCTGGAAAATCCCTTGGACAGAGAAGCCTGGTAGGCTGTAGTCCATGGGTTCACAAACAGTCAGGCTTGACTGAGGGAACAACATTTTTTCTCACTTTACTGTATTACTTACCCAGCTATTATATTGATACCAACCTCTGTCTCTGCTACCTTATACCAACTTCCCAATTTGTTTCTATCTGTCAAACAGAACCCTGACAATAGCAATAACTCTTCTTGTGGCATACATGTCTTACCACCCAGCTCCCTGTTTACATTTCTAATCTTTGTCATGGCCGAACGTATGCCATGCCTATATTAAAGTTATATACTAAAAATTTTATAGATTGGATCCTTAGGTTTTATATTTTAATCACTCTGTCAGGAAATATACTTATTCACATTTTTCCTCCTATTTCTTCCTTGTCCTTCAGAATGAAATAGTTTCCTCCTTATAAGACATTGTTTCCACAACTGTTCCCCTCCTTTTGGGAATTAAGTACTTGCTTACTTTACTCCTATAGAACTCATATATGTTTCTGCTTGATTAACACTGTATCTCAATTGTTTGCTAACTTGTCTGAATCTCCATCTAGAATGTGTATTCTCTGGACTCAGTTAATATTTGCTGTTTTTATTTGGTTTAATTTTCACTTGTCTTTTTATTTATTTTTTTTTCAGCAAGTAAAAGCTGAATAGCAGTAGTAAATATTGGAGAATACTGGGAAAACTCATTTCCTCTAACAAAATAAATCTTAGTTCTGTGCATGATGCAGGTTTAAATTCTAGGTTTCAAAATTTCCAGGCAAAGTACATAGAAAATATTTCCTTTATTCTGAATGTGAAATAGATATTTAGGGTGGGAAATGTAAACAGATCTTTAGAGGTGGAATGTTGAATGAGATGAGGAATACTCATAAATTAGAAGGTTGTTTGGTTTCAACATACATGCGTCGTATGTAAATTTATCATTCATAAATGCATGGTAATGAAAATTTTTTTGGAGTCTTACTATTTTAGCTATCTATTTATTGCTGTGTCTTTTGAAATAACAGCTTCCATTTATTATCTGTCATAATTCTCTGGGGTTGACTTGACTTAGCTGGTCGACTCTTGTTTGTTGCATATACAAAAGGTACCCAACTTATAATGGTTTGACTTACAATTTATTGACTTCATGAAGCTGGGGAAGTAGTACACATTCAGTAGAAACCATACCTCAAATTTTGATACTTTTTCCAAACTAGCAATGTGAGGTAAATATTTTCTCACAATAGTGGGTAGTGGCAGTGAGCTGCAACTTCCAGTCAAATAAGGTGAATAACCAATACACTTAGTAATGGCAATGGTTATACCAATGCAGAAATTCTGCTTTTCACTTTCAGTACAGTAGGCAATGTGTTACATGAAATATTTAACAGTTTATTATAAAATAGACTTTGTGTAGATAATTTTATCCAACTATACACTAATGTAAGTGTTCTGAGCATGTTTAAGGTATTAGTCACTCAGTCGTATCTGACTCTTGCATTCCTATGAACTGTAGCCTGCTTAGCTCCTCTGCCCATGGAATTTTCCAGGCAAGAATACTAGAGTGGGTAACCATTTCCTTTTCCAGGGGATATTCCCAACCCAGGGATTGAACGTGGGTCTCCCACATTGCAGGCAGATTCTTTTACCGTCTGTTGGCTTAAATGCTGACATTCAATAGGTTGTGCATATTAAATGAGTTTTTGATTCAAAATTTTCAGTTTAAGATGAGTTTACCAGGATGTATCCTCATTGAAAATCTAGAAAGATCTTTACTAGACTGCTTTGATCTAGTGGCTTAATCAGGGCAGGAACATTCAAGATGACTTACTCCTGTAAATCACAATTGATGCTGGCATGGACCATGGGTTGGGTATGGTTTCTATGAGACAGCTTTGACTTACACAGTATATGTAAGATAGGTAAATAAGAAAATATTGTTTAAAAAATTAGATTGTAAACAGCTTGAATGCCATCTTCAGGCATTTGACCTTTTATAATTTTAATAATCATTGGAAAGTGATGAAATTTACTAACCAGAAGATTGACTTTTTTTCTTTCTTTTTAATTGAAGGACAGTTGCTTTACAATACTTTTTTTCTGCTATACATCAACATGAATCAGCCATAGGTATACATGTGTCCCTCCCTCTTGAACCTCCCTGTTAGTTCCTACTTCATTTCACCCCTCTAGAGCCCTGGTTTGAGTTTCCTGAGTCACACAGAAAGTTCCCACTGGCTATCTATTTTACATCTGGTAGTGTACAAGTTTTCATGCTATTATGATGTCTTTATTTTCTTTATGAAGTTAATTTTAGCTACTGGATAAAAGGTACTTGGGGTAGGACGGATACTGTTGACATGTACTAGTTGAAAGTTTATTTTCAAAAAAGGATACAAGACAGTAACTAGTTTAAGAAAAAAGAATATTTGAAAGGCATCATATCAAAATGATAGGACTGCCTTGATGGTCTCAGGGAGAAATGGGTGAGATTGTGTTTGATGATGAATGGGAAGCTTTCTATTTGGGGAAATAGACATCTCTTGCATCATTTATGGAGGCACAAATAGAAAACCGCATAAAATCTAAAGGGAGGGTATGAGTTCAGTTTAGTTGTAACCAAATCTGAGGAGGCTTTGGTATGTCTGGGTACTTTGAAATGTGGCTCTCAACATGAGAAGAAGAGGAGATAGAAACAAAGATTTTGCAGTTATCAAGAAGGTACTTTGGAAAATATAACTTGGGCTAAGACAGGCACTTTTGTTTATTATTGTAGGACTGTAAATTGATTAAAGTTTTCTCAGAGAAACTAAAGAGTGTGAAAAATGTTTCCACTAGAATAAGTATGGGAAAATATTCTAAGCTGAATATGTAATATGTATTCAACAATTGTCTCTTAGTTCATTGATTCAGAGGCCACGTCTTGTCTTTCTCCTCCTTGCTGCTTCCTTTTGAACTAAATCATGTATACTGGGACAGTGTGGATAATGAACATTTGCTTGTGTGACTAAATTGTACAGCCCTTCAGGCCTACTTTTGCAGTTGCTCCTTGTATTAAGGTAAATGTAGATTTTAAAAAAATCTAATGAAGGTGCAACAACAGGCTTTTTCATTACAAGTATCAAAGTAACCACTGAAGGAAAAAATTAGCTTTTTGTAACTATATGTTTGATGATCAACTTGAGGATTAGTATTAAGAGACCCAGAAACCATTTGCAGGAAAATTGCAAGGAGTGCTTCCTCAAGAATGTCAACATAATAGCAGAGAGTGTTTAGAACAGAAGACATAAAACCTTTTCTAATATTCCACATAAAGACTACCTCAAAGCCAGATGTTGACTATAACACCATCATAAAGCTCAGGATGGAAACCATAATTAATAATATGTGCAGAGAGAGAATTTGAAATAAACAGTAATAAAGATGAAATTATAAAAACTTTCAAAAACTAAATTTTATGTAACATAGAAATATTTCAATATAGTTAAAGAACTGTGACATGTATATTTTTATGTTTTTATTCATCTAACATATTCTTTTAATCATTATCTGAATGTATTAATATTTTTGCTAAAAATTCTGGAATTACAGAAAAGCATAAAAGGTTAAATTAATCACTCTTCACCCTCAGTATTAAAGGAAGAGCTCTACAAATATTTAGGTATCCAAACTATAGCTATATATATTATCATATGTCAGTTCAGTTCAGTCACTCGGTCGTGTCTGACTCTTTGCAACCCCATTGACCACAGCATACCAGACCTCCCTGTCCATCACCAACTCCCAGAGTCTGCTCAAACTCATCTCCATTGAGTCGGTGATGCCATCCAACCATCTCATCCTCTGTCGTCCCCTTCTCCTCCTGCCCCCAATCCCTCCCAGCATCAGAGTCTTCTCCAATGAGTCAACTCTTCACATGAGGTGTCCAAAGAACTGGAGTTTCAGCTTCAGCATCATTCCCTCCAAAGAAATCTCAGGGTTGATCTCCTTCAGAATGGACTGGTTGGATCTCCTTGCAGTCCAAGGGACTCTCAAGAGTCTTCTCCAACACCACAGTTCAAAAACATCAATTCTTCAGTTCTCAGCTTTCTTCACAGCCCAACTCTCTCATCCATACATGACCACTGGAAAAACCATAGCCTTGACTAGACAGACCTTTGTTGGCAAAGTAATGTCTCTGCTTTTCAATATGCTATCTAGGTTGGTTATAACTTTTATTCCAAGGAGTAAGACTCACTCAATTTTTGATACTCCCACCATCCCCAGGATAAGCGGAAGAGAGGATATATAGCACATTGGTTAGCTGAGGGAAGAGCAGGCATGCTCAGGCTGTGCAGAGCTTCACAATCATGTATGACACTCTCCAGGAAATTCCCTGGGCTCTTTTTACTCCCCTACGATCTTTGCTGTAGCAATTAGTCTGTTTTAGCAGTTAGTTTTATACTACTTTGACATTTAGACAATATCCTTTATTACAATACATAACATTTAATATATATTGTCATTGTAATTGTAAACCAGCAACTGTCCCTTAATAACTGTGGCAATTTAACCCCTTCAAACTCTATTGCTACTTTCAGTCTTACATCTTCATATCATGTTTGGTGTTTTCCTTCATTTCCTGAGCTTCCTTTGACTTCGGTTCAATTTATAATTTGTAAATTCTCACTATGATAATAATAACTTAGGTTTCAGCCCAGGGGATGCAATTTTTTTTTTCTTCTAATTATCAGTGCCTATCAAATAATATCTTAGTAGGCTGTCAACCTGTTTAATTTTAAATTCTAGAGAGACTGTGATCAATAGGCTTCTTGCCACAGATTCCTGTGATCAAAAATGGATTAACCCATTGTTTTCCAAGGTCAGGCTCACATTGTAATCATCTGGGAAATATTTTTAAATTACTGATTCCCATCTCCCACTGCATACATTGTAATTAAGTTTGTATGGCGGGTGACCTGGGAAATAGATTTTTTTTTCCGACTCACCAGGTGATCCTAATGTGCAGAGAAATGTGGAAACCACTAGATTATCCTTTTGTGTTTGTATATTATGGTGCACATATACCCTCCTTAATGCTACATATTGAATCATGATGCCTGATTTCTTCTCTTCTAGGATCCCCTTTTTCCTCTTCAGATAGGGAAACCAATCTGTTTAAATATTTCACATTGTCATACCTTGCACAGTCAAACTGGCACAGAGCTCTTCAAATATTCTGGTACCACAATCCAAGGTATCTCAGTAGACCTTTAATGGTAACATCAGTCATATACACTTGTGGCAATACATTAAAACCCAAATTCTCAGTGAATGCTCAACAAATTAACGAATTCAGTGTGATCAAGTCATGATATATGATTATGATACATGATTATATCACACATAAATTTCTTTATATATAGTCCAACCTTTTTAGATTGAGCTCCATAATACTCCCCAATTTCATGAAGACACAGATGTTTAGAACTGAGAACATTTTTGGTGTAATAGCTATCTCTTTCAATGTAGGAAACCATATCTATTTGAATTTAAATGTAATTTAAGTCTGTATATAGTTCTGGAGGCAATATTGTGGAAAGAGATTATTTTGAGAAGATATGACATTAATACATGAGGTATCTTTCTCAGAGTGGTTTATTTACTAAGCACTGTCCAACTCTTGCAACCCCAGACAATTGCCAGTCAAGCTTCTCTGTCCATGGGATTTTCCAGGCAAGAGTATTGGAGTGGGTTGCCATTTCCTTCTCTAGGGGCTTTTCCCTGACCCAGGGATTAAATCTGGGTCTCCTGCATTGCAGGTAGATTCTTTACTGACTGAGCCACCAGGAAAGAGTGTGGAATGGCTTTTAGGCAGAAGAAAGCAGCTTTCTGGGGAAGAGAAGGTGCCTTGTCCAGGAAGAGCTCAAGAGAATTTAGAATTTTCAGGCTCTTCCATTTATATTCCCAGATCCCTATCCCACATACCAAGTTCTGTTCCCCAACACAATTAGCACTATAAATCTCCCACTGCTATAATCTGATCTAAACCTCCACAGTCATATCTGCTCTCCTATTACTAGAAATAGGATGCTCCACCAAAGTGCCATACAGGCTCTCTGTTTCTTATTTTAAGATTGAAAATTGTAGTCCCCTTTTTCCCTATGTAGACTCTCTAGAGCCATGCAGAACATCCAATCTTTATAGCCATTACTGCCTGTACCAACTGGGACTTGTTCTCCCAACCCTCTTTCTTTCACCTGCATTTCAATCATGCCACAAGAGATAATAATTTAATTGAATGTGATGTCACTTCTTGATGTAGCCCTTTTCTCTACCCTGTATACCACTAGCAGTGAAATTATCCCTATACATATTTGCCCTTTAACCAGTCCAATCCCAGAATATCATTACAAGTGTCTGTTTAATCCCACCAATAAAGGCCTCAATAGGAAATACAGTAAGTCCCCTACATAAAAACCTTCAAGTTGAAAACTTTCAAAAATGCAAGCAAGCGTTCACCTGTGCAGTCATGTAAGTTAGTTCATGTGTCTGGCATATAGTGCCACATGCATGCATCCTCTACAAGTGATTGTGAGTTTTCATGCTTTACTGTACAGTCTGTACAGAGTACAGCATATTTATTTCAAGTCCAGGATGTCCAGAAACGAGTGTAAAAACAGCTGTAATGTAGATAGTACTACTATGCTTTTCAAGGTACTGTAAATTGAGATTTTAAGTTTTATTTTTGCATGTTTTTTATGTATTATGTATGTGAGAAGTATTATACATATATTAAAGCACAGTATATATACCCAATTATGTTAGTTGGGTATCTAGGCTCACTTTGCTGGTTGTTGTTCTTCAGTTGCTCAGTCGTGTCCAACTCTTTGTGACCCTGTGGAGAGCAGCTCACCAGGCTTCCCTGTCCTTCACCATCTCCCAGAGCTTGTTCCAACTCATGTCCATCAAGTCAGTGATGCCATCCAGTCATCTCATCCTCTGTTATCCCCTTCTGCTCCTGCCTCCAATCTTCCCCTGTATCAGGGTCTTTTCTGATGAGTCAGTTCTTCACATCAGGTGGCCAAAGTATTGGAACTTCAGCTTCAGGGACAGTCCTTCCAATGAATATTCAGACTGATTTCCTTTCAGATGGACTGGTTTGATCTCCTTGTTGTCGAAGGGATTCTCAAGAGTTTTCTCCAATGCCACAGATCAAGCACATCAGTTCTCTGGCATTCAGCCTTCTTTATGGTCCAACTCTCACATCCATACATGACTACTGGAAAAACCATAGCTTTGACTAGATGGACTTTTGTTGGCAAAGTAATGTCTCTGCTCTTTAATATGATATCTAGGTTGGTCATAACTTTCCTTCCAAGGCACAAGCATCTTTTAATTTCATGGCTGCAGTCACCATCTGCAGTGATTTTGGAACCCAAGAAAATAAAGTTTGCCACTGTTTCCATTGTTTCCCCATCTATTTGCCATGAAATGATGGGACTGGATGCCATTATCTTCATTTTTTGAACATTGAGTTTTAAGCCAGCTTTTTCACTCTCCTCTTTTAACTTCATCAAGAAGCTATTTAGTTTCGTTTTTGCAATAAGGGTGGTATCATCTGCATATCTGCATATCACCTCTTTGCAATAAGGGTGGTATCATCTGCATATCTGAGGTTATTGATATTTCTCTCCCAGCAATCTTGATTCCAGCTTGTGCTTCCTCCAGCCTGATATTTCACATGATGTCCTCTGCATATAAGTTAAATAAGCAGGATGACAATATATAGCCGTGACATATTCCTTTCCCAATTTTGAAGCAGTCCATTGTTCCATTTATGGTTCTAACTGTTGGACTTACTTTGCTGGATTCACAAACAAATTGGAGTTTTGAATGTGCTCTCAGAATGGAACTCACTCATATGTAGGAGACATACTGTAGTTGCACACTCAAGACAGGATCATTTGAGAATAGTTCATTTTCAGGGAGACTATTTATAAAAGTCTGCATTTAAAAGAACCAAGAGGCTTATTTCTGGACTTAGTAGCACCATGCCTCTTACCATTCCTAGTACCGTTGGTAAAAGGGGAAAGTAAGGATAGTGATTTTGGGAACCTGGAAGTAAATAATTGTATAGATTTCCAATTCCCCAGTTCCCTGCAGCAAAGGACCAGGGGAAAATAATCTGGCCAGTTTGTTTTGTCTTCCTTTATTTTCCTTTTAGGGTTTTTTGTTGACTAAATCCAACCTGAAACCAAAAAATATGGACACCTGCTAATACAGGTCTTACAAAGATGACTCACAGACCAGAGGGGAAGGTTTAAGAGAGTTGAGAGCACATTCAAAGTTTAAGATACCCCATACACTCTCATTTTAGAATAACTGCTTAGAATTTAGAACTTAATGCATTCTTATGGGTATGAAACAGATTTGTTAGGAAGAAAGAACTGTCCAGATTTCAATCATAGAATTATTTTCAAATATATCTTTTTTTAATTTAATTTTATTTTTTAATTAATTAATTTATTTTTTAAATTTTACTTTACAATACTCTATTGGCTTTGCCATACATCGACATGAAAAGTTTTACTACTTAGGATTCGCATAGTAAGGAACTATGTTATTAATATATTGAGCATGTTCTATATGTCAAGCATAGCCTTCCCCCATGGCTTAGCAGGTAGATAATCTGCCTGCAATGCAGGAGATGAGAGTTCAACCCCTGGGTCAGGAAGATCTCTGGAAGAGGGCATGGCAACCCACTCCAGTATTCTTGACTGGGAAATCCCATGGACAGAGGAGCCTGGAGAGCTACAGTCCACTGAGTCACAAAGAGTTGGACACGACTGAAGTGACAGAGCACACCGTCAGGCATATTTCACATTTATTTTATTTATTGTCTAATTTGATTGTCAAGCAATTCTATTGCTGTGTATCCATTGTTAGGTACTATTGTGCCAATTTTGTGATTCAGGAACTGGTGTTTGATGAGATTAGCTTACTTTTAGTTATTAGCTTGTAAGTGGGAATTTAGGATAAGACTTCTGCTCTGAATTCAAAGCCAGGGCATTGTATTAGTTATTTTAATATTGGGGAAATTTTTCTGCAATTCTTTCTCCCTATACACACTTTACAATTATTCACTGGTCATCTTCTGAGGCAGACAGTATAACAAGAATCATGGTAGATATGAAGAAGGATATAACAAAGAGATATTTCTATTGAAATATCTCCTAAGACTAATTGGAAGTTCCTTTAACAATAGAAGAACCCTGCTACTATATTTTAGGTACTAGTATTTTATATTTAAATATCATGTGTTTAGAGTTTTCTAAAGTGATTAAAAATTGAGTGGTTATCATTTGCCCTTCGTCTATGATTGAAGTGCTCTGGAAATTATTGTAATGTCACATGGATTACGGCTATGATCCAATTTATAACATTCTAACATAAGTAGTAAACAGATGAATTTTCATAATGTCAAGTTTATAATAAAAGAGGCTATTTTACTTCTTTCATGGCTTCATTTTCTTCACATTCAAATGGATAATAATACTTTTTATTAAAAGTCAATTTAAGACATTTTGTCATCTGTTAAACAGACAGAATAAGCTTGCTCAGGACAGCTTGATTTTAGTTTTGTTTATAGTGAAGTTAACAAAGAAATAGGAACTTCAAGGAGGTTCTAAAAATAATACTCATTGCTTAAACAGTATAAGAATCAATTATCTAATAAAGATGGATATATTGAACAATTCTCTAAATGATGCTTCCTAAAACTCAAAAAAGACATGCAGATATTCACATTTTATTTACTCTTTGAAAACAAAATATGAGGTAAGGTGAATCTTAAATTCTGTTTTGCCTTTGCTGGTGAAATGACAACCATATTAAAGCTATACACACATACATCCAAACACAAGGAGAAACCTTTCCTGAGCAGTACCAACAACAGTAGTCTGTTGGTGACTGGGGCAGTTATGTAGGGTACTAAGCAGAGGAAATCTAACACAGAATTCATGAGTCAAAGAAAGGTTCTTTGGAGAAATGACTCTGTAGATGAAACCAGGAAGATACATAAGAATTAATAAAAAGAAAAAAAAAAGCATAGCCTATTAGCATAGGCAATGGTGGATACTAGTTTTGTAGATCTCCAAGGATTTCAATTTAGGTGAATAATAAAGAACAAGGTGAGGGAGATAGAATGTAGAGGAAGGCTAGAAATATGCTAAGGAAACTTAATGTCTTAATAATTATTTTCCCGAGAAATATTGGAAAGATTCAAAACAATGGAAAGATCTCTTCAGATTTGTATTTTTGAAAGAGCTTGTGGTAAAATACTGCAGGTAAGTTGGAAGTGATTAATTATAAATAAAGTTGGGAGAGCTATTCTGGACAAGAAAATATGTAATTTTACTATGGTGTTTGATATTGGAAATTAGAGAAAGGGATGAATTGGAGAAAAATTAAAGAAGTATTAAGAAAACAGAACATAGAGGTTGATTCTATGAGAGAAAGGTAGGAATTAGGAGGGTGAGTTGGAAAACAAAATTAGTACCAAGGTTTGAGGACAGAGATAATGGATATGATGATGACATTCCCATAGATAAGTATCAAGTAAGTTTCAGAATACCTCTATGACTTTTCCAAACATGTTCAGTAAATAACTGGTAGCCTGAAATGTGAGGAAGATATTTGACTCAGTTATTATTCACAGATAACATAATTAGTGAGGTTAGTATTCAGAAAGTCTCTGAAGATTAAATGCTGAAATTGTCTGTCTAAACAAAACTTGATGTGGAATCTGTATATCTGAAACCTGGTATTTCCCTGAACATCCATCAGGTATTGCTATAGAAGCAAAAGCCACACACACTTAGACAATGCACCATGACAATGACACGTCATGTTCTATGCATGAAGTTAGTCTAGTTACAGTACAGACGTGACTTTCTGGTACTTCCAGCCCTCTCAAGGCCACAGGCTTGTCATTCTCTTTGCTGTGGGATGCTGTCTGCCACGGGCAATGTCCTACCATTGTAGCTTGAGCCCATAGGAAGCACCTTTCCATAACTGATCCACCATTGCTCTTTATGTTTTCTTTGATGTTGTAGTAAAAGTAGAATTTAGCTAAAGATTTTCTCAGATATTTTGGAGCTATAGTAAAATGCACCAGTCTTAGAAGGAATGAGAGAGAGAGAGCAGGGAGGGTGAGCGAGTGAGTGAATGTGTGTGTATATGTATATGTATGTTTGTGTGTGGGTGAGATGGACTATGTAAAGTGCTTATAAATTGCCTTTTCTCTTTTAAACAAAATTCAAAGAACTTCCATGTCCATTATCTCTGCTGGGTGTCTTTTGGTGGACTTATTGCAACGATGGTACAAAACTTCCAAACTTCCTTGTATTCACAAATTTTACAATGTGAATTTGCAGTTCATTTCATTATAAGCTGGAGTTTATTCCTCTGGTCTTTGAATCAGGGAAGTTACTTGCCTAAACCAGCAGAATGTTCTGGAGTGACAGTGTGCCAGTTCAGAACCTGAGAATCAAGAGTCCTTGCACACTTTTGATCTCCCTCCTGCTTTTCTACCTTTGCTATGAGCATAGGCCTAGATCAGCCTCCTGGGGCATGAGAAAACACATGGAGGGGAGCTGATCTGCACAGCCAATGATAGGCCAACTCCAAATATGTGAGTCCAGACAAAATCAGCACAGCTGCATATCTGCCCCACAGCTAACTGCAGATGTATGAGGAAGTCCAAATAAGACAAGAAGAACTGCCACTCACAGGATATACTCATAAGCAATAAAACACAGATATTATGTTATGCCACAAAACTTGGGGGTGATTTGTACTACAACAGTATCTGATTGATGAAGTTCTTTATGTGCCAGCAGTACAGAGCTACCATTTTAGCCACATCTTTTAGGTGGATGAGATTACTGTGACTTTACAGGTTGATTGTATCTTGAACAGTTGAATTCCATGAATCATAGCTTCTTGATTTATTTAGTCACTCTTAATCATATCCCCAATTTTTGTACTGAAGTGTTATGACTCATAATACAAATCATGTTATAAATGCTATAATGATAATATCCTGGGCCTTCACCCTGAATGGAAAGATATTAAATATATTTATACATATTTATTTTGACTACAATCCTTATATTAATGCTGTTGAGAAAGAGACATGTGCTTTTGCTAAAGTATTCTTTGAATAACAAGCTCACACCTCCCGTTTTATCCATTTTGTTTTTAAACCAAATGATCTCAGACATTTTCTCTTTAAATCATCTATTTCAAAACTCTATCCAGTTTTCCCTTCTGTTTATGATATTGAGAATGCCAAAATTTTTACAGAATGTCAAAATATTGACACCTTGTTGAAACCTTCATCAATATTTNTAAGCCAGCTTTTTCACTCTCCTCTTTTAACTTCATCAAGAAGCTATTTAGTTTCGTTTTTGCAATAAGGGTGGTATCATCTGCATATCTGCATATCACCTCTTTGCAATAAGGGTGGTATCATCTGCATATCTGAGGTTATTGATATTTCTCTCCCAGCAATCTTGATTCCAGCTTGTGCTTCCTCCAGCCTGATATTTCACATGATGTCCTCTGCATATAAGTTAAATAAGCAGGATGACAATATATAGCCGTGACATATTCCTTTCCCAATTTTGAAGCAGTCCATTGTTCCATTTATGGTTCTAACTGTTGGACTTACTTTGCTGGATTCACAAACAAATTGGAGTTTTGAATGTGCTCTCAGAATGGAACTCACTCATATGTAGGAGACATACTGTAGTTGCACACTCAAGACAGGATCATTTGAGAATAGTTCATTTTCAGGGAGACTATTTATAAAAGTCTGCATTTAAAAGAACCAAGAGGCTTATTTCTGGACTTAGTAGCACCATGCCTCTTACCATTCCTAGTACCGTTGGTAAAAGGGGAAAGTAAGGATAGTGATTTTGGGAACCTGGAAGTAAATAATTGTATAGATTTCCAATTCCCCAGTTCCCTGCAGCAAAGGACCAGGGGAAAATAATCTGGCCAGTTTGTTTTGTCTTCCTTTATTTTCCTTTTAGGGTTTTTTGTTGACTAAATCCAACCTGAAACCAAAAAATATGGACACCTGCTAATACAGGTCTTACAAAGATGACTCACAGACCAGAGGGGAAGGTTTAAGAGAGTTGAGAGCACATTCAAAGTTTAAGATACCCCATACACTCTCATTTTAGAATAACTGCTTAGAATTTAGAACTTAATGCATTCTTATGGGTATGAAACAGATTTGTTAGGAAGAAAGAACTGTCCAGATTTCAATCATAGAATTATTTTCAAATATATCTTTTTTTAATTTAATTTTATTTTTTTAATTAATTAATTTATTTTTTAAATTTTACTTTACAATACTCTATTGGCTTTGCCATACATCGACATGAAAAGTTTTACTACTTAGGATTCGCATAGTAAGGAACTATGTTATTAATATATTGAGCATGTTCTATATGTCAANTTTTTTAATTAATTAATTTATTTTTTAAATTTTACTTTACAATACTCTATTGGCTTTGCCATACATCGACATGAAAAGTTTTACTACTTAGGATTCGCATAGTAAGGAACTATGTTATTAATATATTGAGCATGTTCTATATGTCAAGCATAGCCTTCCCCCATGGCTTAGCAGGTAGATAATCTGCCTGCAATGCAGGAGATGAGAGTTCAACCCCTGGGTCAGGAAGATCTCTGGAAGAGGGCATGGCAACCCACTCCAGTATTCTTGACTGGGAAATCCCATGGACAGAGGAGCCTGGAGAGCTACAGTCCACTGAGTCACAAAGAGTTGGACACGACTGAAGTGACAGAGCACACCGTCAGGCATATTTCACATTTATTTTATTTATTGTCTAATTTGATTGTCAAGCAATTCTATTGCTGTGTATCCATTGTTAGGTACTATTGTGCCAATTTTGTGATTCAGGAACTGGTGTTTGATGAGATTAGCTTACTTTTAGTTATTAGCTTGTAAGTGGGAATTTAGGATAAGACTTCTGCTCTGAATTCAAAGCCAGGGCATTGTATTAGTTATTTTAATATTGGGGAAATTTTTCTGCAATTCTTTCTCCCTATACACACTTTACAATTATTCACTGGTCATCTTCTGAGGCAGACAGTATAACAAGAATCATGGTAGATATGAAGAAGGATATAACAAAGAGATATTTCTATTGAAATATCTCCTAAGACTAATTGGAAGTTCCTTTAACAATAGAAGAACCCTGCTACTATATTTTAGGTACTAGTATTTTATATTTAAATATCATGTGTTTAGAGTTTTCTAAAGTGATTAAAAATTGAGTGGTTATCATTTGCCCTTCGTCTATGATTGAAGTGCTCTGGAAATTATTGTAATGTCACATGGATTACGGCTATGATCCAATTTATAACATTCTAACATAAGTAGTAAACAGATGAATTTTCATAATGTCAAGTTTATAATAAAAGAGGCTATTTTACTTCTTTCATGGCTTCATTTTCTTCACATTCAAATGGATAATAATACTTTTTATTAAAAGTCAATTTAAGACATTTTGTCATCTGTTAAACAGACAGAATAAGCTTGCTCAGGACAGCTTGATTTTAGTTTTGTTTATAGTGAAGTTAACAAAGAAATAGGAACTTCAAGGAGGTTCTAAAAATAATACTCATTGCTTAAACAGTATAAGAATCAATTATCTAATAAAGATGGATATATTGAACAATTCTCTAAATGATGCTTCCTAAAACTCAAAAAAGACATGCAGATATTCACATTTTATTTACTCTTTGAAAACAAAATATGAGGTAAGGTGAATCTTAAATTCTGTTTTGCCTTTGCTGGTGAAATGACAACCATATTAAAGCTATACACACATACATCCAAACACAAGGAGAAACCTTTCCTGAGCAGTACCAACAACAGTAGTCTGTTGGTGACTGGGGCAGTTATGTAGGGTACTAAGCAGAGGAAATCTAACACAGAATTCATGAGTCAAAGAAAGGTTCTTTGGAGAAATGACTCTGTAGATGAAACCAGGAAGATACATAAGAATTAATAAAAAGAAAAAAAAAAGCATAGCCTATTAGCATAGGCAATGGTGGATACTAGTTTTGTAGATCTCCAAGGATTTCAATTTAGGTGAATAATAAAGAACAAGGTGAGGGAGATAGAATGTAGAGGAAGGCTAGAAATATGCTAAGGAAACTTAATGTCTTAATAATTATTTTCCCGAGAAATATTGGAAAGATTCAAAACAATGGAAAGATCTCTTCAGATTTGTATTTTTGAAAGAGCTTGTGGTAAAATACTGCAGGTAAGTTGGAAGTGATTAATTATAAATAAAGTTGGGAGAGCTATTCTGGACAAGAAAATATGTAATTTTACTATGGTGTTTGATATTGGAAATTAGAGAAAGGGATGAATTGGAGCAAAATTAAAGAAGTATTAAGAAAACAGAACATAGAGGTTGATTCTATGAGAGAAAGGTAGGAATTAGGAGGGTGAGTTGGAAAACAAAATTAGTACCAAGGTTTGAGGACAGAGATAATGGATATGATGATGACATTCCCATAGATAAGTATCAAGTAAGTTTCAGAATACCTCTATGACTTTTCCAAACATGTTCAGTAAATAACTGGTAGCCTGAAATGTGAGGAAGATATTTGACTCAGTTATTATTCACAGATAACATAATTAGTGAGGTTAGTATTCAGAAAGTCTCTGAAGATTAAATGCTGAAATTGTCTGTCTAAACAAAACTTGATGTGGAATCTGTATATCTGAAACCTGGTATTTCCCTGAACATCCATCAGGTATTGCTATAGAAGCAAAAGCCACACACACTTAGACAATGCACCATGACAATGACACGTCATGTTCTATGCATGAAGTTAGTCTAGTTACAGTACAGACGTGACTTTCTGGTACTTCCAGCCCTCTCAAGGCCACAGGCTTGTCATTCTCTTTGCTGTGGGATGCTGTCTGCCACGGGCAATGTCCTACCATTGTAGCTTGAGCCCATAGGAAGCACCTTTCCATAACTGATCCACCATTGCTCTTTATGTTTTCTTTGATGTTGTAGTAAAAGTAGAATTTAGCTAAAGATTTTCTCAGATATTTTGGAGCTATAGTAAAATGCACCAGTCTTAGAAGGAATGAGAGAGAGAGAGCAGGGAGGGTGAGCGAGTGAGTGAATGTGTGTGTATATGTATATGTATGTTTGTGTGTGGGTGAGATGGACTATGTAAAGTGCTTATAAATTGCCTTTTCTCTTTTAAACAAAATTCAAAGAACTTCCATGTCCATTATCTCTGCTGGGTGTCTTTTGGTGGACTTATTGCAACGATGGTACAAAACTTCCAAACTTCCTTGTATTCACAAATTTTACAATGTGAATTTGCAGTTCATTTCATTATAAGCTGGAGTTTATTCCCCTGGTCTTTGAATCAGGGAAGTTACTTGCCTAAACCAGCAGAATGTTCTGGAGTGACAGTGTGCCAGTTCAGAACCTGAGAATCAAGAGTCCTTGCACACTTTTGATCTCCCTCCTGCTTTTCTACCTTTGCTATGAGCATAGGCCTAGATCAGCCTCCTGGGGCATGAGAAAACACATGGAGGGGAGCTGATCTGCACAGCCAATGATAGGCCAACTCCAAATATGTGAGTCCAGACAAAATCAGCACAGCTGCATATCTGCCCCACAGCTAACTGCAGATGTATGAGGAAGTCCAAATAAGACAAGAAGAACTGCCACTCACAGGATATACTCATAAGCAATAAAACACAGATATTATGTTATGCCACAAAACTTGGGGGTGATTTGTACTACAACAGTATCTGATTGATGAAGTTCTTTATGTGCCAGCAGTACAGAGCTACCATTTTAGCCACATCTTTTAGGTGGATGAGATTACTGTGACTTTACAGGTTGATTGTATCTTGAACAGTTGAATTCCATGAATCATAGCTTCTTGATTTATTTAGTCACTCTTAATCATATCCCCAATTTTTGTACTGAAGTGTTATGACTCATAATACAAATCATGTTATAAATGCTATAATGATAATATCCTGGGCCTTCACCCTGAATGGAAAGATATTAAATATATTTATACATATTTATTTTGACTACAATCCTTATATTAATGCTGTTGAGAAAGAGACATGTGCTTTTGCTAAAGTATTCTTTGAATAACAAGCTCACACCTCCCGTTTTATCCATTTTGTTTTTAAACCAAATGATCTCAGACATTTTCTCTTTAAATCATCTATTTCAAAACTCTATCCAGTTTTCCCTTCTGTTTATGATATTGAGAATGCCAAAATTTTTACAGAATGTCAAAATATTGACACCTTGTTGAAACCTTCATCAATATTTCTCAACAAAGACATTCCCTTTGTGAACTAATCAATATTCTTTAATTCTAATTCAGTGTGCTGTTCTCTTATTTCAGAAGTGATGATGAATGTATGTATCTGGGTCTATTCCAAAATATGCCTGACCACATAATAGAATTACAACATTTTATCTATTAATAGATAGGACATTTTCTCTATATTTAGCAATATGTCTCTGTTATTTAAATCTATTATTCTTCATCTACTCTTTTAATTAAAAAGACTAACAATGAATAGTCATTACCTTACATAAGCCATGAATTTATCTTTTCCTCACAGCATGTAAAAAAAATGTTTTTCCTGTTTAACTTTATTAACAAGTTAGCTTTTCTAAGTACTAAGTAGACATGCAGATATGCAAGAGAGAGGATGGGACAGAGGAAGAGAGGAAGGGAAGGAAGAAGAGAGGGAAAGAAGAACTCCTGAGAACTATCTGAAACGTCATTGCAAGATAATTACAAAGAGAGAAATGTTCCAAATTCCTGGATCCCCAGATGAATCTTGTCTGCAAATGTGTTTTATTTGGCATACACATTGTCTAAAACAAACTTTTAATTTTCACAATTAAAAACAGAGGAATTTAATGAAAAAAATCTATCCTCTCTTGAAAAATCATAAAATATATCCACACTGAGCCAACATGCTTGAATGACAAATATCTACTGGAGCATAATAGTATCTGCTGCTTCTAATGGGGAATGAATTCTCCAGATCCATCAATGTCAAGTATTCTATTGCTTATAGCATTTGGCTAAGACAAAAGAAAAGTTAGAAATTCTTACTTTTTAACTGCAATATTTTTATTCTTTTGCAGAGACAAAATAGTTAGATTTAAGGGCTTTAGGAAATAAGGAAGTAAGGGGGTGACAGCTGTTTACCTGGCTTGCTTAATCCATTTGCTTGCTTGAATCCTGCCTTTTGGTTTCAATACTGGATTTAAGATTTTAGAAGGACTGAGATAGTCAATACCTCTGAATTACAGGTGGCAGAAACCACCTCAAAATTCTTTAAATAAACAAGAAGTAGGAAGTCAATGCTCACATTATTTGTTCTAGCATTCATCATAAATCTGTGTCATTGGTTTTTTACTTACTGATGCTGTAGTGCTCCCTGATGGCTTCATTTGAAGTCTTGTTCTAGCAGTGAAATAAGAAAGGCAACTGGTTCCCCCAGGATTACTTGCATCATCTTGCATGTCCATAAATCCAGATGGAGGAAGAGTATCATTCCCAGTAATTCCAGTATGACTCCTTGTGTCAGGCCACATGTACAACCCACCAACCAGTATTGGCATGGTAATATTTTGTGATGTTTTTATTCACTGTGCCTTTTGATTTGATGTAATTCCATTTCTTTATTTTCGCCTTTGCTTCCCCTTGTCTGAGGAGACAGATCCAAAGAGTATTACTAAGCTCCATATCAAAGATCATACTGCCAATGTTTTCTTCTAAAAATGTTATGGTTTCATGTCTTTCAAGACTATCTTTATTCTGAGTTTAATTTTCTATATGATGTGAAAAAGTAGTCCAGTGTGATGCTTCTGCATATAACTGTCTGATTTTTTCCAACACTATTTATTGAAGAGGCTATATTTTCCACATTGTATTTCCCTGGCTTCTTTGTTGTAGATTAAATCTGATATATGTGTGGATTTTTTTCTGGAGACTCTCTTCTGCTCTATTAATCTGTGTCTGTTCTTGTGCTGGTACCATACTGTTTTGACTAGTATAGCATTGTATTATAGTCTGGAGCAAAGAAGCATGATGACTCCAATTTTTTTTTTTTTTTTCCCTCAAGAGTGCTCGGTTATCTAGAACCTTTGTTTTTCCTTACAAACTTTACAATTTTTTCTTTAATGTCTGTGAAAAATACCATCCATATTCAGATATGGATTGCATTGAATCTGTAGATTGCCTTGGGTGGTATGGTCATTTTAACAATATTGATTTCTCCCAATCCATTTTCATGGTAACTTCTTATCTGTCTGTGTTGTCTCAGTCTCTCTCATCAGTATCTTATAGTTTTCTGAGTGCTGAACTTAACCTTCTTAATTAGATTTATTCCTAGATATTTTATTCTTTTTGATGCAGTTATAAATGGGATTATTTTCTTAATTATTTTTGATGTTTAGTGTTAGTATATAGAAACACAAAAGATTTCCATAAATTAATTTTGTGTTCTGTAACTTTGCCAAATTTATCAGTGCAATGTAGTGGAAGAGACAGTAGTGGAAATCACTGAAGCAGAACAGAAAAGAAGGAAAAAGAATTTTTTTAAAAAATAAGGACAATGCTAGTTCTTATTGATGTATGAGAGAAAACCATAAATTTCTGTAAAGCAAATATCCTTCAATTAAAAAATAAAGTGGCTAACAACAACAAAAACAAATGAGGACAATTTAATTCTTATTGTAGGAATCCCAGAAGAAGAAACAAGAGAGAAAGGGGTACAGAACATGTTTCAATGTTAGACATACCTACAAACTGAAAACACCCCTAATCTGAGAAACGAAACAAACATTCTGGTTGGGGAAACTTGCAGAGTCCCAGACAGGATCAATCCAAAAATGACTACAGTAAGATATAAGGTAGCCAAAATGTCAAAACATAAATGTAGAGAATATTAAAAGGAAAAGAAACATTGCATACCAGAGATCACGAAAAATGACCGTCAGATGACTCTTAAACAGAAACTGCAGACCAGAAGAAAGTATCACGGTGTATTTAAAAGGAAGAAATGCAAAAAACAATAATCAACTGTCCTGTAGCAGGCAAAGTTTTCATTCAGATTTGAAGGAGAGATCAAAAATCTAACAGACATTCATCTATTGATAGACATATAGGTTGCTTCCAAGTTCTCGCAATTGTAAATAGTGCTGCGATTAAGAACGGGATACATGTGTTTGTTAGCCATCCGTATGTCTTCTTTGGAGAAATGCCTATTTAGTTCTTTGGCCCTTTTATTGATTGGGTCGTTTATTTTTCTGGAGTTGAGCTGCATAAGTTGCTTGTATATTTTTGAGATTAGTTGTTTGTCAGTTGCTTCATTTGCTATTGTTTTCTCCCATTCAGAAGGCTGTCTTTTCAGCTTACTTATAGTTTCCTTTGTTGTGCAGAAGCTTTTAATTTTAATTAGATCCCATTTGTTTANAAAGTTCCATCTAGTCAAAGCTATGTTTTTTTTCCAGTAGTCATGTGTGGATGTGAGAGTCGGACTATAAAGAAAGTTGAGCACCAAACAATTGATGCTTTTGAACTGTGTTGTTGGAGAAGACTCTTGAGAGTCTCTTGGACTGCAAGGAGATCAATCCAGTCAATCCTAAAGGAAATCAGTCCTGAATATTCATTGGAAGGATTGATGCTGAAGCTAAAAATTTCAATACTTTGGCCACCTGATCCAAAGAGCTAATGCATTGGAAAAGACCCTGATGCTGGAGAAGATTGAAAGCAGTAGGAGAAGGAGGTGACAGAGGATGAGAAGGTTGGATGGCATCACCGACTCAATGGGCATGAGTTGAGTAAGCTCCAGGAGTTCATGAAAGACAGGGAAGCCTGATGTGCTGCAGTCCGTGTGGTCACAAAAAGTCAGACATGACTGAGTGAATGAACTGATTGAATAGCATATCTATATTCGTATATTTTATTTAGATATCAATTTTATAGAGTCATTAAGTATTAAAGACAAGAGATGTATGAGGAGGGCAGTAGGAAGGGAGTTCAGGATGGGGAACACATGTACACCAATGGCAGATTCATGTTGATGTATGGCAAAACCAATACAATATTGTAAAGTAACTATCCTCCAATTAAAATAAATTAATATTAAAAAGTAGAGATAATCTTAAAAAAAAAAACCTTTACAGCTAATGAAGCTATGCCTCAAAGTGGTAAAACTTTGGAAATACCTGACATATTTTTTTAATATTTGAAATTTCTACCTATTTATCCAAATAGTGGTTGATGTAAATTAGTTTCTGATACCAATAATGGTTGTAAAGAATGTAACATACGTAAATTTTAAAATAAATGAGTACAAAATAAATAATGAACTATCAGTGTAACAGAAGAAATAATATTGCTTTGAATCTGACCAATTTGATGTTGTTCTTCTTTAACAATATTTCCAGTGATTAAGTCTGCTTCAAAATATTAATTTGAATCATAAATGATTCTATAAAGCATTACTGGATTAGCACTCATCACTTTGTAAATCTTCTTTTTCTAATTTAATTGGGGAAGGTGGTATTGACTCTAATTGGTTTGGGTTTTAAGCATTGTTTTATCCTTAGCAGTCATGTGACTTTCAGGAAATCACTTAATTTGTCTAAGTCTCAGTCTTCCGTTCTGTAAAGAAATGTGTCTAATTTCTTTTGGGAGATTGCCAGTTATGTCGATAACGGCTTCCTCCTTGCCTTCCTTTGTTTTTCCAGCTCATTCATATTGGTGGGATTTTTTTTTTAATTTTAAATGTTATATAAAGCCATTAAGAGAGGGACTATATGGGGAGAAGTGGAAGATACAATGTGTATAATTAAATACCTACACACTAGCAAGTTCCTTGTACCAGTTTTTGGAGCAGGGAAAGTAGAGATTAGGTATATTTACAGGCAGAACTAAGAGAGGACTCAAACCTTTTGTTAGATCTGGGCCCTGAAAAGCTTGAGACCAATGGGGACACTGGACACAGAAGAGACACTTCTCTCCCTCTGCTTTTACATGCCAGCACTATTTTGGTACCAGGAGGAATAGGAAGTTGGGTACCATCAATCCCAACAACTATATCTGAGATGTCAGCATTCATCTGATGAGCCCTGATGATAATGAAGCTTCTTTGGCAAGCATCTAAGGCAGCAGGCATGAATCAGTGAGACCAAAGGTGAATGAAGCATATCAGGAAAAATCTGAGCTGTGACATTAGACACGAAGGAGATTCGTAGATCTGTGTGTGACATCTGTAGAGGAAGTCTAAAAGTGATTCTGAATCCTTAGATCCAGAGGAAACTCTCTGCTTTGGGTCCTGATTGCATATTTGTTCAGAAGTCTGCCTTTCAGCACATCATATATGCTTATATTCTCCATTTAACAAGAATGTTAGCATCTGGAAGGCAGATTAGTTTCTTAAACTTTGAAGTCCCTTAATATCTAGGAAAGGGGAGAGAAAAGTTATATAATTTTGTATATAAGTGTGGATATATTTTAAGGCAGCAACAATGAGATAATTATTTTCACAGAAGTGATATAGTGGCAAACACCAAACTGTACACATTATATTATGATTATTTTGTTAACCTGAGGAGAAAGTTCAAGGAGGGGAATATTGGAAGGTGTTTGTGAAGGGAACAATAACATTGGTGCCTCAATCTAAAATCTAAAAATAATTACATGCCTGATTCAATCTAGCTGAGACTGTACACCCCTCCTGAATTTATCTTGGCAATAGTATGAGAAAAAGAAAAACCCTAAAAGACAGATGTTTGAGANCAATAACATTGGTGCCTCAATCTAAAATCTAAAAATAATTACATGCCTGATTCAATCTAGCTGAGACTGTACACCCCTCCTGAATTTATCTTGGCAATAGTATGAGAAAAAGAAAAACCCTAAAAGACAGATGTTTGAGATAGAAATGGAAATTTTTCTGGATTAAGAAAGAGATGTTTTAGTTACAATTTTAGCTGTGCATTTACTGTTCTCAGATCCTTGATAAATTTCTTTCCCTCATTACATTAGATTTTCTTTGTTTTAATTCATAATTCATTCTTAATTTGAATAATAATTAGCTGTGGCACAAGTCATGGGCAGTGGTAGATAGGCCAAAAGGGTTCAAGGATCTATTTTGACTACGTTCTGAACTTGTGGCTTGATATTAGATTAACTCTGTGTCTCCAACTGCAAAAATGACCAAATCATGTCCAGATGTAATTAAAAAATGGTTACATATAACAAAAATGGGGCTTCCCAGGTGGCGCTGGTGGTAAAGGACCCGCCTGCCAGTGCAGGAGTCATAAGAGACCCCGGTTTGATCCCTGGGTCAGGAAGATCCCCTGGAGGAGGACATGGCAACCCACTCCAGTATTCTTGCCTAGAGAATCCCATGCACAGAGGAGCCTGGTGGGCTATAGTCCATGGAGTCTCCAAGAGTTGGACATCACTGAAGCAACTTAGCATATGTAATGAAAATAGTAGATAAGAGGATAAAGTTGTTTTGAAAATGTCTGTGCTCATATGAACAACAAATTGATTGACTCCACTTTTGAAATTTTTCTGAGTTGAAAATTAGAAAAGCAAAATAGACATGATACTATATCTCCACACTACTGTTTGTCAGATATTTGGTATTATAATTATATGTTAGTATACCTTTCTATTTAAAATTTGAATATAAAGGATACATGCATATTCGGATCAGTTTAGATGTACTTTTTGACTTCTCAAACTGTTTAGAAAATTAAGAGGAATAATGTCAATCAACTTCCCAGTTGCTCCCTTAAAGCCTAGAATTGTGCTTACTATTGAGTAATAGTTTAGTATGAATGAGTAAATCTTTAAAGTCAGAAAGATGAGCAGGTTCATATATGGTGTATATTCATTATATGTAGCAACAGAAGGCATCTTTCTAAAGCATAACCAAGTTGTGGTGTCCTTGATCCAATATATTTAAAAAACTAATTATCATTAGTTAACATTCATGATATATTTCCAGCATATTTTAATGCTGAAGCAATCAATAGAAACCTTCTATTTAAAGGAAACTGCGGTCATCTAGTCTTTCTACATCATTTTGCAGCTGAAGCTGGAATCCAGTGCCAATATGTAACTTATGTGCAATCATCCAGCTAATAACAGTACCGAGAATGGAGGCTCTTGTCCTCTTTTCCACTCCAGTGTTCTTTTTATTAACCAACACTATAGACAAGCTAATAGGCTCTCATTTTTCCTCTGATTCTAGCTTATCTCCTGTTGTCCTATTCATTTTTCCACATAAGCCAGAATCACTTACATGTTTGTTTGTTTGTTTTAATGGTCTTCAACTATGGATGTGAAAGTTGGACAATAAACAAAGCTGGGCACCAAAGAATTGATGCTTTTGAACTGTGGTGTTGGAGACAACTCTTGAGAGTCGCTTGAACTGCAAGGAGATCCGACCAGTCCATCCTAAAGGAAATCAGTTCTGAATATTCCTTGGAAGGACTGATGCTGAAGCTGGAACTCCAATACTGTGGCCACGTGATGCAAAGAACTGACTCATTGGAAAAGACCCTGATGCTGGGAAAGAACAAAGGCAGGAGAAGGGGATGACAGAGAATGAGATGTTGGATGGCATCACCAACTCAATGGACATGAGTTTGAGTAAGCTCTGGGAGTTGGTGATAGACAGGAAAGCCTAGCGTGCTGCAATCCATGGGGTCATAAAGAGTCAGACATGACTGAGTGATTGAACTGAAGTGAACTAATGGGCATCTAACTAACGGAAGTTTAGCTGAAGTAGTTCTTGAAGTCAAAAGCACATGGCTAGCATTTTTATTACTGAACACTTACTGTAGGCAGACCCACTGTGAGGGACAGAATGTTACTTTTCTGTGATTTAATTCTCACTCTAACTGTATGAAGTTAGTTCTACATCATCATCAACTTTTCAGCTAAAAGAAATTGAAACTGGCTGGGGAAAAGTTAAATGGCTTTTCTGAAGTCCCTGTGAATAAAGGGAAGGACTGGGGGATATGGTTAGTAGAACCAGCTATTTTCTGAAGCATTTGAGTAGCTTTGTTTGTGTAGCTAGCTTGGTCATCAAGCCACAAGCCAGAGGTTTCACACCCTGAATGGATCCTAACCAGTTTCTCTAAGTGTTTCAGCCCAGCCCTCCACAAGATATTTGGGTGACAGCTAATGTTATATTATTAAGACCTATTTTGGAATAATATGTAACTTTTACACAGTTGGAATACAATGAGTGTTATATAATATCACATTTTAAGGTAAATTCATGAATTTTTATTATTTCAAACAAAATTTGCCCACCTGGTTCAATGTAAAGGAAGTTTAAAACACTTTATAAACTGGTTATTGACTTCTTGGACCTCACAGAGCTCTTACAAAACACCATTTAAATAAACCAAGCACAAATATACTGGAAACATATGAATTAAATTTCCCTTGAAATGCACTGGATTTAAAAATTGGGAGGAAGAGTGCTTGGCCAAGGCATTTCATGTTTTGCCAAACCCCAAATGTTTGAAAAACTAGTTTTAAAATATTTTATTGAATCAAAATACTACCGAGTATACACTTTCCTTAAAAATCTGTGTTTACTTATTGAATCATAAGCCATATTACATTGGTACAAATTAAGTGATTATGGAGCAATGTGTCAAACTATTCAGAATATTAATATAAAATATTTGATAATTTAGCAGTGGTCAGAGATTAACAGAGCTATACAACATGTCCTCTGCTCAACTTAGCCATAGAACAACACAGCCATAGAATTATTTTCCATAGAAGTAGCACAGATAATTATTTTAGAGAACAAAAGCATGTTCTCAACCTTAATGACTCTAATAATTACAAAAAGAACTTCAACGTACTAAAGGGGAAAGGAAACAATTTAATAATGTGACCTGGTCACAGCAGAACATTGATCATTCTGTGTGTGTGTGTGTTTGTAGTTTACTCAAATTAGAACCAAACACATTTTTGTATAAATAATCAGCAATTTTCCAATTCCTTCAGTATATAAGTCTCAATTTTATGTGGACCCAAATGTGGAAAAGATTTACAAAACTAGCTTCTGTAACAGTGCTTGGCATGACGTACCCAACTCACTTTTTGCTGGGTGATCTGTTAGCACTTCACTCCTTTGAATCTGAATGGACTGATAGTCTCTTGAGTCTGTTTTTAAAGTAGAATTACCTCTGAGCGTTAGGTCATTGCTATCTAGGTTCTTAGCAAGAATTGTTTGAAACTACTGGTGTTTGGGTTGAAGACTAGCTGGAAACAAAGCTTGGTGGGAATAGAATTCAAGCCGAGAGTCAGATGAGAAATGGCTGAGATATCTAAAACTGCAAGAGTAAATGGTCTACAGTATGAACAAAACTTGCCTGGTTCTTTCAGTCAGAAATCCATCAAAACGCTCTCCATGTGCAACTCTTGGCTGTTTATGGGATATAGTACCTGCTCGTGATTACATCAGGGTACATGCTAAAGCGCTTTTTCCCTTCCAACACCCCTCTTAGGCAGCAACTTCATTCTGCTTTCACTTTTCAGATTGTTTTACCTCCTATGTAAATAGTTGGATGACTCCATCTTAAGTAGGTCCTTAGTGGTCTCCGTTATCTTCTGTTTTAACTCCTGCTTTGTTCCTTTTATATCATATACTAGAATTTTGAATGTTTATGGCTTAAGAACTTGAAATCTACCTCCTTCACCAGAGGAGTTCTATGGAGAGAGGCAATGCCTGTCAAACTCACAGTTGACTCCCAGTACCTAGCATTGTGCTTGGTACAGATGAATACTTTGGAATGAGTGAATAAATGTTTGATGGCAGAGAGATGAGCAGCCTCATATGTGGTATATTCACTGTGTTTAGCAATAGCAGTCATTTGTTAAAATTGAAACAAATTATGGTGTTAACTACAATGTAGGAGATAGCAAATTAACTGTAGATGAACTGAGCCAATGTCTGCAGATATGATACTATATTTCTTCACTCAGTATGTGAGCTTATAAGTCTATTTCCTGGAAAGAGTTTCAAGAAGACTATAAGATTTCCTAACACTTTTTTTTAAAATTTAAATATTTATTAACCTGATCACCTAATGCCTGGAGAGAAAAAGTGCATTGAGGCAGAGGCTGCTATAGACAGAGATCTAAGAGCTGGTCTTAAGGAAAAACTTAAGGAAAAAACTGTTAGCCTTCCATTAAAAGGAAGAGAAGAGACTGAGTAGGGCAGAGGGAAAGCATGAGGAAACACATTCTTTAAAATTTCCTGTGTATTAGTCTACTTTTGAAAACATTAATATATGTCCCTTCTGATCTGAAGTCAGGTCATTTTCCAAGCAGAGTCCATTGAACATATTAGCCAAAAATAAGTGAGACTTGATGGATCTTCTTGCCATGGAAAACAAGTTCTGATTATTCTCTCAACACAAGAGATCTATTTGGACATTCATCTGAAAAATAAATTCCCAGGATTTTTTTCTCTAATTACTACAGTCAAGATCTGTCTTCTCTTTCTTCTATTGTTGGTGTTGTTCAGTCACTACGTTGTGTCCAGCTCTTCCTGACACCATGGTGTCTGCTCAAACTCATGTCCATTTAGTCAGTGATGCCATCCAACCATCTCATCCTTTGTTGTCCCCTTTTCCTCCTGCCTTCAATCTTTCCTAGCATCAGGGTCTTCTTCTATACTCACACCAATTTTATATTCGTGTCTTGTTTTATCTCTTCCTTAGAAATATTATTTTAGCATCTAGTGTGTATCCAGAATTGGGAGTATAGTAAAAAACAAGAATCATTCCCTTTTCTCTTGGAGAATATACCTTTTCCTATGAACCTCCACAACCTACCAGCATATTCATGGGTTGGAAAATATCACATTTTTTTTTTTTTTTTACTTTATTTTACTTTACAATACTCTATTGGCTTTGCCATACATTGACATGTATGGTTTTGAGGTTGGCCCTTGTACTTTTTTACACTGAAAGGGCTAGATGAAAAGAAAGGATCTGAGAGACTGCCAATTTCCTGCACAGTGTTCTGTCATTTATTTACCATAAAAGGAAAAAAATAATAACCTCAATGGGTGATGAGCAAGAGTATGGCAGGGACATGTCAGTGACTGTGTGAGGTGAAATGAGATACCTCCTAGAACAAGTTGTCAATGAAGCCAGAGGCCTCTCCAGAGTCAGCCGTTAGAGTGCCAACATCATATGTTTCTATCTTCAGTTTTTTCCCCCTAATTTATAATTTTTGGATACATTTGCCACACCGAGTTAGAAATTCAAATCTTGACATTTTCTAATGGAAAATGCTATAATTTCAGATTTAACTGAAACTGGCCCTTAGATTCTCCATAGAATATCACACACTATTTTCCTATTATGTTTTGAGATGCCTGATATCNTCTAATGGAAAATGCTATAATTTCAGATTTAACTGAAACTGGCCCTTAGATTCTCCATAGAATATCACACACTATTTTCCTATTATGTTTTGAGATGCCTGATATCACATGGACAAGTGAGAGAAGAGGCCAAAAGTGTAAGAAAGAGGCAGGAATTCAGTGGGTTTTCTTTATAGCAGAAGTAGTGAAAACTAAAAACCAGTTAAATGGAAAATATTTGTTTGACACATAAGAATACCTTCATAAAAGAGGAATTTACCAGATGTTTGATACTTCTGGTTGGCTTGTAATTTATAGGTTGTATTAGGTCAACAGTAACATTTGTGTTAGCAAATATCAAAATGACAAGAGTGATATCTTATAAACACATTTTTGGTGTGAGATGGTCATGTTGAAGAATAAACTATTTGAAAATCTGTTTCTTTGTATAATCTTACAATCATTCTGCATCTTGCAAATAGGTATATTGTTGCCACTGATTTTCTCATTGGCCCCATGAACTTGATCAAATTTAAGTTCATTATAGCAATAAAAGTCTTGGCTTCCTTATTAGTCTTGTTAACTAGTCTAAATTCCTTACCCCCCTGGAATGGAAGAATTTAACCATTTCTAGAACCATAACATAAAGGACTAATATGATGGGAATTTGCTATGGTATGCCTGACAGGTCCACATATATGTATTAAGTTTTCATTCAAATTCACTTAAGTGTATTTTATCAATGCATGTTATTCAGTAGGGAAACCACCTTTCTCCTCCACTCAGATCTCCAAGTAAATGTATTTTCTGGCTCAGAACAATTTTTGCCTCTTTCCCTGTTACTCACATGCTCATCTTCATAAAGAAAGGATGAATTATCTGTTAAGCTTTGTAAGAAGAATTGTATATATTCAATCTCTTCCCCTTTCTCTTCTTTGTTTTGGTGCCAGCTGCAAAAATCACAAATTGTTATACCTTTAGTAAGACACTTGCCAGGAGAAGCATTGAAAATTTTCAGATCTATGCAAGCATGTTTAATGGTTTGAAATATTAATAAACCATCTATGCTGCAGATTTATAGTAAATTCTCTAAGTAGCCTTACTGTGATTAAAAACTTGATATTTTCAGCTCAATGTCTTTGACTCTTCAGCTGTTTATCATAATGAATTGCCAACCCAAGAGGAGGAGAAAGAGATGTTATTTATTCAACCTTAAAAACCCCAACACAAAAAAATAGATTTAAGTTTTAATTTTCATTTATAATAACATGGTGGATATTTCATATATTCACCTAAAGCACATATGGAAACACTAAAACGTATGTGTAAACATACTAGGCATCCACGCACTTAGGAATCCACATAAAAACTTTCTGTGAAATAATATTTTTTCCATATTGAGGCAACTCTCAGTTGAACAATAAGTTGTAAGTTTCTATTCTGATTGAAACTTGATTTCCATAGATTTCAGTTATATATAGCTTAAAGGTGACTTTGTTTTCTTTCATATGAAATTTTTGAGATACTCAAAAGATTCTGCATATTTAAATTGTACTTAGATTATGAAGATAAGGCAAAAGAACTTATATGAAAACATACTTAAGAAGAATTTCACAGAGAAAGTTGATTCTTCAGCAAAATCTTCATCTTTGTGAATGATTTTGACTAGATTTACTTAAATTATCTTAGTATCTACCTCTAGCTTTCAATAGAAAACNGGCAAAAGAACTTATATGAAAACATACTTAAGAAGAATTTCACAGAGAAAGTTGATTCTTCAGCAAAATCTTCATCTTTGTGAATGATTTTGACTAGATTTACTTAAATTATCTTAGTATCTACCTCTAGCTTTCAATAGAAAACATTAAAACCATTTATATTAATTCACAATGTTTTTCAAAGATAAATCTGTGATTACTTAAAGTAATTGTTTTGAAATTATTAAACCTCAAAGATTTGTATTCTTAATTCTCCCTCATAACTTTTTCCCTTGAAACCAGTTTACTAATGCTTAGATGCTGAAGAGTTGATGGAATTTACCAATTAATTGTCCAGCATAACACTATTACAGTAAAAAATGCCAAAAATACATTAATAGGCTAAGTTGGAAACAAACATAAATATGTAATCTTCTTTATAACTAAATGAATATTTCAGGCCTCAACTTTTCTTTTTAGCAGCATTTAACTTGTTAAATGTTCTCTCTTATTTTGTATTCCTCTTCACCTACTGCTATAATTGGTGGGATTATATCAGTTTTCCTCCTATATCTCTGGTATCTCCTAGGTCATTGACTGTAGGCTCGATCTTTGCTACCTGGTCATTAAAACTGGAGTTTTGTAAATGTTAGTCCAAAGTCTGCTCTCTCCTTACTGTGCATTCTCTCTCTCAACCATATGAACTTCTCTAGCTAAGGAGGTTTGCTTTGTGTTACCAGCCCTAATCCTTCCTCTCAGAATGGATGGATATAGCCACCCCTTATTTGGTTTTACTGCCCGGTTATTTAAAATCACCTCACACCTCATTCTCTTTCAATTTTCTCCTCTTCGTTATTCTCTTTATCCAATCCTTTATCAAATCTCATCAAATGTGACTTTCAAATCTCTTTCACTCATTTGCTTTTTCATTGTGACTTTTCTAGTCCAAATTATCATTATTGCTGACATTAATAATGGTAGTTTAATATGGATATATTATTAATGTCTATTATAAATATTCATAAGTTAATTTCAGTAAAATCTAAAGAGAAACCCTAGAAGACAGACAATTTTGGTCATGTAATACTATGTCATTAACATTATTTTAGTCAGGAAACTGGGGAATACTAATTGATTCATCTTAAAAGAGTAAGGATTACTATTGACCATAAATAATCAATAAATCATTTATTTTTGTGACTTCTTAGGCCAATATAATGTAGTAAGTTTACTTAAGTGAAGATCTTTTGGTTAGAATGTAATAGATAGTTCAATAAGGACCTTAAATATTATATTTATTTATTATTATTAGACTTTCTTCTCTCCATGTATTTGTGGCATTCCTTGGAGAACTTTGTGACTTAACAACAATGTGTTTCAAAAGAAATCACAGAGGGACGTGTTAAATAGAGGAAAAGAGCTTTGCATTTGAATTAGGATCAGAATTTAATCCTAATTGTGGTCACTTAAGTTTGCATAAACGTGCCTGCCTTCTTTGTTTTCCACCTCAATTTCCCCATCTGTAAAAGGGGACGATAATACTTTCTCTTGGGTTATGAGGATTATCAACTAAGATACAGTTCATGAAACACGTTATGGGCTTAGAGCATGGCCTCATATGTTTTTGAACATCACAAGCTATATGTTATAGGAAAAGTGAAAGTGAAATCGCTCAGTCACAGCCAACTTTTTGCAACACCATGGGCTGTAGCCCACCAGNTTATGAGGATTATCAACTAAGATACAGTTCATGAAACACGTTATGGGCTTAGAGCATGGCCTCATATGTTTTTGAACATCACAAGCTATATGTTATAGGAAAAGTGAAAGTGAAATCGCTCAGTCACAGCCAACTTTTTGCAACACCATGGGCTGTAGCCCACCAGACTCCTCCATCCATGGGATTCTCCAGGCAAGAATACTGGAGTGGATTGCCATTTCCTTCTCCAGGGGATCTTCCCGCCCCTGGTATTAAACCGAGGTCTCCCACCTTGCAGGCAGACGCCTTATCCGCTGAACCACCAGGGAAACCCTGTTATAGGAAATGTTATTTTAATTTTAAATGTGCTTTACATAAAGATTAGAACTTACATTTAGCTCTAAATAATTTTAATTCCATGAACAAAAGTATTTGTGTGGTTTACTTCATTAATATATATTTATTAACACTTAATGGATGTGATCCATTTATTTTAAGCTACCTTAAATTCTTTGTGGGAACTATTTAGTAAAGTAATGTATTAGATAAAATCTTGCCCCTGTTTTATGCATGATTGCTAATCTGTCACACCTGTGTTATAAGTTGCCATAGAAAGTATGCCTCCTGTAACACATGTTTATCATTACAAACCAATAGTAAAAGACCAAGTATGTAGTTTTTTCTAAATTTTTTATCACCTGAATTTCGAATCTGAAAATTTAAACCAAAAAAACCAATTAAATATATTTGTCTGTTCAGATGGAAAATTCATGCAATTGTTCTACTTACTTTTTTCTAAGTAGACAGTTTTGTGCTCAATTTTCTCCATGTGACACATTTTACACAAAGCATATGGAATAGCTTTTTTACATCTTCCATCAAGCATGTGGAGGTTGGTGAGAAAATAGATCATAAGAAAACATTAAAAAAAAAAAAAACATGAAATATATTCA
>SJYV01053002.1:133341-159198 GCA_006410875.1 Neotragus pygmaeus | reverse complement strand
CCAGTATTCCTGCCTCGAGAAACCCACAGACAGAGAAGCCCAGGGGGCTCCAGTCCATGGGGTTACAAGAGTTGGACACAAATGAGCAACTGAGCACACACACACATACAAGGAACCAGCGTAACTAACAGTCTTCAGGAACGTGGTTGAGCATTCCACACCTGTCACAGCTAGCAGCATTTAGATGCAAATACTTGATTACAAGTCATGCCGGGCCTTGCAAGTCATGAAAAACTGTTTAAGCAGAAAATAGGAAGAACAAAGGGGAAGTAAAAACCTTTAGTTCTTTACTGGGGATCTAGAGAGCACATTCTAGCCCATCTTTGGAGAGACATCACATACATAACATCTTGGGACATCACTGTAGCTAAGACAAGAAAAGCCCAAGAGCAGTCTTGGCATCCATGACAAAATTTGGAATGTGTCCCGTGAGGTCACTGACCCTATGTCCATGTGAGCAAAGATGTGGCCCTTTTGAAGTCAGGTAGGACTTGTTTTGAGGGGGCAGAGAAAGTGCAACTTTTTTTAAGTTCTTTTTTTTTTTTAATTTATTTGGCTGCATCGGGTCTTAGTTGTAAAATGCGGGCTCTAGCTATGGGGCATGTGGGATCTTAGTTCTTCAACCTTGGATTGAACCTACATTCCCTGCATTGGAAAGAAAGCCTCAGAAAATGCAATTTTTGAAAGTTGATCTAAAAGAGGGGAAAAAAAGAAGAAGGTGCATTAAGCAGGTCACTCAAAGCTCAAGTGGGACTACACAACTATTGCTAACTCTCCTTCTCCAGAGCAATAGAACCAAACTAGTCTTTCTCCTGGGATGAGCTCAGAAAAGCCCTAGCCAGTGAACCCTTGAATGCACTCTCAAGGCCAAGCCACCTCACCAACATTAGAGCTCTACGGTGCTGTCAGAAGGTGTGGACTGGTTGCGTTGTGTCTTAATTGCTATTGTTTTCGAGTGATACAGGTAAAAGATAAAAACATTCTCATTTTTAAAAGTTTGTCCTACAAAAGAAAAAATAAAAGAAGTAAGGTGGTTATTTATTTAATCATTTTAATATTGATAGATATTTAAATAGTTTCTAGTTTTTTCCTGATGACTCGGTCTCTATACAGTATGTGTTCAGTGCCAAATAAAGGGTGCTATTCCCAAATATATTAATATATGTACGTAGTGTTCACCATTTCTATATTAAACTAGTCCTCTGCTCAAATGTGTAGGATTAAATGAGGATTCAGATATACCATGTTTCTTGCTCAGTTCCTCTAATCAACTCATGAGCTAATAGAAACAACTAGAATAAGAAATTTTAAATTCCATTTTATTTTTATTCAAGCATTGAATATTCACTGATACAAGCAAGCACTATTTTAGGTGTTTGGGATACAAGGGTGGGTTAGATACAGTCTTTGTCCTAACAATAATACAAAAGGGAAATTTAAATAAACATCACAATCCATATCATCAACAGTACAGAACTGCAATCTCCTCATCATTCCCTCCTGTATCTTTTCTTTCTCTTTGCTTTATTGACCTACAATAAGCAGTTGTTTTATTTCTAAGGTTCTATTGACAATGCTGTGCCTTCTTTCCCTTTAATTTTATTTGTCATTATGTCCCACTAATCCNACAGTACAGAACTGCAATCTCCTCATCATTCCCTCCTGTATCTTTTCTTTCTCTTTGCTTTATTGACCTACAATAAGCAGTTGTTTTATTTCTAAGGTTCTATTGACAATGCTGTGCCTTCTTTCCCTTTAATTTTATTTGTCATTATGTCCCACTAATCCCTCCTCTATCTCTAAACAACACCTTGCTTTCTCATCTGTGCCCAACCCTACTAAGGATAAATAATGTTTTTCTTATTTTTCAGTCGTTCATGCCAAAAATAATTGGGAGATCAATCCACATAAACTGCTTCTATAAATTTTCCTCTAAAATAATGCCTTACCAGACTGCCCACATTTCACATTGTGAAATTAATGTGCAAATTACAGTCATAACAAGGAAAATATAGTCACACACTGGTTTATTCAACCACAACTATGCATTTTTGAAAAAACTAAATTCAGTCAAGGCCAGTTCTTTAAGGAAGTGTGAATAGCTAAGACACAAAGCACCGCCCTGCTCTCTCTCACTCATCTTCCACAACTTATTTCAAGTTTTACCTGCAAAGAGATACTGTTAGGATAAAAACATATTATCGGGGAGGAGTAGCATGTCAACCCACTAGCACACAGAAAAACCCTGTAGTACAGTGGGAATAGCACATATTTGCACAGATTTCATCAGCTCAGCTCAGAATATAACATTTTAAAGGTACATTTTTGACAGAGATGATGGGGATGACTAAGCCAACAACCTTAGTCACTAGAGAGAGGGATACTAAAAATAAACCTTATCTATTTCACAAATTTACCTGCACTCTTTAAAATGTTAAGATAACATCTAAGTTCTCTCAAAGAGAGTCCAGCAAGAAGCCATCAATCCCAAGGAGGCGGCATTAATTTCACATCTAACTTATGTACTAGAAGGGCAGCACTCACTGAAGGTGTACTCACGAGAGGTCATCTCCCTCTTTTTAGGGAGCCACAGGACAGAATGAACATTCATCCATGTCTGACCTTCTTACAGACCCACGGAAGAGGAACTTCACAGCTAGAGGCTTGGAGACCATCTTTGCTGATGGTACCACACTTCTGTACCAAGCTGTTTGAAGCAATTCTGCAAGGAATCAAAAAAATCAATCACTTAAGATGATGCGCAGTAAAGGAGTTATCAGGCATGAAAAAAAAAAAATGAGCAAATTCTTTCTCCCATTCAGACCTCACTTCTCTCAGCTCACAAAACTGCAGAATAAAAATTACTCATTGTCCTCTTTAAAATGTCCTCTCTTTTTTTTCTTGCCCTTATCAACTATTGATTTCCTTCCTTGTTTCCTTTTCATTTCCTCTCCTCTCCATCCATTATCCTTGATCTATTTCCCCAGACATATTTCTTTTCCCCTTTTCTTTTCTCTTCTCCCTCTCTCTCTCTCTGCACTCTTTTGAAGCCCCTTACCTTGAGACATTTAAGGGTGATCCATCTTCCCACCTCCAGCCAGAACTGTTTCTCAGACCAATCCAGTAAAATTCCTGACTGAGGAGATTTTGGAACTGGATCTAAATGAGAGGTTGCAGAAGATGTAAAAAGGTAGGAAAAAATGCAGAAAGTTTAAAAAGAGATGTAGAGTCATGGTAATTATTCCTTACACCCTCTCTCATCACTGTTATTTATGAACTGAATGTGTGTGTCCCCACCCTCCCCAGATTGCTGTGTTGAAGCTCTGATATCACAAAGTGATGGCATTTGGAAGTAGCCTTTGGGCAGTAATTAGGTTTAGATGAGGTCTTCGGGGTGGGACCCACACTAAAAATGGGATTGAAAGTGAAAGTGAAGTCGCTCAGTCGTATCCGACTCTTTGCGACCCAATGGACTGTAACCTACCAGGCTCCTCTGTCCATGGGATTCTCCAGGCAAGAATATTGGAGTGGGTTTCCATTTCCTTTTCCAGGGGATCTTCCCAACCCAGGGACTGAACCCGGGTCTCCCGCCTTGCAGCCAAACGCTTTAACCTCTGAGCCACCAGGGAAGCCTCCCCCCTCAAAAAATATGATTAGTCCTCTTAAAGAAGAAGAAGAGGCTTCCAGGTGGCTTAGTGGTAAAGAATCCACCTGCCAATGCAGCAGACATAAGAGACGTGGGTTTGATCCCTGGATCAGGAAGATCCACTGGAGGAGGGCCTGGTTCTTGTCTAGAGAATTTCATGGACAGAGGAGCTTGGCGGGCTAGGGTCACAAAAAGTCAGACATGACTGTAGCAACTTAGCATGCAGTCTCTCACCACCACATGAGACGGCAGCTGTCTACAAGCCAGGAAGAAGTTTCTCACCGGAAACCAAGTCTACCAGCATCTTGATCTTGGACTCGGCCTACAGAACTCTGAAAAGAAATGTCTGCAGCCTAAGCTCCCCAACCCTGTCTATGGCTTATAGCAGTCCTAGTGGACTGAAACAACCACCTACTCCAAATAACTACTCTGTCTTTCAAACCTTCATTCTAGAGATGTGTTGGTTGCAGAGTGTAATACTTCCTAGAATTGAACTTCATGCCTATAATTACATTCTTTGATCGTGACAGATAAGATAACTATTACATCTCTACCTTCCACTGCAACTTCTTCCTTGATTAGATGGAGCACCACATAGGTATTCAGATAAATACCAGATATGTTCAGATAACTTAGAAAGAAGAAAAGCTAAATACTGCTGTGAACACACTCATATTTCACATCATCATTTAACATATATGTTATTATTAAACTTGCAACAATGTATTTACGTTGTTGTTTTTTCCCCACTAAACTCCCATTCTCCAAGTCCTCATCAATCTTGCATATGGCAAGAAAAAATAAACACAGTTCTTAAGGAAAAAGCTGATGGTAAGGTTAAGTTGCTTATACTCTTTACATGTCCCAAGCTACCCACTAGAACAGAAATAAGATTCTTTGCTCTGTTGAGTCTGACCGGCAAATGAAGGAGTTTTATATCCCAATGGAATTGTCTCTAGAAATAAAATGAAATGAAATGAAGGTTAAATCCCAGAAGATTAATTTTGTATAGGATTTGGTGCTAGTGTAATAAATATATTTAGCAACAAGTAAACTACCATCTTGGATATGGCCCTATATTCCCAGCAAGTACTTAATTGTGTATGCTGGTGGGGGAACAGAGTCTGAAGTGTAAAGGAAGGGTAGGATAAATGAAATGACAACCTAATTTCCAGATTAGCTGGAAACCTTTTGTGCATTACTTAAACAATTTGCTTAAAATGATTATTTAAATTAGGAAAAAAGTGAGTTTATCCTCATTCTTCCAATGGGATTATAAGAAAAACTGTCCATCTCTTTCTTCCTCACATTTCAGTGGGAGGAATGACAGCTAATGAAACACAGAAATGAATAGACTTCATTCATCAAATAAATAAATAGATATAAACACAGACCTTGATTGGAGTCTCAAGAGCTGGGATTCGATAATACTCACAAACTCCAATCCTACACTTGATCACTACTCTCAAGATCCATACAATTCTAAGTCACATGATTCTGCCAGCTTACTACTTCTCCCTGATGTGGCTGGACAGGGCAAATGTTTACTGGATTACTTTCACTTGAAAATCAACATCCCACTTGAAAGAAGCTTTTGGAGCCAGAGTGCGATTATCTCTGGGTTCTATGGACTCATGAATGATGTGTGTGTGTTACTGTAGAAGCAGCATAAAAGCATAAACAAGAGTGTTTATCGCAAGGGTGTGACCTCAGAAGGCTTGTTTTGCAGAGAAGGTGTGAACTAGAGCAATGAGGTGCTATGTCACTTTAGAACTAGTAATGTTTGTTATACCTTGGAGAGGAAAAAGTACAAAACCTAAAAGCAAGATGAAGACAGAACACAAATGAAACCAGATACATTTTTTTCTTTCCTTTTCATTTTATTTTTAAGGTCAATATTTATGTCTTACACACGCGCAAATGTGTTTTTGGAGGCAATATTTTTAAATTGTAATTAAAATACTGCTAAGGTATAGAATATACCCCTTACACTGCCAAAATGAACATGGTTTACAGGATACAGCTAAGAATTTCAGCCCATATGGAGATAAACTACTAAAATACCAAAGCTACTAAATTGGATATATCTTTGATTGGCTAACTTAATTTCAGGGGCTATATACTAAATAACTAACCTCAAGGAAATAATTCATATAAATATGTTTGTAGCTACTTAAAAATTGGAAATCAGATTTTTTTTCTAGAAATATGAAAACAGTTAAGCAAAAATAGAATAATACAGAATTTTAAAAGATAAGTATCTGTAATCATTTAACGTGTGGAAAAAGGAATGAAATTATGCTACGTACAAAAGCAAAACATAAACATATGGTATCCAAAAAGCCTAGATATTTACATAGGGTAAATATGTAATTTTAAATAATAGGTATGTTATGTTTTCAAATAATATAATTCACATTTTTTTCTTCAATCTTCAGACACTTTTTCGGGTGAAGTAGAAAAAACAATACATGTAGTTCTTAATTTGGAAAAAAAAAAGTACAATACGGAGCACCCACAAAATTACTTAGATCTATTGTTTTCAATTTAGAGTTATTTCACTTGAAAATGTGTCTGGAAGGCTGAATAAACACACATTGAGCATATTACGTGAAAGTTTAACAAACATACTATTTAAAAATAACTCTATCCTCTGTTTCCAGACTTTTCAAATATATCCTATAGAATGTAAGCACTGACTGCTGCTGCTGCTGCTGCTAAGTCGCTTCAGTCGTGTCCGACTCTGTGCAACCCCATAGACGGCAGCCCACCAGGCTCCCCCATCCCTGGGATTCTCCAGGCAAGAACACTGAAGTGGGTTGCCATTTCCTTCTCCAATGCATGAAAGTGAAAAGTGAAAGTGAAGTTGCTCAGTCGTGTCCAACTCTTAGGGACCCCATGGACTGCAGCCTATCAGGCTCCTCCATCCATGGGATTTTCCAGACAAGAGTGCTCACTATTGACTACCAGCATATAGAAACATGCAGATACATTAAGAGGTTTAAGGGAAACTCGCCAGGGTACAAAATTACTAGAATTTAATATTGATAAGAATTTCCTCTATAATTCTGTGTATGTGCACAATACTAAAAGTTAGTAAGCCTTGCTCTGTAAACCGAGCACTCTCTTTAAAAGAGTGAAACGCTGGGGTCCCACCAACTGGGGTGGCAGGAGGACCCGCACTCCCGCTTCACTAAGTCTCCAGGGCGCACCTGCCCACAGGCACCAGGCACGTTCTTGCTCCCTGCAATGCCCAGGAGGGAGGTCGGCTCCACTCAGGGAGCAACAAAGGAGGAGCCCAGGAGATGAGGTTCTCCGCTAACCTGCTCCTGCAAAAAAGAGGAAATCAGAGTGGAAGCCAAAAAATGGCGGCAGGAAAGGTTAAATCTTCAGACAAAAAAAAAGGCAAAAACCCACAAACAAAAGAGGAAAAAGGAGAACGAGGGAAACAGGCTAACCAAGAGACAAGATTTACCTGCAGAATACAGAAACTAAGAGCGAGGAGAACCCAGCCTCTGATGAAACAGGAGACAAAAGAAGCCAAATCTGATTCAAATCACCGCCTGGCCTTAGTGGTCCCTGTCTCCCTTCTTGTACAATACAGGGCAATATGTTTATCAACTATTTTGTACATGCAAAATTGTGAGTAGCTCTGGAAACATTTTTAAGAAGGAAGAAATTCAACCTTATTCCCTTTTTTAAGTGCTAACTGCTTTTCTTTACGAGGTGAAATCATTTACTGTTTTTTTGTGGGTTTTTTGTTTTGTTTTGTTTTGTTTTTTGGTACAACCAGAAAATAGAGGAATATTGAATACAGAGGCTTTGATTGTCTTGGGTATCAGTTTAACATTGCATAGAGCGGGTAGATTTTACATCCTCCAATACAAAGCACACTAAATGGCAATTTGGAGTCAGTTGTGTGTTTAACATGTCTTGGACACTTTGAATTACTTTTATCCCCATGTTGGTTTTGGTGAAATTGTTTCTTAAAGAGAAACCACGCCTTGATCTCTGCTCTCCCTGTCAGAATTTTCTGTACTCTGTAACATCTTTGTTCAGGTAGTCCAGTTTTCCTAGTAACTTTCTTCATCTGCTGTGAAAAATTAATATCATATACACTACTAATGAATTTTCAAATTGTGAATCTTGGAACATATGATATAACAGTATAACAAGTATATATATGATATATACTTGAATGCATTCATACTTAATATATTGTTAAGACAAGTTTGCCTTCACATTTTAAACTGGAGAGTAACTTGGATAATTGTTCAGAAAAGAGTCACAATTACATGGGTTTGGGGTTTTGTTTTTTTTTTAGATTTTTGGTACAAATGTTAAGAATTATACACAAATTTAAACTTCTGTATACCAGTAAATCCTAAAGGAAATCAACCCTGAATATTCATTGGAAGGACTGGTGCTGAAGCTGAAGCTTCGATACTTTGGCCACCTAATGCAAAGAACTGACTCACTGGAAAAGACCCTGATGCTGGGAAAGACTGAAGGCAGGAGAAGGAGATGGCAGAGGATGAGATGATTGGATGGCATCACTGACTCAATGGACATGGGTTTGAGCAAGCTCTGGGAGATAGTAAAGGACAGGGAAGGTTGGCAGGCTACAGTCCATGGGGTCACAAAGAGTCAGACACGACTTATCAACNGGGGATGGCAGAGGATGAGATGATTGGATGGCATCACTGACTCAATGGACATGGGTTTGAGCAAGCTCTGGGAGATAGTAAAGGACAGGGAAGGTTGGCAGGCTACAGTCCATGGGGTCACAAAGAGTCAGACACGACTTATCAACTGAACAACACAACAAAATACTGATCCACAAAACCATCAGTACAATTTAAATTATGAAAGAAAAAAATAGTAAAACACTGTCTATCAACAAGTGAATGGATAAACAAAATGTGGTCCTATCCATATAACAGAATATTAATCAGCCTTTAAAAGGAATGAAATTCTGATACCTACTACAGCACAGATGTACCTTGAAAACATGCCAAATAAAAGAAGCCAATGAAATGAAATAAGNAAGGAACTAGAGAATCTCATCAAGACTAGGAGACCACCTGAGACCAGACCGGGGTTAAAAGTGGGCTTAAAGCTCAAGATTCAGAAAACTAAGATCATAGCTTCCGGTTTCATCACTTCATGGCAAATAGATGGAGAAACAGTGAAAACAGTGGCAGATTTTATTTTGGGGGGCTCCAAAATTACTGCAGATGGTGACTCCACCCATGAAATTAAAAGATGCTTACTCTTTGGAAGGAAAGTTATGACCAACCAAGACAGTGTATTAAAAAGCAAAGACCTTACTTTGCCAACAAAGGTCCATCTAGTCAAGGCTATGGTTTTTCCAGTGGTCATGTATGGATGTGTGAATTGGACTATAAAGAAACCTGAGTTCCGAAGAATTGATGCTTTTGAAATCTGGTGTTGGAGAAGACTCTTGAGAGTCCCTTGGCCTGCAAGGAGATCCAACCAGTCTATCCTAAAGGAGATCAGTCCTGGGTGTTCATTGGAAGGACTGATGCTGAAGCTGAAACTCCAATACTTTGGCCACCTGATGGGAAGAACTGACTCATTTGAAAAGATTCTGATGCTGGGAAAGATCGAAGATGGGAGAAGGGAATGACAGAGGATGAGATGGTTAGGCGGCATCACTAACTCAATGGGCATGAGCTTGAGTAATCTCTGGGAGTTGGTGTTGGACAGGGATAACTGTTGTGCTGCAGTCCATGGGGTTGCAAAGAGTTGGACATGACTGAGCGAGTGAACTGAACTGAACTTAGGTGAGTCCTTAGCCTAAGGAGGATAGAGCAGAGTAGTAGGAGTGGGGTTGAGTTATAGTGTTCTGATTCAGGTACCTCTTGTGTCTCTATTCTTTCTTTGCCTTTTGTAACGAATGTTTCACTGAAGCTATTTTGGAAGTGTGAAGTTTTCTGGACCCTTCTGGGTAACAATTAAAATGGGTATTCCATTCTGTTTGTTGATTTGGGAAACTTTGCCTTCAAGTGCACTTTTTAAAAGAATGACTGTCCAGTTGGAACATTTTCCATAATATCCTTTGTATCTCTTGGTGGTTTTAGAAAGATTATCATTTTTATACATTTTGTATAGCTTCTGGGACCACAAATCTTAGACAGAAACTAAGCAAGTATGCCAGAGATGGTGCAGTCAATTCTTTGATACTCGAGGATCCCATTTCTTTAGCTAAGTTTTAGGTCTTTCAGAGCCTAATTAATACCTAATAAGGATATGATGTAGAGTTGGAGGAGATGTGGTGTTTTACTTTATTGCATGCAAATACTCTTGAGGTTAGCAGTGACCTACTATCAGTCCAACCTGTTCCATGAACAACTCAACCTAGCACAGAAGACTTAGAGTTAGGTGGGAACACTCTAGCAGCTTTTAAGTACTCGACCCCTGACCACCAGTTTTGTGGCTTTGGCTTCCAAGATCTCCATTAGCAACAAATCTATTATTCCTTTCACAAGATTTCTTTGTAGTGGTGTATGCCCTGATAGCTTTTAATGGTATGACTTTTGTCTACTTAGTTTTTGATGATCAAAACAGTTCAAATTTCTTGTCCAATTTCCCTAAGACCTCTAGTGGTTTATGCTACAAACTTACTTCAAAGCTTTGCAAATACCCTAATAGCTACCACCCATTGAGGACCCCAAATACAACTTCCTCAGAACATTTCTGGAAACCTAAATAAGCCATAGAAGATGTCTAGGGCCCAATACCTTTCTAGAAACTATTTATGTATAGTTTGTTGAGATTGGAGAACTGCACAGAGAGGGTGGTATTCAAATCCAGGAGTGACTTACCTAAGGCCTAGGGTTAAGCATGAGAACAGTGAAACAAAGAACTCAGTGAGCATCTTGGCTGTGTGTCTCTGTCCCATAGTCTTAGCAGTCAGCTTTGGATCCCATTCCCTGTCACCAAAAACTGATTAAAAATGAATAAAGAAAACAACTTGGGTTAAAACAACAAACTTTGTTTAACACTACATGAAGCAGATAAGTCTTTGCTTGGAGAACTACAAAACGCACAGAAGGCAGGAAGCTTTTAGAGATTAAAGAACAAGAAAGAGCCTATGAGAAAATATTTAATTAGCTAGTGTGACAGTCAACCTTGATTGGGATGAAATGATCCAGAGTTGGCTTGGTTTTGGAACTGGCTGACTTTGTGATCAAGCTGAGTGTTTATCAGGACACAAAATGTGTCTATGTTTCCATTTGTTCACATGGCACCCAGGCAGGATATCTTGGGACTAGAAATTTACACTCAACAGCACCAAGTAGCTTTCAGCCAGATTTTCTGCAAAGTCCTGGGACCTTGAGTTTCTACTTTAATGACTACATAGAAGATAAAGTTTCTGCCTGTCCAAAGTACAAAGCTGGATTGACGACTTATAAAGCAGAACACTAACCTTAATGAAACTCAAACGCACTGCGCAGAAAGAGACAGATTGGAAAACTTTCAAATCTTGACCTTGGAAATGAAACAAGATAAAATTGCCACCTATGACCTACCACAAAATCTATTAATAAAGTACAATTCCAGTACAATTGCAAGAGTTCCAAGTGATTAATATATTTTAGTATATTTCAAATAAAAAGGTAAAGATCATATTGTTATCTTGATAAATGATGGAAAATGTGCAATTAAATCAACATCTATTCTTTATAAAATTTTTTAGCAAAAAAGAAAGTCTTTTCTAACTTATTAAAATACATGCACAAAANAAAGGTGGGTTGGTATGGAGTTTAAAATCTGGCTCTGTAAAGAAAGTTTGGCTCTGTCAGATTTATAGCCTTGGACTTGCTCACTAACTCTTCTGAATTTTATTCACTCAATGAAATAGAGTGGTTGAATTCTACTTTGTAGAATATGCTGTGAAGATTAAGAATAATAAAACAGAAGTGAATTCCTATCACATAGCAGGTGCTCAACCCACAGTAGTTTCTATTTTTATTATTTTCATTATAAGCTTGGCTATCTATAACTGATCTAATAGGGGGACTGTACTTATATATCTTACTGAAAGATAATTATTTAACAGTGTAAGAGGGACCCTTCTGATAGCTTTGGAGCCTCTAGCATAGAGCAAACTAATTCCCTAGCAGTATTCTCCACCACTGGACTGTGAGAAAACTTTGGTTTTCATAGATTTTTATGCTGTTTTGGCAGCTGTTTAGCCCTAAGTAGTGCTAGTGGTAAAGAATCTGCCTGCCTGCCTGCCAATCCAAGAAACCCAAGAGATGCAGGTTCGATCCCTGGGTTGGGAAGATCCCTTGGAGGAAGGCCATGACAACCCACTGCAGTATTCTTGCCCAAAGAATTCCATGGGTATTGGAGCTTGGGGGGCTACAGTCCCTAGAATCACAGAGAGTAGGACACAACTGAAGCAACTTGGCATGTGCAATACTAGGAAAACCAAGCGTTTGTCTTAAATTAGTATATAAATATTGCAATGAGGATAAAAGAATAACAACACTGGTACAACAAAGTCAACAGCCTAGATATAAGTCAAGTTGGTTTTACAGGATCTTACAAAAGCTGAGGGCAGGAAAAAGAATCAGGCCGGAGAACCAAGCAAAATTCCACAGGAAAATCAGATACAAGACTTATCTGAAGTTGCTATGCAATCTCTCAGGGATATTCTACTGAGAGCATAGAGTATCCTTTCCAGGACTGATTTGAATCAAGAGTCCTTAAAAGGAAATAAACCAGTTTTAGAAACGCAGCCAGTCTAACTCTGTTCAGCTTACTCAACGGTAGATGGGGATTTACAGTAAGTAGAGAAAGAATGGAAAGATGAAATCCTTGAGCACCCATCCATTCTTCCAGGGGACCTCAGAGAAACAGAACCACGCCCACCTCCCAGCTATCCTGGATTGCAGCTGTTATTATCACGCTGCAATTATGATAGCTGCCTGTCTGCAATTCTCCGAGGCAATGTCTTGCATTATGATTCCTTACTCTGTTTATCAGTGTTTGCTCAACAGTATTTCAAGCGGTCTGCTCACTTCTGCTACTGATTTCACTTAACCTAAGAACTCAGATGCAGTTGTATCAGAACGAGAATAGGAGTTGCTGCAAAAAGGTCCAGAAAGCAAGGTTATTATTACTAGGTGCCATAAAACCACGATTCAGTAGCTCTAAAGAATACACCCCAGTGCATTCTGTCACCTAGTTTATAGAAGGATAAAGGAAAAGTAAATCACAGAAGTGGACTGATTTGAAGTTAGAGTGTATGTAGAATTTCAAAGGAATGAGTATTCTTTTGACAGACAACAGGAATCCAGATGCTTTAGTCTTCTCTTAAAATAGGAAGTTACAGACTTTATAGACCGTATATTCTCTCCAACTGCTTCAGAGTAATTCATTGCCTGTCAGAATTTCCCCCAAGGGATGTTTAACATTGTTGAATTCTTAATAAACTCTTCTCTGTGAATCTACCCCAAAAGGAAGATGTAAAACAATACCAAAACACAAAACTCAGAATGAAATTAGCACAAAAACCTAAGGAGGATTCCTTATTTTCTTTGCATATGTTATTTAAGTTGACAGGTTAGAATTTGATTGATTTTCATACCAGGTAACGTCAGGATGTCAACTCCTTGTGTTATTTTGAGATGCTCCAGGATTCATAAAGAACTCGCTTCCTGACAGTTAGGTAGACAGGAAGGATATGAGAGGCCAGTAGGAAGTGGAGCCCAGCAGTTCAACTCTGCAAGGAGTGTAAAGTCACACACACACACTTTCCTTCCTTCTTTCTCAAGTTTCTGAAACTGCTTCTTCCTCATGCCCTCAGCACAACCCCAACTGATTCCTAGTCTAGACTTAACTGAATTCAAATGAATGAAGGCAAAATATTATGAAGAAGGCATTAAGTCCCCAAGCTACCCCTCTTTCCCTCCATCCCAAGTTCCACCAGCTCTTACTGGTGAGAGAGAGCTGGTGAAACTTGTAAAGTGAGTAAACTGCCTCTTTACTGTTAGACGCATATTGTGTCTGGATCTAATGATTCCTTTTATAAGATTTGTGAAAGTGAAGTGAAAGTGAAAGTTGCTCAGTCGTGTCTGACTCTTTGAGACCCCATGGACTATACAGTCCTTGGAATTCTCCATGTTAGAATATTGAATTGGGTAGCCTTTCCCTTATCCAGGGGATCTACCCAATCCAGGGATCAAACCCAGGTCTCCAGCATTGCAGGCGGATTCTTTACTGGCTGAGCCACAACAGAAGCCCTGTATTTATGGTCTAATTCTTCCCCATAACACTCACCATCCTGCCACCTCCAACACACACACACACACATGCATACGTACCAATTGGAGCATCTAGGTATATAAATTAGGATTGTTGAGGGAGTAAAAGGAAAGAACATTCCTTTTGCTCCTCAAAAGAGGATACATGATACATTTGAACAGCATTCTCCAACAAAACTGCCTACATTTACTAAATGTTTGCACTTACCATTTTCTTGCTGTCTTTAAACATAAGGAGATGTGCATCTTTGGCTAAGCAAAATTCCAGGCTAGAATTCCAGCTCTTTTTTTCCACTGAAAAGTAATAACAGTGGTCACCATACCCCATCCAGAAATCTGGGCAGTAAGGACAGTCGGCACAGGTGGGCAACTTGGAGCCTGGAAAAGAAGAGGTTTGGGTCACATCTTTGGATCACTTGGTCTTGGCAATGAAACTGGGGATAAACTATCTTTCCTGCCCTCTACCTTTCACATTAAGGTTTAGAGAAATGTACAACAATGCACAGTCTCAAATATCTGGAAATGTCCAACTCTATTACTACTACTGAACATTCTGTTAAGCAAGGATGTGAAGGAGCAGGGAAGGAAATGGATACAAGCTGGCTGAGGACTGGGAGGAGAGTACCTTGCTTGTGCTAGACATCGTATGCACGTGTGACATATACACAACAGGTAATGTAACAGTGTATCTGCATGAATGTATCGCTGTACTATTTATATAGGCTCAGAGTATACACTGTGTAACTGCATAATGCACATTGCTTAACTCAAGTAGAATCTTTCAGAATATGCAACCTCAGCCTGACACTCCATAATAGTGCAAAAGAAAAGGACAGAAACTAGAAAGAACAAACTTGTCTAGAATGAAAGACTGTTTGGGTTGTTTTGTTTTTTAATCACAAATGCATTAAAAATTCACTGGAAATTGGATAAAAGACACACTTCATCAAAAAGAATTCATTCTAGATGTTTTTTTAAAAAAGATTTTCTGACAGAGCTGCTAAAGCGAAAAGTCATGCCATTCTCCTCGCTGAGTTCTTTTATATTCGGACACTCTCATTCCTTTAAAATGATTGTGCTATAGATCTGTGAAAATGAAAGGGAACTGAATACGCTTTCGAGGTAATTTCAATGAAAATTCCAAAATTCTATTGATTTTCTATTCCACAAGACATATTTGTATGTCTCCATAAACACAATCTCACAATAGGCGTGTGTGAACCATTATATCAAGTGAGCATACATGTGGATACCTAATTGCAGAGTAGATTATATATCTATTCCAGATTTGAAGTTAAAAAGTGGAGGAAGTAGTCAACCTTTAGACAACCTTTCTGTAGGAAGGCCTGGCATGGGAACAGCATAGGGTTCTGGAGATCAAGCTATGAAGTCGACACCTTATAATTTGTGTTTTTTCCATACAACTGTGATGGTATCCAGCCTGAAGGAAAAATTCCTGACTTGTCTAGAAGTCTCCTTCTGTCAAAAGTTGAACTTGTATGTGACGTAGAGGTCCTAAGACTGAACCCTTAGAATCCCAATTAATAAAGTCTGTCTAACCTGTCACTTGGGGCTTCCCTAGTGGCTCAGTAAAGATCTACCTGAAATGCAGGAGACCAGGGTTCGATCCCTGGATTTGGAAGATCCCCTGGAGAAGGGAATGGTTATCCATTCTAGTATTCTTGCCTGGGAAATCCCATGGACAGAGGAACCTGGCAGGCTACAGTCCACAAGGTCTCAAAAAGAGTTAGATACAACTTAGCAACAAAACAATAACAGCAATAGCCTGTCACTAACAATCATGCTCAAATAACAAAAACCTAAGTTAGAACTCTGAATTGTGAAACAGAAACCGAAGGCTCTCTGGATCATCATATATAAAGACCTAGAACTAAATCTAGCAAAGTTCATTTTAGAAAATGGGAAAGCTCACTAAATGGGAAAAATAGAATATGCTTAATTAAATTACAGTATATCTCATATAAAAAGTTAAATGCAATATTAAAATTATAATTTTATTTTCATGCTAAATATGGTAGTAGGTAGGAAAATGTTTATGACACAATATCAAACCAAAAAGCAATACACAAAATTATAAGCATATTGTGAGCAGAACTATATCCAGCCTTACTGAAAAAAAAAAAAGTAAGGCAAGGGGGATTTTAGAGGACTTAACTGAAATCCTATTAAAAGAATAAATACTTAACACAAATGCATGTATTCAAAAACTAGAAGACTATGCCTGGGAGATACTCTTGTGTATGTTGGTTTAATTTGCTGGGACGACTTTTCAAGTTTTCTGTTATGTTATATTGCTTTTATACACAAATTTTGGTTTAAGTTAGCACTTACCCCGGTACAGAATCCACTGCAATAGCAGCATACTCGCTAGAATGGTGGACAGAACCCCCAAAGCTATTGCCACATGGTAAGAGCGAGGGGATCTCCAGGAAGAAGCTGCAAGAATAGAATCCAAAAAAATATCCTGAGTCAGAATAAAAGTCTAAAGAGAAAAGGTCAGGGAAGGATAGCTGGGATCTGGAAGCAATTTGGCCTGGTTGGAATTGCAATGTAGGCCTTAAAGTTTCCTTTCCTAGATCTGTCAGGGTCCATGCTCTGAAGTTGAGGGTGGCCACCATCAACTTGATCAAGGAACATATTTTACTTATCCAGTGAAAGATACTTTTTGTTTTGAAATTGTGGCTTGCACAGTCTCATGCTTTAGTGATGAGAATATAAATTGGAACAGCTTATTTGGATAGCAGTTTGGCTGTGTCCCAAAATCACAAAGGCATTAATTTTCCTTTTGACTCAGCAATTTCTCTTCAAGAAACTTTTCCTGAAGACATTCACACATGTATAAAATGTCCTCTTTTTAAGGCCACTCATAGCAACAATATTTGTAGGAGAAAAAGACTAAATTCATAGTCTAAAGACTAAAAGATAACTCAAATACATTCTGACGTAGCCATAAGGTCAATATGCAATTTCTAACAAAAAAAAAAAAAAAAGACAAGCTTTTTTTATAGATATGGAGTGATTTTTCAAGGAATATAAAGGAAAACAGTTAACAAAACAATCTGTCTGTGAAACAGTGTATGCTAATAGGCATTTCTGAAAATAGACACACGCATCTGATAAAGTTGCTTGCCTTGGGGAGGGGAAACAGGTCAATGGGGACAGAGATGGGAGAAAGACTTTTTCTTTTCTTCTGTACTTTTTAAATTTTGAACCATATGATGTATTATTTATTCAAAATTGAGATAAATAAAGTTAAATGAAAATAAAACGACACCTCACAAGTGCTTTGGAACCTGTCATAATTGGAAGAGTGATCAGTTCATGTTGATAATTTGTTTAAGGATGGGACATTACTTCATATTAACTACGTTGTATACAATCTATACCTAAGAATGGCATTTTTTTCATTTGGAAAGTAACAGATTTTTCACACCAATTTTTTATTTTAAAATGGTAGTGATCCCATAGTCTGATAGTGTAGGACTGATAGTGTGAAAGGCAAAAAATTATAAAGTAAGGCATTTAAGTTCTAGTTTTGACTCCTTTATTTGATAACCTTTAATTTGTAAATGGAGAAAATAATTCTGCTTATTTGGGCCTCACTTTCAAATTTAAATTTTAGGTAAATGATACTGTAGATGTAGGTATCTATGATGTATTTTGAACTTCTTAAAAAAATTCAAGGTGAAGATAGCTTAAAATGAGAGAGCTCTGTAGGATAACTATTTGGACTGATAAATCCAAAAGCATTTGATATTTTAGTGACACAAAAAATACATTTGCACTATAAAAATAATGTTTAATGAAATAAATGTTGATTTTAGATATTGCACTAAGTGTAAAAAAAGTATCAAAACATAATTGCATAAATTGTATATGTGCAACCGCAATTCAGTTTTTAAAAAATTAACTGAAATTTAACATTTTAATGTACTTTATATTAAAAGACTCTTAGTAAAGTACCTGTAGTAAAATCAGTATAAAAAAGCAAAAATATGTCAAAATAGTGATGATCACCATGTTGTAAAATTATTAGTGATTTTATTATATCTGCTCTCATAGTTTCTCTAATTCCTATAATGAGCATGTAATGCTTTTCTAATTTCTCCTGGAGAAGGAAATGGCAACCCACTCCAGTATTCTTGCCTGGAGAATCCTATGGACAGAGGAGCTTGGCGGGCTACAATCTGTGGGGTCGCAAGAGTCGGACACGACTTAGCAACTAAACCACCACCAATACTTTTCTAAAGAGATTTTAAATATTGTTTTAATGCTCTTAACCTATTTTCCCATTCCCAAGCAGAACACCCCAGAAAGCTGGTGTAGGAATAAACATACTGGCAATAAATAAGAATGGGCAGTGTCCACTGGATACAAATAAAAAACCACTTGCCTGGAAATTAAAATTATAGTCAAGTTTCAACTTATCATGAATTGTGTGATCATATACATAAACTTTAAAATGCACATTCTTTTTGATCTAACATTTCTATTCCTTAGAAATTAGCACAGATATAACCCCAAAGAAGGAAAAATAAGTACAAATAAAATATTAAATGCTCTATAATTTACAGCAATAGAAATAAATCAAATGTCTAAGTATAGTGGAATGATTTAGCAAATTATAGCAGTGATTTACTTCTAATAATAAGACTATGAGGCAAAAAAGAAAGCTTATGGAGCTACACTAAAGAACGCACCTCATGGAAGTTTGCTCCCCAAGATATAAAATCAAATATTAATTTTGGCACTTACACAGTTATCTGCCTTCTCAGAAAGTGTTTTCTCGGGGTTCTGTGTAAGAATGGTTTGTTTCATCTTCAAATTCCCAGAGTCACAGGGTCTAGTATCTGTAATGCTCTTAATATCTTCTTCCTACACTTGTCACCATTCTGGTGGTGACAGAATAGTGTGGGGAGGACCTAGTTATATGAATTAACTTCTTTTCTGACAAAATCTTAATATTACCCTGTGGCAAAATTATTGGTGTCCTTCTCTTCATTTCATAGCCAGAAAAACAGAGATGCCTAGAATTTGCACAGCTGGTCCACAGTTGCCCCAAACATTCACAAAGAGATAAAGTTCTCCCAACAAAATTCTTGTTTTAGTTCAGGAGCAATAAAGACAAACAAAATTGCCCCAGCTTGTGTTTCATAGATAAGCTGATAGAAGTGAAGGGTTAGAAAACAATTTACCTGAAACCCAAGATCAGATCCTCAGCCACATACAAAATTTTCATATTCCAACTCTGGACTTCAAAATGAACCAAAAGTGTTTCTCCAAATGACCCTCTATTTTTCTGCATCCTCTACTCCAAACGTATTCTCCATCTCATTCATTCACCTAGCCTATGGTGACTATGGACAGTTTTCCACACTTGATTGGTTAACTCACCTTTTTGCTGCCGTCGGTTGTCCTTCAGAGCTTGGGGTGCAGCAGAAGACTTTACTATGGAATAAGTAACATTGTCAGTCATCTTCGTCTAATATCTTTCACATTCAGTTGAGAGAATAAAATTATACAAGCATGAGGAGATAGGTGTAAGTGAGGAAACAGCCCGATCTCTAAACTGCTAGCAGGAAACTTGAAGGTTTTAAAAAAAAAAAAAAAAAATGGGCCAGTATGACAAAAGCAGAAGTAATTTTTCAGGAAATGGTTCAAACTCTGGGGCTGCCTATAGAAATTAATATTCTAAACTCTGATTTTTTGATGTTTTATTTATTTAACCTCACCATACTCTCTAGATGCTCATTAAGTACAAATTAAATTGACTCCCCATCTCACCTAATTCTATTGACCAAGGAAACTTAAATTCGGTAATTCAATTATGGAAACTGGAATAAAAATATGAGACTGGTTCCTAGTTATGAATTTATCTCACATTTTATATTTGCTTGTTCCCTTTTAAGAAAACAGATGAAAAATAAATAAATAAATAAAAGGAAAACAGATGCATGCCAAATGGGACTGATCTCATTGTTCCTTGGAGCTTTGGGTAGTGGTACATGATGGAGAAATAGGAGGTTGGTTTGCATGTGGCTGAAATCATGGGAGAAACGGGCTCTTGCCCAGATATATGTTCTGTGAGTGTGTTATACCTCTGTGTTCCCCAAAACATTCTCTCAATTATGATTTAATCTTTACCCTTCACAGGCAAGAAATTTCATTTAATTTTCTCTCCTTGTTCTCTTATTTTTATATGCCGAGACAACCACAAAGAGGAATAACTTAAGTAAATACATAGTAAGGTGTCAGTTGCTATTGTTCAGTCGCTCAGTTGTGTTCAACTCTTTGCACCCCATGGACTGCAGCACGCCAGCCTTCCCTGTCCTTCACTGTCTCACAGAGTTTGCTTAAACTCATGTCCACTGAGTCAATGATGCCATTCAACAATCTCATCCTCTGTTACCCTCTTCTCCTCCTGCCTTCAATCTTTCCCAAAATCAGGGTCTTTTACAAAGTCGGCTCTTTGCATCAGGTGGCCAAAGTATTGGAGCAGCTTCAGCATCAGTCCTTCCAATGAATTTTCAGTGTTGATTTCCTTTAGGATTGACTGGTGTCAGTAATTTATTTCAAATAGGTGAAATCAAAGTAAAAAGTTAAAGAAAATAATAGGGAATTGAAATTCCAGGAATAGATAAGGTCACCAAGTCAGAATGTATAAAGACAGAAGAGAGGAAAGAGAAACAGGGAGAGCATCGTAATTAAAAACTAATAAAATTCTATTTCCAGCCATGACAGAATGATACTGGACTTGGCCTTCAGCCAAAACACTCTACATGACAAGATACAAGAGGCAGCTGTGTTCAGGGACGGATCAGGCAGCACTGTGACCCTTGAGAGAACACAATGCACAAAGGCAAGCGCTGTGGTCACTGGTATTCTGCCGAGGACCACTTTCCAGCCCAAAACAGGAAAATGAATCCTAAAATAGAGCAGGAGTCCCATGAAGCTGAGGAGGCAGAGATCCAAGTTTTGAGCTGCTTGTTGTTCAGTCACTCAGTCGTGTCTGATTCTTTTCGACCCCATGGACTGCGGCACGCCAGGCTTCCTGCTGCTTCACCATCTTCTGGAGTTTGCTCAAACTCAGTGTCCATTGAGTCGGTGATGCCATCCAACCATCTCATCCTCTGTCGTCCCCTTCTCCGCCTGCCTTCCATCTTTCACATACCTAGAATTTGCAGATCAGGGTGACTGACACGAGACAGTGGCACAGAGAAAGCTGTCCAAAAGCCATTACGTGAGCTCATCCTCTAAGTCCCTGGCCGAGAGCCAGCTGCACAGATAGGACAAGACTCCGTGTTCTCTGCTGAGATGAACTGCTGTGGTCGTGCACCAGTGGTGGTGCCGTGCTGACCAGTGCAAACGAAGAAACAAAGCACAACCTGACCAAAAGATCCACNTAAGTCCCTGGCCGAGAGCCAGCTGCACAGATAGGACAAGACTCCGTGTTCTCTGCTGAGATGAACTGCTGTGGTCGTGCACCAGTGGTGGTGCCGTGCTGACCAGTGCAAACGAAGAAACAAAGCACAACCTGACCAAAAGATCCACCAATACCTGAGCTGTCTTCGAGAACGAATGTTGATGCCCTTAAAAGGAAGACAACATAAACAAAATGTGGTCTATATATATATATATGTTGGGGAGGAGGAAATCCCCCCCCCCACATACCCCTCTAGAGTACTTGTGGCTGGACTAATAATAAAATTGACACAAGACAGATTAACAGGAGAAAGAGAAACCCATTTTAATTCATGAACATGGAGGATTCATAGAAATGGGACCTAAGAGGTGACTAAAGCAGGTAGCTTTTATACTTTGCAGACAAAGAAATAATAAATTTGTGAGGAGCTGACAAGGCAAAGAAACTTAGGTTTTGAGTGACCAATAAGTGAAGAATATAGACAGAGTTGGGCACTGGGGTAGTAAATAAAAGAGTAACAAGATTTGTTCATACGAGCTTCTTGGCCCCAAATTCTGTCTTTGGTGATAAGGGTGGACTTCTATTAATACCTCCAGAGGTGGGAAACACTCCTTTCACAGAAGAGGCTTACTTCCTGCTTTCAGGAAGACAGAGAGGAAGGCCACAGAGTCACTCTTGAATAGGCCATTTCTTAAGTAATTTTAATTGAGAATAATCAATGTGCCACTGAGGCACATTTGGGGGTAGTCTACCCTGGGCCCCAACAAACACATACAGGGAAGTAATATTCAGTCTTTAAAATGAAGAAAATCCTGTCACATCCCATAACGTGGATAAACCTGGAAGGCCTTAGTTTCTGCTTCACTCTTGTCCAACTCTTTGCGACCTCAGGGACTACAGCCTGCCAGGCTCCTCTGTCCATGGAATTTTCCAGGCAAGAAAAGTGGGTTGCCATTTCCTCCGCAGGGGGATCTTCCTGACCCAGAGATCGAACCCACATCTCCTGCCTCTCCTGCACTGCAGCCGGAAAGGAAATACACTGATTGCAAAAAGACAAACACTTTGTGATTCTTTCCACTTGTATGAAGTATCTCAAACATCCAAATTCATACAAACAGAAAGTAGATTGGTGATGGCCAGGAACTGGGGAGGGGGAGAAAAGGGGTGTTGTTTAATGGCTAAAGAGTTTCAGTTTTGCAACATGAAAAACTTCTGGAGATTGGCTACATAACAATGTGAATATACTTGTGTTAGTCTCCTAGGCTGTCATGGCAAAATGCCAGAAACCAACGAAATTTATTTTCTCACTGTTACGGACACTGGAAATCCACAATTAACAGGCCTGAAGAATTGGGGTCTGGTGAGACCACACACCTTGGGTTGCAGCAGCTACCTTCTCACTATAGTCTCACACGGCGTTTGCTCTGTGCAGGTATGCAAAAGAGAGAAAGCTAGGGAGCTCTGTATTGTCTCTTCTGACAAGGACACTAAACTGCTCAGATTAGGACCCCACCATTATGAAGTCATTAACCTTAATTATTACTTCCTTACAGACCGTTCTCAAATAGAAACATACTGGAGGTTAAGCCTTCAGCATATGAACTTGGGGGTGGGAGGCGACACAAATATTCAGTCCATAACAATACTTAACACTACTGAACCAACAAACTTTAAAATGGTTAAGATGTTTTTTTAAAAAAAAGGAAGAAGGAAAAAAGGAAGGCAACATAGGAACCAGGGCTCCTTGAGGAAAGACTAATTCTAGGGCCAGGATGGAAAATACACAAGATGAGCCTGGAGCATCTTTAGTCTTCTAGTGCTGGAAAAGCTCCTGAAATCCAAAATGAAACAATTAAGAGCAACAAAATTAATTGGATTATATTGTAAGTATTGGATGTATTGGATTACAACCCTGGAATTTAAAAAAAAAAGAATTTATGAATCCACAGCAACTTATTTTTATTCTCAACAAATAAAGATTGTATAAATTTAAGATATACAATGTGAAAGTTTTGATATAAGTATTCATTGTGAAATAATTACAATAAAATTAATAAAAATATCCATCACCTCCAATATTTACCATCTGTATATGTGTGTGTGTGTGTGTGTGTGTTATATGTAGTAGTGGTAACACTTGAAATCTGCTCTCTTAGAAAATTTCAAGTAAATGGTCATCACTATGATATACATTAGGCCTCAAGAACTTATTCATAACTGAAAGTTTATACCCTTGATCAATATTTCCCATTTTCCTCCACCCACCAATCCCTGGTAACCTTTCTACCCTGTGTTACTATGAGTTCAACCTTTTTTGTTGTTTCAAATAGTGAGATCATGTGAGATTGGTCTTTCTGCAGACAGTTTCACTTAGATAATATCCTCTGGGTTTATCTGTGTTATGGCAGAATGGCAGAATTCCCTTCTTTCTAAAAGTTGAATAATTTTCTTTTTTATACATACATCTCACATTTTCTTTATTCATTCATCTGTCACCGGACACAAAGGCTGTGTCCACATCATAGTCATTTTGAGTAATGCTGCAAAGAACATAAAAGTGCAGGTATCTCTTTGAAATAGTGACTTTTTCTTGGATACATACCCAGAAGTGGAATTGCTGCATCATATGGTGACTCTACTTTTCATTTTTTGAGGGGCCTCAATGTTCTTTCTTATAGTGATTATACAAATTTATACTTCCATTCATTTTGGTTTTTCCTTTGCTCTGCAGAAACAGTTCGATTTGCTGTGTGTATGTGTTAGTTGCTTAGTCGTGTTTGACTCTGCAACTCCATAGACCACAGCCCCACCAGGCCCCTCTGTCCATGGAATTCTCCAGGCAAGAACACTGGAGTGGGTTACCATTTCCTTCTCCAAAAGGAACTATAGAAAGAAAGAAAGGTCACTCAGTCATGTCCGACTCTTTGCAACCCCATGGACTGTAGCCTTCCAGGCTCACCCATCCATGGAATTTTCTAGGCAAGAGTACTGGAGTGGGTTGCCATTACCTTCTCCAGGTAGATGTGCTGTAGTCCTACATATTTATTTTGGCTTGGTTGCCTATGCTTTTGGAGTATATTACAAAAAACTCATAGCGAAGACCAAGGTCAAGGAGGTTTTCCCCTATGTTTTCTACTAGGAGTTTCATGGTTTCAGATCTTACTTTTAATTTTTTTATCCATTTTGAGTTGTTTTTGTGCATGGTGTAAAAAAGTGGGCGGGGAGGATTTCATTCTTTTGAATGTGGAAATCCCATGGACAGAGAAGCCTGGTAGGTTATAGCCCATGGGGTTGTAAAGAGTCAGACATGACTTAGCAGCTAACAACAAAAACAATCCAGTTTTCCCAATATTATTTATTTAAGAGACTATCCTTTCTCCATTGTACAGACTTGATTCCTTTGTCAGAAATTAGTTGATTAATAAACATGAAGTTGACTTTCTTCATATACATGAAGAAGGAATGATGCAGGCAAAATGAAACTGTTCTTCCTATCATTTTTTTTTCATGGTTATTCTCAAGTTTTTGGCTCTATTCTGTCGCTAATGCTTCTTAAATGAACTCCTGAGGTCTCCCAGAGCAATTTTTGTTAGTAGATACCTGTCTAATTGTTATTCTTTGTGGAAGGACAGAGGTTGGACTCTCCTCTCTGCCATCATGCTGATGTCACTCCTCTAAATCTGTATTGATTTAAATAAATGACTGAATAAATACATAAGTGGGGGGGTTAAAATTTTTATACAGAGATTCCAAACAATATATGGAGATATTCCTGCCTCATGATGTGCAATTTATTCCTTCTCCCCTTGAGTGTTGGCAAGACTTAGCGACTCACTTCTGAATAATAAGGTATGGATGTGAAATACAGTAATTTTATGTCAGAGAAACCTGGCAAATACAACTGAAACCCATGTACAGGGTTAAAAGTGTGAACCACTAGTGATGTCTTGTTGATACCATGCACCTGAACATGATGCAATGAGAAAGACACCTAATCACTAAAGTATATTTCACCAAAACCCTTAATATCAGACAAACGTGAAAAATAATCAAATAACTCCAATCTGAGAAGTATTCTCAGTTCAGTTCAGTTGCTCAGTCATGTCTGACTCTTTGCGACTGCATAAATCATAGCACGCCTGGCCTCCCTGTCCATCACCAACTCCTAGAGTTTATCCAAACTCATGTCCATAAAGTCGGTGATGCCATCCAGCCATCTCATCCTCTGTCGTCCCCTTCTACTCCTACCCCCAATCTCTCCCAGCATCAGGGTCTTTTCCAGTGAGTCAACTCTTTGCATGAGGTGGTCAAAGTATTAGAGTTTCAGCTTCAGCATCAGTTCTTCCAATGAACACCCAGGACTGATCTCCTTTAGGATGGACTGGTTGGATCTCCTTGCAGTCCAAGGGACTCTCAAGAGTCTTCCCCAACACCACAGTTCAAAAGCATCAATTCTTCAGCGCTCAGCT
>SJYV01053002.1:89992-129797 GCA_006410875.1 Neotragus pygmaeus | reverse complement strand
ATCTCTGGTTCCTCTGCCTTTTCTAAAACTAGCTTGAACATCTGGAAAGTTCACAGTTCATGTATTGCTGAAACCTGGCTTGGAGAATTTTGAGCATTACTTTGCTAGCTTGTGAGATGAGCACAATTGTGTGGTCGTTTGAGCATTCTTTGGCATTGCCTTTCTTTGGGATTGGAATGAAAACTGACCTTTTCCAGTCTTGTGGCCACTGCTGAGTTTTCCAAATTTGCTGGCATATTGAGTGCAGCACTTTCACAGCATTATCTTTCAGGATTTGAAATAGCTCAACTGGAATTCCATCACCTCTACTAGCTTTGTTCGTAGTGATGCTTCCTAAGGCCCACTTGACTTCACATTCCAGGATGTCTGGCTCTAGGTGAGTGATCACACCATCATGGTTATCCGGGTCATGAAGATCTTTATATAATTCAGCCATAAAACAAAAGAAAAGGAAATTCTGCTACTTGTGACAACATGGATAGACCCCAAACTCACAGAAAGAGAAAGTAGAACAGTGGCTGTCAGGGACCAGGGAAGGAGAAATGGAGAGATGTTGGTCAAAAGGTACAAGCTTCCAGTTACAAGATGAATAAATTCTAGAGATTTAAAGTACAACATAGTGGCTATACCTAACAATACTGTATTGTATACTTCAAATTTGCTGAGAGTAAATCTTAAATGTTATTCCTATTTTAAAACAAGGTAATTTTGTGAGCTGACTGATTTAGAAATTAACTTTACTCTGGTAATCATTTCACAACATATGTATGTATCAAATCATCAGGTTGCACACCTTAAATTTACACAATGATACATGCCAATCATGGGCTTCCTGGATAGCTCAGCTGGTAAAAAATCCACCTGTAATGCATAAGACCCCAGTTCAATTCCTGGGTCAGGAAGGTCCCCTGGAAAAGGAATAGGCACTCCAGTATTCTTGGGCTTCCCTAGTGGCTCAGACGGCAAAGGATCTGCCTGCAATGTGGGAGACCTGGGTTCAGTCCCTGGGTTGGGAAGATCCCCTGGAGAAGGGAATGGCTATCCACTCCAATATTCTTGCCTGGAGAATCCCCATGGACAGAGGACTACAGTCCATGGGGTTGAAAAGAGCCAGACACAACTGAGCAACTATGCACGGCACAGAGTAATTAAGGTGACTTTTTGTACATCTAAAAAAAAAAATGCACACATTTCTAAATAATACATGGGTCAAATTTTGAAAATATTGTTATAAAAACATAATAGGAAAATTTGTAGAACACAGCTAAAACAGAGGCTTAGAGGGAATTCTAAAGCTATAAGTGAATACAGAAGCAGAAAGATTTTAAATAAATAATCAAGTATAAGAAAATAGAAAAAGAAGGGCAAATTAAAACCAAAGTAAGTAGAAGAAAGGTCAGAATTTTAAAATCTGAAATCAAACAGCAATAGAAACCAAGCAATAGAAATTTTAAAAACCAATCAATAGAAAAACTAACAAAACCAAAATTTGGTTCTTTGATAAGATTATTGAATGATAAACATTTTTTCCTTAATATATAATATTTTATTGAAGTATAGTTGACTTATAATGCTTCAGGTGCACAGCAAGGTGATTCAGTTAAACATATATGCATATATTATTTTTAAGATTACTTTCCACTACAGGTTATTACAAGAGATTGACTAAACTTCCCTGTACTATACAGTAAACCTTTGTTGCTTCTTGCATATATTTTTTTAATTAGAAATCTAGCATTCTATTCATACGAAGTCAAATAAGTGGAATCAAAATATCATAAATTTTTTAGTTAGGCAAAAATTCATAAGTTTTCTAAAATATATCTTACACATACTATTTATATATATATGTATACAAAAGCTTTTCTACTATGCTTCATAAAGTCTTGAGAAAGAACATCAAAACAAAAAAAAATAGATGGAGTAACTGGAAAATATAAACTAAAATGGGATTACTGAATATGAAATAGAAAAAGCAAAACAAGCTAGATAAAAATAAAGATCATCATATAGTCCTATTGTTTTTAAACATGGCTGCTAATTAGAAACATATCTGGAGTTTTGGAGGGAAAAAGCTATAATACCTGGGCATTTGTATTTTTCAAAAAAATTCCAAGATAATTCTGATATACATCTGGATTTTTAAAAGTGATTACAGATTTTTCTATTAAATGGTAGTGTGGTGATATAGAATTCTATTATATTTCTGTATCTTGAAATAAAAGGAAGATTTACACTAACTTACTTCAAGACTTATAAAACTAGAAGAATCAAGACAGTGTATTGTTGGCATAATAATAAACAAGGAGATCAATGGAACAGAATTAAGTCCACCAACAGAAACACATTTATACAGTGAACTGATTTTCCAACAAAGTTCCAAAGCAACTTAAGGAGAAAGAAAAGTCAACAAATGTTACTGGAAGACCTATATATCAACATGGGGAAAAAAAAAAAACTAACCTTGACTCAACTATACAAAAAAAAAATTTAATTTAAAATTGGCTTAAATTGAAGAAAGTAGGGAAAACCACTAGACCATTCAGGTGTGACCTAAATTAAATCCCTTATGATTATACAGTGGGACAGATTCAAAGGATGAGATCTGATAGACACGGAGGTTCGTGATATTGTACAGGAGGCAGTGATCAAGATTATCCCCAAGAAAAAGAAACACAAAAAGGCAAAGTGGTTTTCTGACAAGGCCTTACAAATAGCTGAGAAAAGAAGAGAAGCTAAAGCCAAAGGAGAAAAGGAAAGATATACCCATTTGAATGCAGAGTTCCAAAGAATAGCAAGGAGAGATAAGAAAGCCTCGCTCAGCGATCACTTCAAAGAAATAGAGGGAAAGAACAGAATGGGAAAGACCAGAGATCTCTTCAAGAAAATTAGAGATACAAGGGAACATTTCATGCAAAGATGGGGTCAATAAAGGACAGAAATGGCATGGACCTTACAGAAGCAGAAGATATTAAGAAGAGGTGGCAAGAATACACAGAAGAACTGTACAAAAAAGATCTTCATGACCCAGATAACCATGATGGTGTGATCACTAATCTAGAGCCAGACATCCTGGAACGTGAAGTCAAGTGGGCCTTAGGAAGCATCACTATGAACTAGTGGAGGTGATGAATTCCAGTCGAGCTATTTCAAATCCTACAAGATAATGCTGTGAAAGTGCTGCACTCAATATGCCAGCAAATTTGGAAAACAGCAGTGGCCACAGGACTGGAAAAGGTCAGTTTTCAGTCCAATTCCAAAGAAAGGCAATGCCAAAGAATGCTCACACTACCGCACAATTGCACTCATCTCACATGCTAGTAAAGTAATGCTCAAAATTCTCCAAGCCAGGCTTGAGCAATATGTGAACCATGAACTTCCAGCTGTTCAAGCTAGTTTTAGAAAAGGCAAAGGAACCAGAGATCAAATTGCCAATGTCTACTGGATCATTGAAAAAGCAAGAGAGTTCCAGAAAAACATCTATTTCTGCTTTATTGACTATGCCAAAGCCTTTGACTGTGTGGATCACAATAAACTGGAAAATTCTGAGAGATAGGAATACCAGACCATCTGACCTGCCTCTTGAGAAACCTGTATGCAGGTCAGGAAGCAACAGTTAGAACTGGACATGGAACAACAGAGTGGTTCCAAATAGGAAAAGGAGTATGTCAAGGCTGTATATTGTCACCCTGCTTATTTAACTTATATGCAGAGTACATCATGAGAAACACTGGCTGCAAGAAGCACAAGCTGCAATCAAGATTGCCGGGAGAGATATCAATAACCTCAGATATGCAGATGAAACCATCCNAGGCCTCCCCAGACAGCCATTTTGCCTTTTTGCTTTTCTTTTCCATGGGGATGGTCTTGATCCCTGTCTCCCGTACAATGTCACGAACCTCATTCCATAGTTCATCAGGCACTCTATCTATCAGATCTAGGCCCTTAAATCTATTTCTCACTTCCACTGCGTAATCATAAGGGATTTGATTTAGGTCATACCTGAATGGTCTAGCGGTTTTCCCTACTTTCTTCAGTTTAAGTCTGAATTTGGTAATAAGGAGTTCATGATCTGAGCCACTGTCAGCTCCTGGTCTTGTTTTTGTTGACTGTATAGAGCTCCTCTATCTTTGGCTGCATAGAATATAATCAGTCTGATTGCGGTGTTGACCATCTGGTGATGTCTATGTGTAGAGTCTTCTCTTGTGTTGTTGGAAAAGGGTGTTTGCCATGACCAGTGCATTTTCTTGGCAAAACTCTATTAGTCTTTGCCCTGCCTCATTCCGTATTCCAAGGCCAAATTTGCCTGTTACTCCAGGTGTTTCTTGACTTCCTACTTTAGCGTTCCAGTCGCCTATAATGAAAAGGACATCTTTTTTGGGTGTTAGTTCTAAAAGGTCTTGTAGGTCTTCATAAAACCATTCAACTTCAGCTTCTTCAGCGTTACTCGTTGGGGCATAGACTTGGATAACTGTGATTTTGAATGATTTCCTTGGAAACAAAGATCATTCTGTCGCTTTTGAGACTGCATCCAAGTACTACATTTCAGACTCTTGTTGACCATGATGGCTACTCCATTTCTTCTGAGGGATTCCTGCCTGCAGTAGTAGAATACAGGAGACTTAATAAGAGACTTGGGTTCAATTGCTGGGTTGAGAAGATCCCCTGGAGAAGGGCATGGCAACGACTACAGTACTCTTACCCAGAGACTTCCATGGACAGAGGAACCTAGCAGCCCACCATCCATAGGGTCACAGAGTTGGAGAAGACTGAAGCGACTTAGTACACATGCATGCTCAGACTTTGGGGTTGGCTGAACTTACTCTCTATTACTACAATGAATTGATATTTGGATAACACCAAGTCAGGGAGATGACTTCCCAAGTATTGGTTGCCCTAGTGAATGTGGGAAACAGAACATCAAGTGTAATTTTGTTTAACTCTTTTCTTGTGGTGCCTTGGAGGTATGGTGACCCACTTCAGGATGAAGCTGAAAATCTCTTTCCCAGCCACTGGTTGTCAGAAACTCATTGAAATGGACGATGAACAAAAGCTTCATATCTTTTCTGAGAAGCATATGGACACAGAAGCTGCTGTTGACACTCTGGGTGAAGACTGAAGAGTTGCGTGGTCCGAATCAGTGATGGGACCAGCAAACAAGGTTTCCCCATGAAGGAGGTGCCTGGACCCATGGCAGAGCCTGCACCTGCTACTGAGTAAGGGGCATTTCTGTTACAGACCAAAGAGGACCGGAGACAGTGCAAATCTATACATGGATGCCAGTCTGAGTATTCTCAATTTGGTCATCGTAAAAGAGAGAGAGAAGGATATGCCTGGCCTCACTGATACAACTGTGGCTCATCACTTGGGGTTATCAGAAGAGCTAGCAGAATCCACTGTGGTCTCTCTGTGTGGCCGCCAGTATGCTGTGAGATAGCCCCTAAACAAAGAAGGTGAGAAACCTAGGACCAAAGCTCCCAAGATTGAGCATCTTGTTATTCCAGTCTTGTGCAACACAAATGTCAATGTATTGTCAGAAGAACCAGCATACTAAGAAAAATGAAGAACAGGCTCCAGAAGATGTTCAAATTTTGGCCAAGAGAATGAAGTGGACCAAAGAAAGACTCCAGGAACAGATTGCAAAGAAACAAAAGCTGTCCGCTCTCAGAGCTTCTACCTATGAGTCTTGAGTCCAGTCAAAAATCAGATGTTCTTTAAAAAAAAGAGAGAGAGAGAGATGGTCTCAGAGTAACAAATAAGTAAGATCAGACATCAAAAAGAAAAGCATGTTTAGGATAGTGGAGAAAATTTATTCAGGTACCTATTAGTACCTGTTAAATTCTGCTTATTTTAAGTTTTAAATGGAATCAGTGGACCAGCATGAAGAAGAATTAGACGACTTGCCAAAGAATTGATGCTTTTGAACTGTGGTATTGGGGAAGACTCTTGAGAGTCCCTTGGACTGCAAGGAGATCCAACCAATCCATTCTAAAGGAGATCAGTCCTGGGTGTTCTTTGGAAGGAATGATGCTAAAGCTGAAACTCCAATACTTTGGCCACCTCATGCGAAGAGTTGACTCACTGGAAAAGATTCTGATCCTGGGAGGAATTGGGGACAAGAGGAGAAGGGGTTGACAGAGGATGAGATGGCTAAATGGCATCACCAACTCTATGGACATGAGTTTGAGTGAACTCCGGGAGTTGGTGATGGACAGGGAGGCCTGGCGTGCTGCAGTTCATGGAGTCGCAAAGAGTCAGACACAACTGAGCAACTGAACTGAAAGAGTATTTAAGCCAAAGTCTAGACTTGTAGTATGAAAATATTTTATTGTAAGCGAGAAAAAGCTGGAAGAATTGAATCTTTGTATCAGGAAAATTGTACGTGGCAATGGCCTGAGGGATGATTAATGAATACCAAAGTTAATTCTTACCAAAGTAAATCAGTGTATCCTGGGTGTATAAAGGGGCTTCCCAGGTGGCACTTGTGGTAAAGAACCTGCCTGCTTGTGCAGGAGACATGAGAGATGTGGGTTTGATCCCTGGGTCGGGAAGAGTCCCCAAGAGGAGGTCGTGGCAACCCATTCTAGTATTCTTGGTTGGAGAATCCTGTGGACAGAGTAGCCTGACGAGCTTCCCTGGTAGTTCAGCTGGTAAAGAATCCACCTGCAATGAAGGAGACCCCCGTTTAATTCCTGGGTTGAGAAGATTCCCCTGGAGAAGGGAAAGACTACCCATTCCAGTATTCTGGCCTGGAGAATTCCATAGAAAGAGGAGTCTGGCAGGCTACAGTCCATGGGGTCACAAAGAGTCAGACATGACTGAGCGACTTTCACTACAGTCCATGAGTAGGTGTACAAATGAGATTAGAGAAAAGAAAATGAGTTTGGAAAACAGAGCCACATGTTTCCATGCCTAAAGCAGTTCAAGCATCATATGAATTGGGTGCGTTAATTGTAAAGTGACTTGGTGATTCTCAAGAGTTATCAGCAACTGGAATGTAGGAAGACACTTAAAATTACTAGAAATCAAGAAACTTGAATTTCATGGCTTGAAGTGGGTTTTAGAATACTCACTCAGACAACTGATCTGGACCTCATGAAGTTTGTTCATCCTATCATTTAAATGGTTGAATGATTTTTTCAGAGATGAGACAGAACAGATAGATGTCAAATCTTAGGTGCTGTGGTTATGTTAATCTCTGTTCATCATTTTTGTGGTAAGTATGAACAAAGACTGTTAGACGCTTCTGAGTATTAAAACAAGGACGTAGGGCCCAAAGTATTCAGGTCTCTCTCTGTTTTACATCTTTCTTAATAACTTTCAACTAGCCCTTATCAAGTGTTCATTGTAATTCAAATATTATCTTAGGGGGAGGAGTTAAGTAGTATTAATGAACTAGTATTAAACTTTAAATAATGAGACATTTCAACCTAACTTCTAACCAAATGGTGGAGGCAAGGATATCTCCATCAGGCTGTCATAAGTACGTTTTTTATGTTCTCTGCTTTCCCTTTTCTCAGCCCTATAGTTATGTTCTGAAGGACTTACCTATGAATTAGACTGAAAGTGATTGATTTATATAGTTTCTTGACACAGGTGATAGATAACTATTAGTATATGTGTGTGTATATATACAGATGTATGGGTTTTCTGACACATATTAATATGTGTGTGTGTATGTATAGATGTATGGGTTTCCTGACACAGGTGATAGGTAGATACTAATATCTGTGTGAGTGTGTGTGTGTGTGGTTGTATGGGTTTCCTGACACAGGTGATAGGTAAATGTTAGTGTGTGTGTTTGGGTTTCCTGATACAAGTAATTGATATTAATGTGTGTATGTATGCATATATGTGTGTGTGTATATATATATGTATAGATGTATGGGTTTCCTGACACAGGTGCTTTGGCACAGAGATATTGAAAGGCACTATTTGTTGTAGGTGCCAAAGAATCTTACTGTTCAGCAAGATCAAAATACTCTTCATTGATGACACTTAAGTATTTTCTAAGCCATTGATTGATTCTTCTGACAATTTCTAGGACCAAAAATATATTCTTTTTTATGCACACATTGCAGAAATCTCAACAACTGCCTGTATACACTAACTCTGCCCCACTAACTCTGCTCCCCACTTTGTTGATTGCATAGGAAAGGAGCAAAGTAAGGACAGGGAATGAGAGTGGTGTCAGCTGAGAGAGTTGCATAGGAATAGTCTGTTAGAATATGTTGTAAGACTTCCCTAGTTGCTCAGTGATAAAGAATCCACTTGCCAATGCAGGAGCCACAGGTTCTATTTGTGGTCCAGGAAGATTCTCCCATGCCCTGGAGCAACTGATCCCATGTGCCACGACTGCTGAGCCTGTGCTCTAGAGGCCAGGAGGCACAACTACTGAAGCCCACAAGCCCTAGCACATGTGCTGCACAAGAGAAGCCACTGCAGTGAGAAGCCTATGCACCACAACTAGAGCGTAACCCCACTCGCTGCAACTAGAGAGAAGTCCATGCAGCAGTGAAAACCCAGCACAGCCAAAAATAAACGAAACTAGTTTTTTAAAGATAATAAAAGTTTTGAAAAGAAAAAGAAACCTGGAAATTTAAACATCCAATTCTGTATATTAGATAATGGGGAGAAAAGAACTTGAAACACAGACAAGAAAATAAAGCCCAGCATCATCATCATGAAGAAAACTGGCCAGTGTAAAGTAATAGGCGGTGGGTAGAAGATTAACAGGTTAAAAAAAATGCTATTAATTTATTACACATTCATGTGCTCTATTTATTTCTCTGATCCTCTCCCTCTTCCCCGAAACACACACTCCCTCTCCCCAAAGGATGTCTCCCCTCCACAGCTCCTGGAGGACTGGCCTGCTCCTGCTGCTGCTCTTCTACGTGGCAGTCAGAGAATCTTGGCAGACTGAAGAGAAAACATGCGACCTGGTGGGAGAAAAGGGTAAAGAATCAGAGAAAGAGTTGGCTCTCCTGAAGAGGCTGACACCGCTGTTTAACAAAAGGTAAATGAGAAGAACCTTAAAGGCCTTGAGAAAACAACTTTATTAAAGAATATCCTCTTTACTGTTAGTTTTTTTTATATATTACTACTGAATATGGAGGGGATACATGTTTCATAACCTCCTCTGAGAAATGGTTCTAATCTGTACTTTAACGGTATTGGCCTTACTTGGCCATGCTGTCTCTCTTTCCTCTATGATGGAGAGCATGTGCTTAGCACAGTGTTCAGCAGTGATGTGCAGGTATATGCAGAAGAGTAGCTGTTTGTAAGATTGGACCCAAGAGACCAGCTTTATATTCAGAAGTATCAGATGAACATATTTAGGCCTACTACTACATCATCGTAAGGGCTTCCCAAGATGGTTCAGTGGTAAAGAATCTGCCTGCCAAGCAGAAGATGCGTGTTCAGCCCCTGGGTTGGAAGGAACCCCTGGAGAAGAAAACGGCAACCTACTCCAGTATTCTTGCCTGGAGAATCTCAGGACAGAGGAGCCTGAAGAATACAGTCCATGGGGTCACAAAGAGTTGGACACTAAAAATGAAAGTGAAGGGGGCTTTCCTGGTGGCTCAGATGGTCAAGAATCTGCCTGCAGTGCAGGAAACCTGAGTTTGATCCCTGGGTTAAACATGACTAAACAATAACAGGTCGTCATAAGTGTCAAGAATCTTCAGATATATAAATCTGAAGATAATCTTTAAGGAACTAAGGTATATATCATGAACCTACACCCTTATTCACAGGGAGGTGCTAGCTAACACTTTAGCGTAGTCTAGAACAATTATTCTAGAAATATCTAGAATACTAGCTGTCTTGGAGGCTGTATTTTGATCAGTCATCATCAACAGTCTGTCTGGGTCATAGTTTTCATGATGCAAAAGATATTATTCACTAGGACGTTTAGCCATGACGTTTGATAAAGAAGTTGAACACACCGTTTGAACAGAGGCTGCTCTTTCTAAGGCTGACCGCTCTAACTGTCCTTTTCCTCCTCTCTGCATTTCTGCTTTCAGCTTTGAGAGCACCGTGGGTCAAAGCCCAGATATGTACAGCTATGTGTTCCGGGTGTGCCGAGAAGCTGGCAACCACTCCTCTGGGGCAGGCCTGGTACAGATCAACAAAAGTAATGGGAAGGAGACAGTAGTTGGGAGATTCAACGAGACTCAGATCTTCAATGGCAGTAAGAGTCTCCCTGTTGATCAGCCCACTGAATCCCTCTGATAACCCTGTATGTCTCAGTCCTAACCAGGCTGTGTCATATGGGTGTGTGTGGTTCAGGTCACCTGAGATACCTGCAAGCCACAGAACACCCAGCTCCACCACTCCTCCACAACCAGGGCTCAGAACATTTATATGTTTGTGTTAAAGTGAGATTAAGCTTTTTTGAAAGACAATCAGTCTACAAAAGTCTCCCCACCAACTTGAGTTATGTTGATAATGTTTCTCAAAAATCATAAAATCATTGCTGGAAAGGACTATGTGAGCAACTATGGTTTATTTTATACCCTTAAGCAGATAAATAAGTGCAGATTGTTGTTGCTGTAAGTAACATAATAAAAAACAATGTCAAGAGTTTGGGGCTGGGGTCAGAAGACAAGATTTTTGATCCAGCTCATGTTTACTTATCCTGTGACTTTGAACAATCATTTGACTTTTTGTTTTCTCATACACCAAATTGGAAGCTTAATCCTTGCCTTGGTCACATCACATGATTATTAATCAAATGATATTTTGCAAAGAAATTTGAACAAGTAAATACTGAAGAAGGAAGTGTCCCCAGTCTTCAGAGTCATCCATTTTGAATTTATCTGTGGTTCATTTAAGATTTTGGGCTTTGCCTTGCCACCCAGTAATTGAGTGGAGCCTCTTGATGTTAGCAGGTGTTCAGAGAACGTGAGTCATGACTAAATGTGGATCATAATTGTATTTGCACTATCGGTTGCCTACCTTTAGTGTGGGAAATCAAGATTATTCTTGTATGCATTTCTGGTTCTTAGCTGTCTTAACACAAGAACACAAGCTATTGTAAAGGGGCAGGTTTTGGTTGGTATTTCTGGTATACCAGAGCTCATCCTGAGGGGTTAACTAAAAACCAACTTCAATGAACTTGGTTCCACGCTTCCACAGTGCCCAGGTCTGTCTCTGCTTTTCCCCCACCCCAAAGCTCCTTTTTCCTTGTCCGTCCTCAGGTAATTGGATCATGCTGATCTATAAAGGGGGTGATGAATATGACAACCACTGTGGCAGGGAGCAGCGGCGGGCAGTGGTGATGATCTCCTGCAACCGACACACCCTTGCGGTGAGGCACCCCAGGGCCTGGGAGCCTAGAGAGGAGAGGAAAGGACTGACCCGAGGTGGGACAGAATGTCCAGAGGGAACAAGATAATTGGGGTGGATGAGAGAAAACTAGACATTCAGGGACTTCCCTGGCAGTCCGGTGGTTAAGACTCCCCACTTCCAGTGCAGGGGACGTGAGTTCAACCCCTGGTTGGGGAACTAAGATCCCATGTGCCATTTGGTAGCAGCCAAAAAATTTAAAAAACCAGAAGTTCAGTTTTTCCCTGAGTCATAGGCATCCATCTTCCATCATACGTGGAAAATAAGTTCTTAAACCAGGAGGAAGCAAATGTTTAGGCGGGGTTTTATGGGTTTGTGCTCCTTTTCAGACAGGCGTCAGAAGCCAACACCTTACCACATAAATGTTGTGTCTGTCTTCTTGCCGTCAGGACAACTTTAACCCTGTGTCTGAGGAGCGAGGCAAAGTCCAAGATTGTTTCTACCTCTTTGAGATGGACAGCAGCCTGGCGTGTTCCCCAGAGATCTCCCATCTTAGCGTGGGTTCTATCTTACTTGTCACGTGAGTCCTTTTTCCTTTATCAGTCCAAACCATTTTTTTAACTGAGCAATTGCTTGGAAGTATATGCATCCAAATAGTGTGTGTGCATTTGTATGCTATATTATAATTGGAGGGGGAAGAAGTCTGTGAATATCCTCTAAACTCTGCAAGTTTAAAAACATGAGACTTAATGTTTTATCCCCAGTAAATATATGCATTTGGAGATGGGGTTTTTTCCCTACTGGAGGACTAGACAGTTTGTATTACTCTCCCATTATTAGAACTTTTGAAGAAATTGGACTGTTTATCTAATGGTGACTGTTCTCAACCCTAAATGAGTCACACACTCTTACTTTTTTCTGATCCAAAGGTTTTCTCAGGCAGACAGCACTTTAATTGGTTTTCTCAGGCTCTACCAGCCCCTTTTTTTCCAACTAAGTACCCCTTTTTTGTTTTTCCATTTTTATGGAACAGAGCTTAGGAAACAGGCAACAATGAATGAGCTTTACTGATTCTCAGTTTTTGAGTATGGATATCTTTCTCCCTCACAGGTTTGCATCTCTGGTCGCAGTCTATATCATCGGGGGGTTCCTGTACCAGCGACTGGTGGTCGGAGCCAAAGGAATGGAGCAGTTTCCTCACTTGGCCTTCTGGCAGGATCTTGGAAACCTGGTAGCAGTAAGTAACAGGGCAGCTGAGAGACAAAACAGATGACCGACTATCAGTCCTGGTTTGCCCAGACTTGAGGGCTTCCTGAGACACAGGACTTTTGGATGCTAAAACCACCCCAAGTTCCAACAAACCAAGACAATTGGTTGCCCTAATACGGGGTAATTAGCAACTTAATGTCTGACCTTCTAGGCTGACTGGAAGAACGGTACTGTTGCTTAGATTTATGAATCTGATCCAGCTATTTGGGGGCCTACATGAGGAGAGGATGTTTCCCCAAATTCAGTTTAGGCCAATCCCTGGAGAAAGTTCTTGCCACCTTCTTAGACCATAAACACACTGTGCCCACCTGAAAGTTGCTGATTTCACATGATCACTTCTTTTGCTCTTCCCTCTATAGGATGGCTGTGACTTTGTATGCCGCTCAAAACCCAGAAATGTGCCTGCCGCCTATCGTGGTGTGGGGGATGATCAGCTGGGGGAGGAGACAGAAGAAAGGGATGATCATTTGTTACCAATGTGATTGCACTTTACATGTTCAGCTTCTTCAGCCCCCAAACCAAAGCGTCCTCCAGCAGATTTCTGAAGCAGTCTCTCATCTCACCCTCAGTCTCACTCTTGCTTTCTGGTTTGCTTTTGGTTTGCATACACCTGTCAGTAGAAGAAATGCCTTTCCCTTTGTTCCGTTTGGTTTTCCCTCCTGAGAGGTACAGCTGCAGGACAGAGATAATATAATAGGGCCAATTATAGAGGCTGGGGCACTGTGTCTTCATACCAGAAAGTACACGTAGAGGAGTTACTGTGAGCAAAAGGGTGCAGCAGGCCCCCTGACTCTTTTTTAAACACATTTTCATAAGTTTTTGAGACACTGGATTTCTTTAATTAAAAGGAAAACACATTATTTATAGGTTTGATTGCTTTATGCTACTACTCTGCCCTACAGTAGTCTCTGTGAGAGTCTGGATGTAACTAGCTGCTGGGAACTGTTTTGCAGTGATTACTTGGTCACAATCCAAGGACTGCTGGTCTGAGCCTGGAGAGGTTGTAGACTTCTCCCACCTCGGGTCAGGATGGAAACTGAAATTTCCCAGGATTACATGGTACCAAACATCGTTGGCTGGCCCTGGAGTGACCTTACAGCTGGAACTGGGCCCTGGGTCATCATCTTGGGTTCCTGGTCCATGTGCAGCTAAAATACCTAATCCAGAAGTGCAGTCCATTGGAAGGGACACTGAAATGGACCTCCTGTGCCACCAGAATTGCAGAAGCAGGAAGTCTGTTTACCTTGTAGTGGGATATCCTTGACAGCTTGCTTCTCCCGCTTGCAGTCAAAGCTGGCAGAGCTTTTCTAACTCCTAAAATGTTCCCTCTACCAGTATTTCTAAACATGCTGAACTTTCCTTCACAGGCATTTTGTTTTGTGTGTGTGCCCTCCTATCTCCTGGAAAGGGAATGGAAGCAGAAGTGGGACACGCAGGGCTCTGCCATCTTCAGCCCTGGGTGCAGGCTCCTGCCACACCTGTCCTTGCTTCTGGCTCAGGGATGTGTCTTCTTGCCCAGCCTGTCTCCATGGGGAGAGGGGCTTAAACCTCTAATGCTTCCGCCCTTCCATTTAGGCCACGTGCCCAGAAAACTGGCCTGATCTTTGTGTGACAGGGAGCCTGGGGCACTGAAGAGGAACGTGGCTCCCCTGGCCACATAGGGACGGAATCAATAAACAGGGGGCTTTTTTAGCCTTCAGGAAAGAAAATGAAATTATTTCATCTTTGGACTTTTAGATACTTTTCTAAGCAGGGAAAATAATGTTGTAAAAGCATTTTTCTGTTACTTGTTTGCATCCCTCCCCCATACTCTGGTGTTTTAAAAATGCAAAATATATATATACATTTTTTTGTACAAAAACTTAAAAGATTAAAAAAAAATGTCGGCCTAGTCATTTGTGTGGAAGAAGCCAGTAACACACATTGGAGTGATGGATTAAGAGACAACTGAGACCAATTTTCATCCTTTTACTGAGGAGGAAAAAAAATATTTAATATTTTTGTTGTATAAGGAATAGCGCCCAAGGCAGGTCCTTCTACTCCTGACCTCAGCCCCATGCGCTCCTGCTTTATAAAGCTATAGGACAGAGCAAAGTTGGAATGGGAATAAAAAGAGTAGAAGACAACAAATTGGGAGCAGGGGGTGCAGAAAGAATGACAGCCACATGTGTACCCAATACTTTTAGTTCCTGCAGCAAATTAGAATGATGGCAACCCAGTCCCTACACTGGCCAGTGAGGATGCAGGAGAAAATATCCAACACTAAGGGAGTGACAACAGAAGTCTGGGCCACAGCTACAGTCGGGAGGAGCCGGAGGGAAGAGGGAGGACCAGGTTTTGCTTCTTGTGTCACACAAGCTGGGAAATTCCCCCGCCACCACTGCCGAGGCACACCTACAGTCCACCCATTTTCTCGTCTCTCCACACTGTACATTCCTCCTCCTCCTGGAGAATTCAGACCCTGGCTAGACACTCCACTCCGGGATAAGGCCAAGCAGTCCTAGTTCTCTAGACTGCCTCTTTTCACAAAGATTGGATTAGGGTAGGTGAGAATTGTGAACATTTTAAAAATAAAACCCAGAGAAACGTCAAAGCTGCCACCATGTAGCACCAGCGACCATCTTGCAGTTCTTCCCTGTCTCGGTGATCCCCTCCTGCAGAAGACAGCACGGCTCTGTCTTCCTTGTGGAGTCTGCTGGCACCAGGTTATAACCTGGACGGTGGGGAGTGTCTGCCTTAGGCTAGTTTGTGCAAGAGGGCCAGCTTAGGTCTCCTTGAGGACATTTATCTTAGCACAGATCTTGAGAGCAGGACCCAGCTTGATGTTCATGGCACTCATGAGATGTTCCTCTTTAAGTAATAAGAGGGCCTGTCCATCAATCTCCTGGGAACGAAACTCCTCTGCAATCTCTTGGCAACCTAGGAGGAAACAGTGGGGTATGTATGATAAGCTACATGGTAGCACCAAAAGTACCTGTCCTAAATCCAGTGATACAGTGGCCCGAGATGGCAAGATTCGGAAGCAAAATGAAACCAGAGCAACTAGCTGATTTTTCTTTTAAGAGCCAAGATAAAAGAACTAAGGTGCTCCGCCAACTAAGCTGCTCAATTCGGATAACTTGAGGAAGGGGAGAGAGAGCAAGATATAGCGTTTTCTTTGACACTGGCAAGAAAATCAGCATTCATGCCATCTTTAAGGGCCCAAAATTCATACAAGATAGCAACAAGGGTAGAATGGTTTTCCTTTCTGGAGAAAACTATCCCTTGTCAAGTACGTGTGTATATATATGCTCAGTCCCATCTGACCCCGTGGACCATAACCCACCAGGGTCCTCTGTCCATGGGATTCTCCAGGCAAGAATAGTGGAGTGCATTGCCATTTCCTTCTCTGGGGGACCCTCATCATACCATACTTAAGCCTCTATGTTTCCATTTACAAAGCCCTGTGGGATGGCCTCAAAAAAACCGTTAAGAAAACAAAGCAATACAGATAACCCAGGTTCTGGTGGACAGGCCCTTGATACCTTGTAGAGAAGCAATGAACTCATAGACCTCCTCTACGCTCCAGCGGCTAGGATTACTGGATAGGAACACGGGGTTGATGCCATGTAATTCTGGGGTGGGTGGAGCTGTGTTGGGATTCCCCAGGTCACGTTCTCCATGCCCTGCTCTCACGGATAAAGGCCCAGGAGATGTTGGAGACAGTGCTTCATCGTAACTGGAATTATCTGAACCCCGGCTAGAGTCCTCTTGACCCTACAGGAAAAACAGTGAGGTCATAAGTAAGCGTCATGAGGTCTCCCTCTCTCCCCCAACCCTGGGTTTGAGGCACAGAGGAAAAACTAATCCTAACACAAGTAAAGTACTCTGTACTTCATGTGCAAATGCCCAAAGTCACGAGTCTGCTCTCAAGTGCCTTTCAAGTGTGAACTGTGTCCCTCTCTAGGCTCCCCTCTTCTGCCAACAACTCCCCTAGACTTTTCCTCCTCTAACAAGGCGTAAGAATTAACAGCAACAGCTAAATCAGACGAGAAGAGACAAAAAGATCAGATTTCGGAATCTGGAGTGATGTGATCCACGTGAAACCAGAGTTCTGGTCTCACACTTTTTTCCCCGGGGAAAGGAGCTGCCCTGCGGGGGAGCAGAAGGAAACAGGCCCGGTTTGCAGCATCGTGCCCCACGCTGGTGGCTCACTCGGTGGCGCTTGCCCTGGATCTTGGCACGGGCGATGTCCGAGGAGCCGCGGCGGGGTCCGCGCCGGCGAACGCGGGCGTAGTTGGCTTCCTGAAATTCTTTCATTTTTTTCCTCTTCAGCCGGAATTGGTGGCTACAGCTCACATTATACCTGTGGGTCAGGGAATGTACAGGAGGTCAGGGGTGCTGCTATGCAAGACTGCCTTGCTCCCCTGCTCTACATGTAAACTATGATTTTAGGGGCCAATTTGGGAAAGAGAATGAAGGCGGAGGAGACATTAGCTCTGAGTCTCGAGTGGATCCTAGGGAAGGGGTGTTCGAGGGAGGAGGGCGAGACGGGGGCCTACTGTACCTCTTAGCGCAAGTCATGGAGCAGAATCTCTTGGAGCCACGGAACTGCTCGGCGGGGGCGTACTTCCCACAGTACTCGCACTTCAGGAGGTTCGCCTTCTTATCTAGCTCTGAAAATAAGGCAGCGCTGCAGGGCTGCGTGGGTTCCTACTGCCGCTCAGGCGCCCTCAGGCCCAGCGCTGGACTCTAGTTACTCTCAGCATTCCCCCCAAAGACCTACTCAGCGTGAGAATCCCGAAAACAAAGTTCAAAATCCAAAACCATGAAGACCTGTCTCTCGAGACATCACAGTCTTCCTAACCTTAAGCCAGATGATCTCCATTTTAAGTGACTAATTTCGTCATAATTCATAGTCTCAGATTTGCCTGCACTTCTCCACNGTGGCCCGAGATGGCAAGATTCGGAAGCAAAATGAAACCAGAGCAACTAGCTGATTTTTCTTTTAAGAGCCAAGATAAAAGAACTAAGGTGCTCCGCCAACTAAGCTGCTCAATTCGGATAACTTGAGGAAGGGGAGAGAGAGCAAGATATAGCGTTTTCTTTGACACTGGCAAGAAAATCAGCATTCATGCCATCTTTAAGGGCCCAAAATTCATACAAGATAGCAACAAGGGTAGAATGGTTTTCCTTTCTGGAGAAAACTATCCCTTGTCAAGTACGTGTGTATATATATGCTCAGTCCCATCTGACCCCGTGGACCATAACCCACCAGGGTCCTCTGTCCATGGGATTCTCCAGGCAAGAATAGTGGAGTGCATTGCCATTTCCTTCTCTGGGGGACCCTCATCATACCATACTTAAGCCTCTATGTTTCCATTTACAAAGCCCTGTGGGATGGCCTCAAAAAAACCGTTAAGAAAACAAAGCAATACAGATAACCCAGGTTCTGGTGGACAGGCCCTTGATACCTTGTAGAGAAGCAATGAACTCATAGACCTCCTCTACGCTCCAGCGGCTAGGATTACTGGATAGGAACACGGGGTTGATGCCATGTAATTCTGGGGTGGGTGGAGCTGTGTTGGGATTCCCCAGGTCACGTTCTCCATGCCCTGCTCTCACGGATAAAGGCCCAGGAGATGTTGGAGACAGTGCTTCATCGTAACTGGAATTATCTGAACCCCGGCTAGAGTCCTCTTGACCCTACAGGAAAAACAGTGAGGTCATAAGTAAGCGTCATGAGGTCTCCCTCTCTCCCCCAACCCTGGGTTTGAGGCACAGAGGAAAAACTAATCCTAACACAAGTAAAGTACTCTGTACTTCATGTGCAAATGCCCAAAGTCACGAGTCTGCTCTCAAGTGCCTTTCAAGTGTGAACTGTGTCCCTCTCTAGGCTCCCCTCTTCTGCCAACAACTCCCCTAGACTTTTCCTCCTCTAACAAGGCGTAAGAATTAACAGCAACAGCTAAATCAGACGAGAAGAGACAAAAAGATCAGATTTCGGAATCTGGAGTGATGTGATCCACGTGAAACCAGAGTTCTGGTCTCACACTTTTTTCCCCGGGGAAAGGAGCTGCCCTGCGGGGGAGCAGAAGGAAACAGGCCCGGTTTGCAGCATCGTGCCCCACGCTGGTGGCTCACTCGGTGGCGCTTGCCCTGGATCTTGGCACGGGCGATGTCCGAGGAGCCGCGGCGGGGTCCGCGCCGGCGAACGCGGGCGTAGTTGGCTTCCTGAAATTCTTTCATTTTTTTCCTCTTCAGCCGGAATTGGTGGCTACAGCTCACATTATACCTGTGGGTCAGGGAATGTACAGGAGGTCAGGGGTGCTGCTATGCAAGACTGCCTTGCTCCCCTGCTCTACATGTAAACTATGATTTTAGGGGCCAATTTGGGAAAGAGAATGAAGGCGGAGGAGACATTAGCTCTGAGTCTCGAGTGGATCCTAGGGAAGGGGTGTTCGAGGGAGGAGGGCGAGACGGGGGCCTACTGTACCTCTTAGCGCAAGTCATGGAGCAGAATCTCTTGGAGCCACGGAACTGCTCGGCGGGGGCGTACTTCCCACAGTACTCGCACTTCAGGAGGTTCGCCTTCTTATCTAGCTCTGAAAATAAGGCAGCGCTGCAGGGCTGCGTGGGTTCCTACTGCCGCTCAGGCGCCCTCAGGCCCAGCGCTGGACTCTAGTTACTCTCAGCATTCCCCCCAAAGACCTACTCAGCGTGAGAATCCCGAAAACAAAGTTCAAAATCCAAAACCATGAAGACCTGTCTCTCGAGACATCACAGTCTTCCTAACCTTAAGCCAGATGATCTCCATTTTAAGTGACTAATTTCGTCATAATTCATAGTCTCAGATTTGCCTGCACTTCTCCACAGGAGAGAGGAACTAATTACTAATGCCTGGAAAGATATAGGATTTCTCCCTCCCCCACCTCACCCCCCCACACACAGACTCAAAAGCAGGGGAGGGGAAATGTAAACAAGACTCCTTAACATATATTACAAAATCTAAAATAAGGAGAACTGGAAATTAAGAAACAGCCTATTTCAGATTATCCTTTGAAAAATATATCCTTATAGTAAATAATCCAACAGATCAGCTTGATAAAATTCCCTTTAACCCTATGGAACAACTTCTGTGTGATTCTATGTATTCTGATGTAGATGGACTTCACATAATTCCCACTTGAAAGAGCTAATTCCTATTTTACGCTAAGTCCTCAAACACATCTCCATCAGCCTCGTCCCTAGATGGGTCTCTAAATGAATACTCACCAGCAGATGGGCTGTCCCCACCCAAGGGACCACCCGACTGATTCTCACTTGATCCTGTGGTGAGGCCAGTCTGCAGGGGCTTCTCAGACTCTTTTAATAACTGAGAACAACCCACCTGTTCCAGAAAAAGGTGAGTTACATTAGCCTCACTCCTTTCTACAGCTTTCCCCACCACTTCTCTCCACCACATCTTTGCCTGGATCTCAGAGTTAATGGCCAAGTCCGACGCAGACAGAACCATTTTCAATATGGCAATCTAGAGCCTCTAACTGCCTCTTTACGGGGCTCCTACTCCAGCTCCCTATTTTGTCCTTTTCCTTCCTCAACTGCAGGGAACACACTTGGAAGCAAGAGACCTGTGTTCTAAGTCCTGGCTCTGCAAACTCATGGTATCCAGAAAAGTCTCTCAACTTCTCCACCATAATTTTCTTCACTATGAAACAACCTAATTAGAGACTTCCCTGGTGGTCTAGTGGTTGAGACTCCAAGCTCCCAATGCAGGGGGCCCAGGTTTAGTCCCTGATCAGGGAACTAGGATCCCAAGTGCTGTACAAAGCCCGAACGCTGTACAAAGGGGCCCAAAAACAAACAAACAAAAACCCACCATGACAGCCTTAAAGGTCACTTTTTTCCTTTGCTTCTCCTCTCCCCACTATTTTCAGTTCCTGGTCTACATAGTCTTTCTTCTTCTTTTCCCTTCCTTCTTCATAGCTAATCCTATGAACAACAGAACTGAACCGTTCTCTAATAATTAAATAGTTCTGAGTCTTCTGAGTCTCTGGAGTTTGAAAAGACAGCCCACCAGACCAAGTCACCACGTGAAAACCCCACCTTCTGGCCCTGCCCTCACCGGGAAAGGCTCTGCTCCTTCCTGGATAACGAAGCCTTCAATGATGTGGGTGAGGATCTGGGGCTTCACAATGGCCTGGGGGGGCTTGGAGTCACCCATCTGTCTGGACACCATGGCCAGCGAAGGAGGGGGCACTGATGGGGTGGGAGCCAAAGCTACAATGTCACTGCTCAGGGTGTTAGCGTTCGCACTGGTCACTGGCTCAGCTTTCTCTAGAAAATAAACATGAGATTAAGCAACGGGGAGGGGATGACCTAAGAGATCCAACGATGAGCCAAGCCAGCCTGATCCTCCACAGTAACACATGTTCCTCTTTGATCAGTCATCCTGGCTTCCCTGTGTCCAGCTCGCCTCCACCAAGTTCAGGCCCACATTGTAATGAATCAGACTAAACTCTTAGCTCACTCAGAGCTTTCCTCTCATTTCTGTGCACTCAGCAGTCCTGCAGAAGTCCATTCCTCACCTCCAAGACCGCCCTTCTCCTCCACGGCCTTCGGGCTCTCTACCACTGGAGATGTCTTCGCGGGAATCATTGAACTCAGTGCGGAGACGTCATCTCGCTCCTCCTCAGACTCAGCCTTGCGCTTTACAGCCAGTGTCTGGGGTTTGCCCTATAAAGTGAAGAATAGCAAGGAAAACAAGATTTATGAGCAAAGGATAATGAGGAAACGCAATTACTCCCACACTGTCCAAGAAAATTTTCTTAGTTCTAGATTCCCCAGTGTGTATATGTCCCATGGTACAGTAAAATTTCTGGTCATTCCCAACAAATGTAATTTCTACATCAAGACAAAAGAACATACAACATTATTTAGTCCTGACCTAGACCTGGAGACCCGGGTTAATCGCAGCCCAACCGAGAGTTGTTTTTTTAAAGATTAATTTTGGTGGTTAAAGCTGTATCTTAATATAACTTAGTACAGATCTAAAAATACAGACTTTCATGTAGGAGTACGAGATTCAGGTATTATATACGCAGATGTCTCTCTCTTATGGAAGACTGAATACATGCCAGGATCTTCACCTTCCATTAAACTCTTACAAAAGAAGCACTAATATCCTAACCTTCTGAACCCTTTATTCCCTTCCAAAAATGAGCTCAGGTCCTCAAGGATGACGTGCGCTCACAGTCTCGGGGCGACACTCACCGGCAGGTGCACAGACTGCATGTAGAAGGCGGCAGGGACCTGCGCGACCACCGGCGAGGAGGTGGTCGCCCCTCCCTTCACCACATGCGCCGTCCCTTGCATGGGGGCCAGGGTCATCCCTGAGGCCAACGTGGGCGGGCACTCCTGCAGAGCACCCGGGGCCTGGGATGAAGGCGGCGAGGAGGCCAAGTGGGCCTGGCCGGGCGGCACTGTGCCTGGCATCCCCCGGGAAGTGGGGACGGCAGCTGCCAGCTGGGCCAGCCCCAACGCCTGGGCCTGGGCTGTACCCGGCTGCCGGGTGCCCACCACCTGCACAGGGATATGGGGTGGGGGCTGCTGGGCGGCGGACATCTTGGCAGCCCCTAGCTGAGGGGGCTTGAGAGGGGCTGCCGGCGGTTTGGACTGGATGGNTACCCGGCTGCCGGGTGCCCACCACCTGCACAGGGATATGGGGTGGGGGCTGCTGGGCGGCGGACATCTTGGCAGCCCCTAGCTGAGGGGGCTTGAGAGGGGCTGCCGGCGGTTTGGACTGGATGGGGATGGGGGGCTTGGGGGCAGGGTCCGGCGGCAGGGACAGAGGTGAAGACTGCAGCATGGGCTGGACAACCAGGGTCTGGGCTGGCTGCTGGGACGGGGATGGCGGGACCGGCTGGGTCGGGGGACCCGGCGGAGGCTGCGGGGCAGTGAGGGTGGTGGCCTGCTGCTGCTGCTGCTGCTGCTGGGCCAGCTGGAGGTGCGTGGCCGTGTGTAGAAGCTGGGACTGGCGGTGTGGGAACTGCTGCTGGTGGTGGATGGCGATCTGCTGCTGGATCACCACCTGCTTCTGCTGGAGGTGGATCTGCTGCTGCTGCTGAATCAGGGAGTGGGGCTGAATCTGCGTGTAGGTAGCTGCAGGAACAAGCCCCCAGAGGCACAAAGGGAAGGGAGAGCAGACATAAGCAACATCATCAAAGGCCCCAGTCAAAGCAGCCTTCCACAGTGTACCTAGTTGTAGACTCCAACTATGAATGGAAAGCGAGCTGGAGGGGCCTGACAGGCCGCCTGGTTTACTCTCTTTCCTCTGAGTCGGACGTTATCAACCATCTCCAGCCTTAAAGATGTCAGGGAAAAACCACCTTTGCTCAAGGATGTAACAGTCTTCAATAATTTCTTGCATTTATCTAACTCTTTTTTTTTCTTTACTTAAATCCTGTTACTTGGCACTTAGCAAGGACAATGGCAGGCCCAATCTAATCTTCATGATTCGATTCTGCTCCTCAAGCGCCAAGTCTACATTTCATTCGTTTTTACATCCCTAGAACCCAACCCAGGGCCTGATACACGAGAAACACTTAACATGTTGTCACTGAAAGAATAAATATCCACAGAGATAAAGATACCAACATCTTCCCATGATTGCCTCGGGTCTCCATGATTCATCAGTTTAGGTCAGCACCCATGAGAAATTTTAAGGGTCAGCCACTGTAGGCTCGCACTTGACCCAGTTCCCTCCACTGTAAACTGGAGATGTGATCTCCCCTGCTTCACAGCCTGCCAGAGAGCCCAGAGACTACATGTGACATGAAAGCACTTTGGTATTACAAGTGCTATAGTTTGTAAAGTGCCATACTAGGTGTTAGTAAAACAACTGATAAGTAACTCTTAAATTTGGGGAGTACGTTATTCAAATATACAACACTTAAAGTACTAGAAACAAGGAAGCAAAAATAAACACTACCAGATAGGGCACACACATCTAACTCTATCCACAGCCTAAAAGCAAGCACTACCCTGGGTTATTACTTTTTTTTTTTAATCCTTACCATCCTTACCATCATATAGATGATCACAAGTTGTACTATTATTAAAGCAGGGCTTTATCTGCTCACACTAAGTACTCAAAGGCACACAGTCTTTGTTTTACGCTGCCAACTGACCAACAGTAAATGTGTGAGGAGAGAAGTCATCCCTTATGATAAAGTGCAAGCTTCATGAGCAGAAGAGTCTGTTTTTCAATGATGTATTCTAGTACCCTCCCTAGAACACAGCAAGCTATTCAAAAAGAACTGAGTGGGAACTTCCCCTGTGGTCTAGTAGTTAAGAATCCACCTTCCAATGCAGGGGACAAGGATCTGATCCCTGATCGGGGAACTAATATCCCACATGCCTGGGACAATTAAGACTGCACCACAACTAGAGAAGCCTGTGCACAGCAATGAAGAACCAAATGCTACAACGAAGACTGTAGTGCTTAGCTGCATGCTACAACTAAGACACAGCCAGATTTAAAAAAAAAGAAAGAAAAGACCCTAGTGAATGAAAGGGTAGAGGGAGTAAATTGAATAAGTCAGGACCTACAAAGGAGAGGACAAGGCAACTTATAAACTGACTGCTGCCTGGCAGAAACAGACAAGATCCCTCTCTGCTACCTGTCATCCTGTCTCCTGGACTAATACGAACAAGGTTGACGTGATTCTTTCCTTCCACTATTTCAGGACCAAAACGAGCAAGAAGGGCAAAGACATGTACCCTGAAGACGTCAAGCTAGCCCCGAGGGAATAAGAACATTATGGGAGACAGAGCACCTGAGCTGATGAGGGTCTGGCTGGGAGCAGGAGTGGCGGTCCGGGTGAGGTTCATGCCCACGTTCTGCTGACCAGTTCCGTCTGCTTCTGCTTTCTTGGCTGCTGCGCTTTCTGCTTCTGTCTGGCTGCCCTGACTCACAGTCACTGCCTGGGCTGCAGGCAAGGGCTGCACCACTCCGGTGCCCTTCCTGGGGCAGCTCCCACCACCACCCATTCCTGAGGAAGGCAACTGCCCCAAGCCCCCAGGAGCCTGGCCGCCTCCTCCAGGACCCATGGACCCTGGGATGCTAGTCCCACTGCCTCCACCAGCTTGACTGAGGTTGAGCGATTGGCCTGAGGCCCCAGAGGAAGCCTGAGCCACCGCAAGGGCCTGGCTGGAGGCCTGGGAGAGGCTGGAGACAGGGGAGGCCCCAGGAGGGATGGCCTTCTGAGCAGAGCCTTGCATCTGGGGTCCTTGGGCGGAGGCCTGCTGGTTCCTGACGGCCAAGTTCTGCACCTGAAAGATAGGAAGCAAAAGGCAGATTGAGAAACTGGGGGAGCAAGGGCCACTAAAGTGAAAGACTGCTGAGTCAGAAGCAGTGACGACAGCTACAGATACTCCACGGCCCCCTCACCTGTACAAACACAGAGAAGGCCTTCCCAGAGAGGAGCTCTCAAGTCATATCTGATTCTCATTCTCCTTCATTCTGTATAAAATCTGTCATCAAGTTTGGTTATTTTATTCCTTCCAAATGTCTCAGACTTTCCCTTTCTTCCCCATTAATTCATTCAACATCTACCAACTATGCCGCAGGTACCACACTGGATACTGGGAATGCACAGATGAAAGACACAAGTCCCTGCTTTTAATGAGTACTTTCTACTCGAGAAGACAAGAAAACCAAGTTACACCATGCACAGATATGCACCCAGTGCTAGGGGAGTGCAGAGGAGGAAGAATAGTTAACTCAGAGAAAGCACATGAGGGAAGCATTCTCACACAGGCGACGTCTGAGATGAGAATAAACAGGGTGTGAAGACACAGGTAACAACAGTGCAAGACCACCGAGCCAAGACGGAGCACCATGTTTTTGGAAATGATAAATATTTTGTTATGCTTGGGGCAGGCTGGAGGGAGTGGCAAGAAATGAAGCTGGGCAGGTGGGCGGAGGCTAGAAAGAGGCCAGAACTTGAAGGGCTTGGAATGTTAAAATGAGAAATTCCCAGCACCGAGCACAGTGCCTGACAGACCGCAAGTGGTCCAGTGTATCAATGGAGAGAAGGGCTGACAAGCTCTTAATAAATCACAGGAAGCCACTGAAGAATATTCATCTGAAAGACCACGATCAACTCTATCGTCGAAACCATTCTTTGAGTGCAGCCACTCTGGAAAACAGTTTGGCATTTTGTCCTAAAGTTGAAATATTCACACATGCTCTAACCCAGGAGCCCCACAAGAGAAGTGCATGGGGTCACAGCAGCACCAGTCATCCTAACAATAGCCTAAAAACCAACCAAATGGCCATCGTCAGAAGAGAGGATGAATGAACTGGAGTATCTTCACACAGCGGAATATGACATGGAAATCAAAGCAAAGTGCAATGACACATGCAACGATCCAATGGATTTTGACAGTAAGTCATTTAATGAAGGCATTCCCCAAAGGATTATATACAATGAAAGTACCTTACAGATTTAAATACAAATTTATATTTGTTTTATATATATATCCACTTGGTATCTGGAACTTGCTTCTAAATCCACAGATGAAGGGAAAGGGCCTGGAGAAATTGACCACATGTCAATAAATGCTAAAGTTGGACCGTTAAGCACTTACAGATTCGTATTTCTTTCTGTTTTTATATATGTTTGAAATGTTCCATATTAAAAAGAACGTTTTAGAAACGTAGTAAAGGCAGTAAAGCTATACAAAAAGGGCTACAGGGAAGGATGAATCAGAACGAACGTCACCATGGATGAGTAGGGGTAGGCAGTGGCGCTCCAGCTGGAGCTGGGGGTGGCTTATTACATGATTAAAACGTACAGAGTAAATGTTTTAAAAAGTGGACCATGAATGAACCATTGATGAGAGGATGCCATGAGTCAAGGATTATTATGATTCATCAAATTCTGTGGGCCAGAGGTATAATTAAAAATGTTAGGCAAGTTTGTGAGAAAATGGATATATGTATGTGAATGCCTGAGTCCCTCTGCTGCTCACCTGAAATTATCACAACAAATGTTAATAGGCTATACTCTGATGCAAAATATAGTTTTAAAGTAACAATGTATATCTTCTTATTAAAAAAAATCCTGACAGTAATATGGGAGAGGTTTAGAGGCAGAAGCAAATAAGGCTGAAATTAAGAGGCCAGTTAGGAAACGAGTAGAGTAATTCAGGTAAAAAATAAAAAGAACCTGAATTCAGACAATAGTAATAAAGTAGAGAAATAATAGCTTTCGAGAGAGATTTACAAAAATCATCAGGATTGGGTACTGGGCCACTTACATATTACCTGACAATCATGAAGATTCTTCTCATCAGCTTCCTTCCCGGCATAGCTATTTAAAACTTTCCTCCTCTCTCTGTACCTCTGAACCACTTCCTTTTTCCCCTCTCACTGTCCACTCCCAGAGATGATACCACCACCTCTGTTCCCACCGCTAAACCTGGCCCTGTACCTCCGTCAGCCCCCATCGTTCTCCCCTCACCCTGGCCGCCTTCTCTCCTTCCTCCTATCAAAGGCTCACTAGGCTCAGGATCTCATTCCCTCCTCCTCCTCAATTCTTTCCTGTCCCTTCATTCACCTCTCCTCTGCTGGCTCCCTCCCACCGCCAAGCCTAAACCCCCTCCCCAAGCCCAGCTTCACCCTCCTCTCTTGTTCCTACATTCAAGGCTGAGGAATGTCACCTGTCTGATCACAAAGAGAGCCAAACTCTTAAAACACTCACTGTGTCCAGGCACCGTTCAAACATTTACACACACCTACGTACTCACTGAGTCCTCACAACATACCCTGGGACAAGTATTTTGTAACGGCTATTTAATAGACAAAGAAATTGTGGCAAGAAGATGTTGGGCCATTTGCAGAGGTCACAGTAAGTCACAGAGTTGGAATTGACCCTAACGAAGATTCGCACTTTCAACCACTACTCTGTCCGTCCACAGACCGACACGCAAACATCTGATGAATAGATGTGTAAGTGAAAGAACTGCTATGGAAGCAGGTTCTGCCTCATCCTGACCCCACCACTACTACTGTAGTCTAAAGACCATATCTGTAACTGACCCCAACAGTTTCTCAGCAGGTTCCCTCATTTCTCTTCCTTCTCCAGACACAGGCTCCAAAATCAGTCTTTCTCAAGTAGTTTCCTGACCCTCTTAAACTGCTGTTCAAGTCAGCAGTACCGCTGCTACCTATGAAGTCACGTGGCTTTCAGATTTGTCCTTAACAATGCCCTTTCCTGCCACAGGCTTTTTGTCTCCACTTTATTCACTCATTCCAACTCACAGTCACATATCTGAGTAGTCAGGCTTTGACACATGCTATTTTCTCTCTCTAGTGTTCATGCTACTCCAAATCAAATGCCACCCATCATTTCAAAATCTGCTCAAGTTCACTGAAATGAAGAGCTCAATGTTTACTTGCTGACTGATAAAAACTTAAAGAATGAAAGAAGTACCATGAGACCCCAGTTTGTATACCATGCAAAAGAAGCTAAAACATTGCTCTCTCTATATGTATTTTTGTTTGAGATAAGGCACAGAAAACACATTGGTGAGGATGATTATACTGGGAACACCTTTGAGCAAAACAGCCTGCTGAAGGTTGAAAGCTATAGTAACTCAGAGAAGAAATCAAGTGTTCTGCCAGCAACTCAGCTTGATGTCTGTCTAACCAGAATTCCCTCCACCATCCCTTATCTTCCAGAAAGTACTGCAAGGACAGGGAACTAGGACTTCCTGAATAAAACTGAGCTACCGAGGGCTAAAAGGAGGGCAGTGATACCAGTCCTGTATTACGAACAAGGCTTCCCTGGATAAGGGGAGTTTGGAGGGTAAATGGATACACATATATGTATGGCTGAATCCCTCTGCTGTCCACCTGAAATTACCACACCATTATCAGCTATACTCCAATATCAAATAAAAAAAAATTTTTTTTTTTTAAAGAGGTGGCTTCCCATATCCCCAGGGCTGTTTTCAGTTAAGTCTACTTCCCTTCCTAATTCAAATAACTAAAAAGGTGTAAGAGATTCAAGTTCTACAGAAATTGAGGGGGACGGGGGGAGGATTCTGAAAAGTGGTAATGGGGTGGAAGGGTGATCCCTGGTCCGAGGCCACTCCATTCGCCCTCCCCAGGGCCCGTCCGCAGGTCAAGTGGTCACCACTGACCTGATCGGCATCTGTGTGGACTCCAGGAGACTGAGCAGATGGCGCCTCCTGCTGGACTGCAGCCACTGCCCCGTTAGGCATCAGGATGAGTTGGGAGGCTAGAGGCACATTCCGGCCCAGGGTCCGGTTTACCTGCAATAGGTTTCCCAGCTGTGGCTGGCAAGGAGAGGAGGAAGAGCAGAGGAAACAGAACAAGAGAAAGGGGAGAGAGACAGAAGAAACGGAAGGAAAGGACCACAAGACAAAATAAACAGAAGATACGAAACCACTAGGCCCTGCCCCTTTCCACACCAACTCAGGAGACCCTCATCCTCCACGTGTGATGAATCGTCCGAAGAAAACCTGGAACGTGTATAAACTATACGCTGACAACAAAGAGTCAAACATCAAAGAGGCTGAGACAATGAGCTGGGAACAAGGGTTTATATGTACTAAGCAGACAGGCCAAGAGGTAACACTTAGGATTTGTGCACGTGAGCCATGGCTTTAAAGATTAGACTATATCTGGTGCAAACTTCTTTAAAACTGAGGTGCAATCTTCTAACTTAGGATCTCAATTGTTTGTAAGCTACCTGTGAATACTGAGTGTCACATCTAGAGGTAAGTCAGGCACAGGAAGCAGATCAGCTTGTCCTAAAACATCTGGGTAACCATGATGACACAGGCTTCCCTTGTGGCTCAGCTGGTAAAGCCTGCAGTGCGGGGGACATGGGTTTGATCCCTGGGCTGGGGAGATGCCCTGGAGAAGGGAAAGGCTACCCACTCCAGTATTCTGGCCTGGAGAATTCCATGGACTGTACANACCATGATGACACAGGCTTCCCTTGTGGCTCAGCTGGTAAAGCCTGCAGTGCGGGGGACATGGGTTTGATCCCTGGGCTGGGGAGATGCCCTGGAGAAGGGAAAGGCTACCCACTCCAGTATTCTGGCCTGGAGAATTCCATGGACTGTACAGCCCATGGGATCACAAAGAGTCGGACACGACTGAGCAACTTTCACTCTCAACCATGATGACGTAAAACAGCTTTCACTCTGGGAAATTCCCTGGTGGTCCAGTGGTTAAGACTTGAACCTGGGGTTCAATCCCTAGTTGGGGAACTAACATCCCAAAAGGTGCATGGTGCAGCCAGAAAAAAAAAAAGGCTTTCACTCAACAAGTTAGAGAACAATTATGTCCCTGGGACAATGGTGGCTGTGGCTTACCCGTAGATACATCTGGGCCTGGGACTGGTTGAGGGGTGGGGAGGTGGTGTTCCCCAGTAGCACAGACTGGGTCAAAGTGGTAGCACTGGGAGAGCTCACACTCTGGGACCGGCTGATGAGCTGGGCAGCCGATGTGGTGGCCAGATTGATCTGTGTGGTACAGAAGGGAACCAGGACTAAGGATGGGGAAAGAGACACAAGGAAATACACACAACTGACAAACTCAGAGTGACACCAGCAAAAGCAGAGCATCTCACTTTCCCAGAGTCAGGAGGAAACGAACACCTTACCACTCACACCTGTCATCCTGGCCTCTGAAGGCTATCAGCAAAGTACAGAAACCAGGCCCTAGTCACCAGTGTAAGAGCTGAGGAGCAAAGGACGAAATGGAATAGATTCTACTTCTCAGTCAAGGATCCAGCGATTAGCCCTGAGGACCCTGTGATTCCTCCTGCCCAGGATTTTTTTCCTCCTTAAGACACTTCTACAGATCCACGCCGGTTATTCTCTTTTACTGATATGCTCTACACACAATCAGTAAATATCATCAATGGTGAAATAAACACTCTCAGATCAATGGCACAAAGTATTGGGTTGGCCAAAAAGTGCACTCAGGTTTCCTGAAATATCTTACAGAAAAATCTGAATGTTGGCAAACCCAAGAATTTAACTGAAAGACACAGACCCAGGGAGGAAAGCCCCTCAGTGGGGACAGGCAGTACTCACAGAGGCCTGGGTGGTGGTGGTCTGCTGCTGTGCAGTGCTGGTGTTTGGGGAGCTGGCCTGCCGACTGGCAGCAATTGTGGCCTGTTAGGGGGCAAAGAAGACAAGGGAGAGCAGAGACAACAAAGGCAAAGGCTCTGAATCTTCCAGGGACAAATCACAGGCTCAAAATATAACTGAGATTTCAGCTAAGAGCGGTGAGCCTCTACTATGGAGCAAGGACAAGTGGGTTCACCATGTCAATCACCCTCATGTTGCTACATATGCTAACCCCACGACTCCCACATAACCCGCCCAGGGCAGCTGGCAGCTTGTGCTCCTTCTCCCGCTTTCTTTTAGCTGGAAGAACCTTTGGTCAGGTCACATCAGAAGTCACTGCTAAGTCCAGCCCAGAGCTGCCCTATCGATACAAATGTAAGGTGAGCCACCTATATCAGTTTCTAATATGAACATCTTTCAAAGAGTAAAAAGAAACAGGAGAAGTAACTTTAAAAATTTACTTTATTCAAGCTGATCTGTCTCATTTTAATACATACCAACATAAATGAACTGCTGAGCTTTTTCAAACTAAAAAGTCTCTGAAATCCAAAATCTTCTCCCATACCTCCATCTGGACTAGCTGCATTTGTTGTTTTTTTTTTAAGGANATTCAAGCTGATCTGTCTCATTTTAATACATACCAACATAAATGAACTGCTGAGCTTTTTCAAACTAAAAAGTCTCTGAAATCCAAAATCTTCTCCCATACCTCCATCTGGACTAGCTGCATTTGTTGTTTTTTTTTTAAGGAGATGAATTTTCTAAAATATTTGGCTGGGTCCCGTCTTAGGTGCGATACTCATAGTCCTCATTGTGTCACGTGAGATCTTTCGTTGCAGCCCAGACTCTCTAGTGGTGGCGTGTGGTACCAGTAAACTACAGCATGGGCTTAGCTGCTGCAAGGTGTATGATATCTTACTTCCCCGACCAGGGCCTGAACCCTCGTCTCTTGCACTACAAGGCAGATTCTCAACCACTAGACCACCAGGGAAGTCCTAGCTGTATTTTAAGTGCTCAACAGCTGCCTGTGGCTAATGGCTACTACACTGGACAGTGCAGGGCTAGCACGCAGCCTTGCTACCTCTACAAGGCAGTTCCCCCACGGTTCTTACTGTGAGCCCACACGCCGAGGTCCATTCATCCTCCTGCAGGAGGACAGGAGGCATGGGACACTGTTCCCAGCGTCGCTCAGTGGAGGGTGTGGTGTGTCCCGACCCACCTGTACTCCCTGTCCCCTCCCTCCTGGGCCAGCTGGCTGCTGACCTCTCACCTGCTGGACGGCAGCCAGGCTATGCAGCTGGGCATTGCTGAGCTGCTGCTGGAGCATGAACTGGTGGAAATACTGAGCTGCGTTGGGCTGACGCTGCAGTGCCTGCAGAGCCTAGGGAGAAACAGAAGGGAATCAATCCACTTGGGATGAACCACTCCTAACTCCTATGCTGTGGAAATCACTGGGATCCTGGGAAAGGGACACATGGGGAGGAGAGAAAGGAAAAGATGGGTATCTGGTTAGCCTATCAACATCTGATATGTCCATTTTTATACTAGAACCAGTGAGTTCATGTAGTCCTTAAAAAGTAGGGACACAATTAATTGAAAAATACAGCAGTATAATCTCACATGAACTTGTATCTCCCAAAATGGAATTTGGAAATATCTGATATAACAAAGATTTAGGGCTAAACTGGCTGAAAATAAATGGAATGTTGATTAATGTAAAGAGAAGAAAATAAAAGACCATATTCTAGGGACACAGTGAAGGTGACAGAGCCCTGCCTGTGTGTAGGCTCAGTCGTATCCAACTCTTTTCGACCCCATGGACTACAACCTGCCAGGCTCCCCTGTCCATGGAATTCTCCAGGCAAGAATACTGGAGTGGGCTGCTATTTCCTTCTCCAGGGGATCAACCCAGGGATCAAACCCGTGTCTCTTGCATCTCCTGCACTGGCAGGCTGATTCTTTACCACTGAGCCACCTAGGAAGCCCGATAGGGCACTAAACGGTTGAAAATAATGAAAAATAAAATAAAATAAACCGTGACTATGAAAGGCTGTATCAGGTAAAATTTTCAAGTAACTGGAATTTTTAAACATCTGCAGTGTAATGCTAACAGGTGTTTATAAAGACAGTATCAGTAATTCAGTTTTGGCGTTAACTTCAAAGCCAAAACTACATTCCTTTTTTTTCTTCCCAGGAGCCGAAATAGTTGAGGTTCTTAACTTCTACTACCCAGGGTGATTTTCAAGAAAGACCCCAAAATAAAACCTGACAATCCTTGAAGAGAAACAGTTAGAGACTCTACCAACATGAACTGAATGATATAAAAACCTTAAAGATTGATATCTTGATATCTTCTCCTCTCACTGGGCTAGGCCCTTTACCTCCATTTACTGTTGTAAACTCCAAAGGTTCTCAGACCTGCAAGGGACCTTTGTCATTCATCACCTGATCGTACTTGCCCAGTTTGCTGGAAAGAAACCAAGGGTGATTATCTTCCTGCATCCGTGCCCACCCCATGCTCACAGCCCCTCAGTGCTGAGCCTCACCTGCACGGCCTGCCGTTCATACAGTGACATTTGAGCGATCTGGGGCCGAGAGCTGCCCCCAGAGCCAGAACTCCCATTGGTGGAGTTGGAGTTCTGTTCACTCTCAGTCTCCATGATAGAGGTCCAGGGTCCCCACGGTTGGCGCTCTGACTCCAGACCTAGATGGAAGTAGCAACAGGTTAAAATGTGCACCTGATCTCCAATGACTATTTCATGTTACTATTTATTCAAGTTACCTAAGAACCTTCCTTTTCTTCCAGAAGCCATGATTGCTCTGTTTTAATAATCACTAAATCTTCAATACACTTATAACCATATCTTCCCCACACCATCTTTTGAAACTAAGCAATGTCTCAAAAAAAACTTTTACATATTCCCTCCTGGCTGTCATTAAACAGAAAATGGCCCGAATATAAGATGGTTCCTTCTAAGAGTAAGGCTATTTTATATCCCCATCACACTTTTAAACAGTTTTAAATCATCCCATTTAAAACTTACTGTTTCCTCATTTTTATCTGCAAGCCTCACCTTAACAATGGCCACCATGTACTGAGAAGTCACTAGGTGCCTCCTCTCCCTGGGCTAGGCCCTTTACCTCCATTATTTATCAGTGATTTATGGTAAATATAATTATCTTCACTTTACAATTGTGGAAATGAGGTTTTCAGAGGTTAAGGAAGTAGTCCGAGTTAAGTATCAAATCTTTACACTAGGACACAGGTCTTCAAACGAAAAACAATCTGTGGTTAAGGCCATGTCACTCACTTCGAGTACCCATTGTCTTCATTCTATGAAGGAGGGGTTTATGTTACAGAAAGGACCAAAGCAACATAGAAAGTCATAAAACTGGGAGGTAGACGAACTAGCCTATAGCCCATCTCACCCAAAGAGGTGCCTGGCTGAAGCTGGGGCTACTAGTAACACCTTGGCCATGTTACTTTATCTTCTTATACTTCATTTCCTCTGGATGCAGAGGATTTCCAAGTAAATGTAACACATCATTGTAACAAATGACTTACAGGTATGTCATAGTACCTGTAAACATAGTAAAGACAGCAATCAAAGCTTCAAGAAAGTAAGAGTCAATGTTTTTGTTCACTAAAGTAACCAGAATTTATCCTCTGGTGTCTCCTCTAAAATTTGCAAAGAACACATGAACACATTGCTAATAACATAGCAAAGAAACAGATGAGAAGAAGAAACATGCCATCCAAGCAGCATTAAATGACAATAAGTTTCTTTGGTTCTTTTTTTTTTTTTTTGGTCCCCTTCTTTTGCTATTTTTTTCTCTACTTTTGAGGCATGGAGGAGCCATTGTAAATACCAGGTCAGCACAGCACAATTTGGTTTAGGAATGTAAACATCAAATTAGAATATCTGCTAAGGTGTGTCAATAGTTTCACTCAGGTGAATCCATTTTAATGATACCATCCAAAACAAAGAAACTAAATAAAATCAAACTGCTTGGCCTTGGAAATTAGAGTTGGGGAGATTTCTTATGGGTCCATTCCCAGTTATAATCTGATTGCATCCTTATCCTCCAAGAATTCAGTTGTCCAGGAAGAGCAAATGTCATTGGAAACATGGATACAACCCATGAAGTACACAGGAGAAATCACACTGGCTTCAAGTCTAGTCTATCTTCACCCCACATCTTTTGCCAAAATATCAAAGCACTAAACAGATACAGACCCATGAATCCTCATTATCAGCATGCGGAGGAAAAAAAGTGGGTAAGCATTAGAGGCAGCACGGCATAGTTGTATAGACAACTGGACCTAGTTCACTGGACTCAGAGAGGAGACCCCCCCGCCCCTTTACTAGCTAGAGGGAACATGAATTCCCTTCGTAGATGAAAAGGCTAATAAACTATATGATCCGCATCTCCCCCCAAAATGGAAGTCTTAATAATTTTTCAGGTTGTGAAATAGAAAAGAGGTGGAAAGAGACCAGTTTTAAGTCTTAAACAAAACCAGGAGAAACTGTCATCAAAATCAGGATTCCTGGATCCCAAGCACATAAATTTAGTCATTTGTGCTCAGTGTAGGGACTGTAAAATCAAATATAGAAAATGAAGAAAACAGAAAGTCTGGGAGGCACAGTCAATTTACATTTTCAGAATTTAACTGAAGAGAAAGCATGAAAAGCTGAACCATAGAGGTCCCCTGAATCACGAAACTGGGGTCATTCTGAAAGATAGTATTTGGGGGTGTGTGGCTGGGTTGGAGCAGATCTTCGGAAAGGAGCTCGAGGAAGATAATGAAGTGGACCAGGTACCGGGCCTCCTGAGCCAAGAGTTGGAGGAAATCAATTTCCCCAAGCATGAAACTCTTGCCTCCCAGGAAAGATGGGGCATAGATTGGAAGGGGCAGGAGAAGAGGGTGGGTTCGGGGGAGACTGTGCCACAGAAATCGAAGCCATCCGAAGAATAGGAGAGTAGACGCCCCCAGGGGTCCTTGTGTCTAGAACCTTGATGAGAATGAGTTCCCAAGAGGAATCAACCCCACCGGGAGAAGGGGGGCTCGCGGAGTGGTGGTGCCAGGAGTGAACCCACCCCAAGTGAGCAGAGAAGTGTGCTTACTGATAGCGGGGAGACAGGCAGGAGGGAGACAGAAATCGAGGAACTGGGAGGCTGAGGAACCCAGGGGGCCAGAAAAAAGCAGGGAGAGAACTAGACGGCACGCTTGGATGGGAGAGCCAAAGTCAGAGGAGGGAAAATGAATGAGAGAAGGAGCGGTCAGGAGCAACTAGGGTGACGGACGGACAGCAGTGAGCACAGCGAAAATGAATAGAAGAGCGAGAGGCTCGGGCGGCGGAGCGAAGGACCGCAGGGCGAGCGCCAGAGGTAGGCAGGCAAAGACGCCGGGGGAGGTACCTGGGGCGTTCCACAGCCCGCGGCGGCTGCAGAAACGTCCCCGCGCGGCCAAGCCCCCGGAGGTCCTGCCCCTGCCCCGCCGCGGCCGCCCGCTTACCTCCGCGCCTGGCTCCGCACCCGGGCGCTCCCGGGATAGGGGGTGGGGGGCGTCCACCTCACGTGCCGGGGTCCCCGGGCGCCGGGCCGGGTGGGGGGCGCGCTCGGCCTCCGCGGCGGGCTCCCCTCGCCTCCTCCCCTTCCTGGAGGGGCGGGGGCGCCGAGGGCGGGGTGGGAGGCGCCCGGCGCGGCCGCGGCNGAGAAGACTCTTGAGAGTCCCTTGGACTGCAAGGAGATCCACCCAGTCCATTCTGAAGGAGATCAACCCTGGGATTTCTTTGGAAGGAATGATGCTAAAGCTGAAACTCCAGTACTTTGGCCACCTCATGTGAAGAGTTGACTCACTGGGAAAGACTTTGATGCTGGGAAGGATTGGGGGCAGAAGATGAAGGGGACGACCGAGGATGAGATGGCTGGATGGCATCACCGACTTGATGGATGCGAGTCTGAGTGAACTCCGGGAGTTGGTGATGGACAGGGAAGCCTAGAGTGCTGCGATTCATGGGGTTGCAAAGAGTCGGACACAACTGAGTGACTGAACTGAACTGAATTGAACTGAATGAATACTGAAATGCATTTTTAAGATTCTATGTCTTACAAACAGATTGCACCTTTTTTTCTTTATTCAGATTTACAGACTTCCTTGGTAGCTCAGATGATAAAGCGCCTGTCTACAATGAGGGAGACCTGGGTTTGATCCCTGGGTCAGGAAGATCCCCTGGAAAAGGAAATGGCAACCCATTCCATTACTCTTGCCTGGAAAATCCCATGGATGGAGGAGCCTGGTAGGCTACAGCCCGTGGGGTTGCAAAGAGTTGGACACGACTGAGCAACGTCACTTTCACTTCCACAATTGTAAAAAAAAAAAAAAAATCCAAAAACTAGAAATAGCAGGAAGAGATTCCTAGGTGTTCTTTCAGTTTGATACAGAACTTGTGCCTTGCAATGATTTCCTGTTGATTTACTTTACAACCCTGAAGAGGCAGAGATGAACTCACATCTCAAATAGTTCCTGTCCAGTAGTGAAAAAGATAATCTTTAAGGTATGGTTTACGGTCAGACACGACATTAACCATTCTTACATCCAACTCAGCAATCTTCTCTAACATTCCTTTATCAAATTACCTTTAAACATCCAATTTCTCAAATTCACTTTTCAAGAGAAAAATTTTTTTGACGTGGACCATTTTTAAAGTCTTTATTGAATTTGTTACAATATTCATTTATGTTTTGTTTTTTTTGATTGTGAGGCATGTGGGATCTTAGCCCCCTGACCAGGGAATGAACCCACATCTGCTGTGTTGGAAGGCAGTCTTAACCAATGGACTGCCAGGGAAGTCCCTCAAATGTATTTTGAACTGATTTTAGCATCTCACTGATTCTTTCATTAATTAGCAAGTTATATACAATCTTTGACACATGTTCATTTTATTTTTGTATGAGAGTTATGATTCTACTTTTTTGAAAATATACTTGAATGGCATTTTCACAGAACTGAAAAGCTGCCACTCTAAATAATTCCTGACCACTTTTTCATTGATTAGCTCAAGCATGTGATACGATAAAATTTTCAATTGTTAGCAAACAAGGAGTAAAGAAGTTGGCAACTGGCTGGACTTTTAGGCAGCAGGAAAGGTAGATTAGCTTTTGCTTTTTGAAATAACAGTTAGTTTATGGGTTCATGTTCCATTGCTGCTGTAACAACAATTTGTCACAAACTTAGTGGTTGCAAACAACATAAATTTATTATATTATAGTTCTGTAGGTCAGAAGTGGGGCATGCATCTCACTAAGTGAAAACTAAGGTGTTATTAGGAGGCTTTTCAGGATGCTCTAGGGAAGAACCCATCCCCTTGTTTGTTTGGGTTTTTTTTCCTCAGCTTCTAGAGGCTTCCTGTATTGCTCGCACATGGTCCCCTTCCATCTTCAAAGCCACCAATGGTAGGATGCATCTTTCTCCCATTGCATGTCTCAACCTGTCTCTTCTGCTTTCCACTTATCATTTTAAAGAACTCATAATTACAATGGGCTCTTCCATATAATGTAGGATAATCTTCCTATGTTAAGGTCAGGTGATTAGACACTGTCAATCAATAAAATAATGTAGGAGGCTACAAATAAAAGTTCATTTGGGGGCTTCCCTGGTGGTCTAGCGATTAAGAATCTGCCTTGCAATGCAAGGGACACCGGTTCAGTCTCTGGCCTGGGATGATCCCATGTACTCTGGGGCAACTAAGTCTGTGTGTCACAACTACTGAGACAGTGTACCTCCATCCTGTGCTCTGCAATGAGAAGCCACCACAAGGAAAGGCTTGTGCACCACGACTAGAGAGTGCCCTGATTTACCACTTAAAATTGAGGGGCTTGAGTAAGTCTCTGTGTGTGTGTGCACGCGCTTGCTTTAGCAATACTTTGTTGTTCAGTTGCTAAGTTATGTCTGACTCTTTGTGACCCATGGACTGCAGCACACCAGGCTTCCCTGTCCTTCACTCTCTCCCAGAGTTTGCTCAGATTCACGTCCATTGAGTCAGTGATGCCATCCAACCATCTCATTTTCTGCTGCCCTCTTCTCCTTTTGCCTTTAACCTTTCCCAGCATCCGGGTCTTTTCCAATGAGTTGGCTCTTCACATCAGGTGGCCAAAGTACTGGAGTTTCAGCTTTAGCATCAGTCCTTCCAATGAATATCAGGGTTGATTTCCTTTAAGATTGACTGGTTTTGTTGTAGGAAGGGCCCCCCCCCCCCACCTCCTGGGCCCCAAGAGCAGGCTTTTGTCTACCGCTGGGAAAATAATTGTTCAAGGAGACATGTGCTGACAAAGCAAGAGACTTTATTGGAAGAAGGTACCTGGGCGGAGAGCAGCAGGGTAAGTGAACCCAGGAGAACTGCTCTACCACATGGCTCCAAGTCTCGGGTTTTATGGTGACGGGATTAGTTTCCGGGTTGTCTTTGGCCAATCATTCTGACTCAGAGTCCTTCCTGGTGGTACACGCATCGCTCAGCCAAGATGGATGCTGGCGAGAGGGATACTCAGAAGTGAATCAAAAGGTCTCCTTTTGACCTTTCCCGAACTCTTCCTGTTCAGTTCAGTCAGTCAGTCGTGTCCGACTCTTTGCAACCCCATGAATCGCAGCACGCCAGACCTCCCTGTTCATCACCATCTCTCGGAGTTCACTGACTCACGTCCATCCAGTCGGTGATGCCATCCAGCCATCTCATCCTCTGTCATCCCCTTCTCCTCCTGCCCCCAATCCCTCCCAGCATCAAAGTCTTTTCCAATGAGTCAACTCTTCACATGAGGTGGCCAAAGTACTGGAGTTTCAGCTTTAGAATATCATTCCTTCCAAAGAAATCCCAGGGTTGATCTCCTTCAGAATGGACTGGTTGGATCTCCTTGCAGTCCAAGGGACTCTCAAGAGTCTTCTCCAACACCACAGTTCAAAAGCATCAATTCTTCAGTGCTCAGCCTTCTTCACAGTCCAACTCTCACATTTATACATGACCACAGGAAAAACCATAGCCTTGACTAGACAGACCTTAGTCGGCAAAGTAACGTCTCTGCTTTTGAACATGCT
>SJYV01053002.1:0-84984 GCA_006410875.1 Neotragus pygmaeus | reverse complement strand
TTTTTTTTTTTTTTTTTTTTTAGTTGCAGCATGTGGAATCTTTAGTTGTAGCAAACTCTTAGTTGTGGCATGTGGGATCTAGTTCCCTGACCAGGCATTGAACCCGGGCCCCTGGCGTTGGGAGTGTGGAGTCAGCCACCGGACCACCAGGAAAGTCCCTAAGATGAATTTCTTTCTTTTTTAAGATTAATTTCTTAAAGTGCAGTTGTTAGGTCAAACTGTATGCATATTTTATATTTTAGTAACTATTGCAAAATTGCTATCCATGGAGGTTGCACTCATATTTTGCTAAGTGGATAGATTAATTCTGAAAGCCAGAAGTAGAGACAACCTTAGCTCTCCTAACAGAGATGAGTAAGTGCAAGGATGGCGTGTAAAATGTCATCTCTTATTCATGGTAAAGTAGAAAAATGATTTTTTTTTTAAAGCCCTCAGTTTTAGATGACTTCTTATCTAACCCTTGCAGTTTTATAGTTCTTTTCCTATCTTTTAAATTTTTTTTCTCTTTCTCTCTGCCTTTCTAACCCTCCATACACACACCCACCAATCCCACTCACTTCCACACACGCAGAAAACATATCTCCTGTGGACACTAGTTAACTAAAGTTAAGCTATACTCCCACAGAAAGGTAATTACTATCAACAGAATACACACTTTTGATAGTGTTGCTTTTTTCTCTTTATTGGCTGCACCACACACCTCATGGGATCTTAGTACCCTGAAGGGGATTGAACCTGGGCCACAGTTACCAAGTCATAACCAACTGGACTGCAGTTGGGATATCCTGTAGTGGGATATTCTAATAGTCTTCAGATGTCTCACTTATAAACCCTGAATTCACATACCTGAATCTAAAATTCTTTATACAAACATAATACCCTTTAAAGAATTAGTAAGTATTTCCTGTGATTTAATTATTTACTTTGTTTAAGGCATTGTGCTAGATGTTATTGATGTATTAAAATGGATAAGAATATTCATTCATTTTCAAATAACAAAATAATTAGGAAATAAAGTCAGGTATACATATTAAGTCTGCGGTTAAGGGCATGAACTCTGAGATCTGGATTTGGGTCCTGATTCTGCTAGTTCTGTCACTTACATGGTCCTGGGCATGTAATACAACCACTAACTCTCACTCTCCTTATCTGTAGAATGAGGGGGTCTACCAACCTTGCAGGATTGTTGTGAAAATTGGGTAATGCATAGTATTCGTTTAGCCCATTGATTGTCCTTGGTAAGTATTCAAAAATATTGATTGTTATTTTATTATTAATTATCAATTAGAGTTGATTGCATTGCTGACAAAGGTCCATACAGTCCAAGCTACGGTTTTTCTTGTAGTCATGTAGCTATATGCGAGTTGGACCATAAAAAAGGCTGATCACCAAAGAATTGCTGCTTTCGAATTGTGGTTCTGAAGAAGACTCTTGAGAGTCCCTTGGACTGCAAGGAGGTCAAGTCAGTCAATCCTTAAAGAAATCAATCCTGAACATTCATTGGAAAAACTGAAGCTGAAGCTCCAATACTTTGGCTACCTGATGCAAAGAGCTCACTCATTAGAAAAGACCCTGATGCTGGGAAAGATTGAGGGGAGGAGGAAAATGGGTTGACAGAGGATGAGATGGTTGGATGGATCACTGATTCAATGGACATGAGTTTGAGCAAACTCCAAGAGATGGTAAAGGACGAGGAAGCCTGGCGTGCTGTAGTCCATGGCATCACCAAGGGTTGGACATGACTGAATAACTGAACAATCAGCTAGAGTGTAAAACAGGATTCCCAAGTGGTACTAGTGGTAAAGAATCTGCCTACCAGCGCAGGAGACACAAGAGATATGGGTTCAATCCCTGGATCGGGAAGATCCTCTGAAGTAGGAAATGGCAACCCATGCCAGTATTCTTGCCTGGAAAATTCCACACGTAGAGGAGACTAACAGACTATAATCAGTGGAGTCACTATGAGTCGGACACAGCTGAGCACACACACACAGAGTGTAAGGCAGTCTCTATAAAAAGACTATGCATACTCAAAGATATGAAATTCCCATCTGGTCTCCAAAAGAGCTGCCCTTCCTACAAAAAAAGAGAAAAATTATATTTGAGATAAAGTTTGGTCAGAATATGAAGGAATCAGAGGGAATATCTCATAGAATTTTATCTCAATCAAACTGGCACAAACTTGACAGGCATTTATATTAACTAACTATGCCAGATGATTTTTACTTATTACCCATTTAATTTTCACATTGATCCTAAGAGATCATGATTACATGATGATAAAAAATTAATAATCAGAAACCACAAATAAACACAGCTGGGAGACAGGAAGGCGGAGACCTCACGCCCTGCGGTCACAGCAGAGCCCAACAGGAAGAAGAAAGATTCCTCTTCTTTCCTGGCAAGGACTTGGCCAATGGAAACCCATGGGATCTGTTTATTGTGGCCCTCCCAACTTTCTTCTCTCTGTAAAAGTGTTCTCCTTTCCTTGATGTGCAAAGACCTGCATTTGGATCATCATGATTGCAGACCCCGAACTGCAATTCTGGGCTAATCCAGAGTAAATCCATCTTTGCTGGAAAAATATCTGACAGTTTATTGGTTTCTGGTCAGAAGTGTCTCATCTAGATTTGGAGGTTGTTAATGAGCCTGCACTCCAGCTCTGACTCTGGTCTGGCTTCTTGGAAGTCCTTAGAGAGAGCCAGACAGAACCACTGCAAAAAAAGCAGTGCATAATTGATTTACTGGCTGTCCTCTGCCTCAGCAACCACAGCCCAAATCATGACATCCGTTTCTTGGGTTGTAAACCTCTAAGGTTCCTTATGCCAAAATGTGAACTGTAGGGTGAACTCAAGAAATACCCCCATTGTTTATTCTTTAACTGTAAATGAGTATAATATCTCCTTTGTGTTCCCATGATATTTTAAGTATAAAACAATAATCAATTGGAAAGAGCTGTAAAACAAAAGCAACAAGTTCTAGGAGAGTAAATTGAAATTTATTGAAAGCTTCATTTGTGAGTTCACCCAGTTCCCTTGAAGTCAGACACTTTGCAGGAGAAAATAATCAATATATGTGTGGCCCAAATAATGTTTTCAGCACTGTATTAGGCAATATAAGAGATACAGAAGAACTATAAAGCATTGCCCTGGGACTTCCCTGATGGTCCAGGGATTAAGAATCCACCTGCCAATGCAGGGGACACATGTTTGATCCCTGGTCTGGGAAGATCTTACAGGCCAAAGAGCAACTAAGGCCGTGCACCACAACTACAGAGCACACACTTTAGAGCTAGTGCTCTATATGTAACAAGAGAAGCCACTACAATGAGAAGCCCAGGCACCATAATGAAAAGTAGCCCCAGTTTACCACAACAAAGACCTAGTAGAGATTTAAAAAATTAGTTCATTAATCAAAATTTTACCCAAAAAATTGCCCCTGTTCTCAAAAAGCTTGTAATATGGTATGGTCGAAGGAAATTACTCGTGTGAATTGCAGCAGCCAACCAACAGGTACAAATTCTTCTTTATGGAATGTATTAAAACCAAATGATACATTATATCTAGGCAGTGAATGGAAGAAAAGAGGGAAACTAATACTAATACTAATACTGATTTTACATGTGATGTCTTAGTTGTTCCTTCCAGGCATTCACTGAATTGAGGATTGTTTTCTCCATTTTTACAGATGAGGTTACAGTGCTGATATGCTGAATGATTTGTTCATGGTAACATAAATAATAGTTTGAACACAGATGAAGACTCTCATATCNAAGAGGCTGTGGGGCAAATATAATCACTGTATCAGTTAGCTATTGCTGCGTAACAAATCATCCCCCAAATTAGTGACTTAAAACAATAGCTATTTGTTAGTGCTCACAGTCTGCGGTTTGGTTGGGTGACTCTTCTGTTCTTTGTGGTGAGGCGCAAGATGTGTATAAGAGACAGACACAAAGCTGTTTTCCGCTGCCCTTTCCCACTGGGTTCTTTAATATTCTTGCTACATTGTGTTTTTGCTTTGTTTTTAAATTGTGTTTCAAACCTTCCTGAAGCCGTGACAACCTTCCAGCCTCTTTTGCAAACTCTGAAAGTAACTTTTGGGGGAAGAAGAGGTGGAAAGAGGGCAGAGTTGGGTTTCAGTAGAGCAGTAGCCAAGGTTCCGAGTGAATAAATGCAAAGAGTGGTGAGAGCTCCCTCACCTCCGGTTTGCACCGTGTGAGCTGGGAGTGAGCTAAGGTTCCCAAGGGAGGGAGGCAGGGGCAGACTGCCCACAGCCCTCACCAGGCTCCGGGGGCCTCCTGGGGCTGGGCTGCCCTGTGACTGCCGGTGGCTTCCCTACGTCAGAGGTGCCAGCCAGTGCAAAGGGAGGGCCCTGCTTAACCGCTTTTAATTTTAAAATCCTGACTTTACGAAAGGAATCCCCACCATAATTCCCTAACTATTCCAGGGGCTCAGGGACAGGATGAGACACCTTCNCGTCAGAGGTGCCAGCCAGTGCAAAGGGAGGGCCCTGCTTAACCGCTTTTAATTTTAAAATCCTGACTTTACGAAAGGAATCCCCACCATAATTCCCTAACTATTCCAGGGGCTCAGGGACAGGATGAGACACCTTCTCTCGGGAAATAAAATCACTTTTCCACAGAAGTAACTTCAGGACGCCAAAAGCAAAGATATGGTCCAGACCATCCCTTCATCCAGAGATCCCAGAGCTCAGACCCGCATCTCCAAGGTTGAGACTTGCCCCTCTGGGAGAGGTTGAGTCATCCAGGACAGAAGGCAGGTCTCCTCTGCGACCAGACAACCTGAAACCAAACCCTAGCTCCTGTGAGTCAGGGAACCTCTCTGAGCCTAAGGGTCCCCATCTGTAGAATGGAGCTACTAGTCCCTGGCCTGACCACCTCCCGGAAGCCCTGTGAAGCTGTCAGATACGGGCATGTGTGGGTGTGGCAGTGCTTTGGCAGTGGTGAAAACTTGTGTGCCGTCAGAAAGGCTCATTCCTCTGAACTGGTAGGCTCTGCTCGCCAAAAATCACAGCATTTGTGAAATCTGCACCAACCAAGTACACGTGGCTGCAGATTTTAGCTTGTCTCCTTCTGCTGTGGATGAGGGAGGGGTGGTGGGGGGATGGTCCTGGCAAAGCCTACAGGCAATGCAAGCTGATAGAGAGTAACAGAGGCTTTTGTAGGGGAAGAAAGGGTTGATCATCAACCAGAACAAATAAATAATGACAAAAAATGTTCTTTGAGCATTTCCTCTGTGCCATGCACTTTACATTCGATATCTTTTATCTTTCTAGTCCTCATCAAACCTATGGCAAAGGAACCATGCTTTTTTCAGATGAGGACATTAAGGCCCAGAGTGACCCAGTAACTACCTGCAGGTCACCACAGCAGGGATGGGACCCCGGCGCTGTCTGGGCCTCGAGGTCACACCCTCCGCCACTAGGCGAACTGCCTCTCTGTTTGGACAATGGCCCTGGTGACCCCCAGGGAAGAGGACACCAAAGTGTTGCTCTATCTCTTCAAGGAGAGTACAAAGATCAAAGAGGCTGTGGGGCAAATATAATCACTGTATCAGTTAGCTATTGCTGCGTAACAAATCATCCCCCAAATTAGTGACTTAAAACAATAGCTATTTGTTAGTGCTCACAGTCTGCGGTTTGGTTGGGTGACTCTTCTGTTCTTTGTGGTGAGGCGCAGGCGGGGAGAGCCCTGCTGCTCTGGGCTGCAGGCTGGTCTGAGATGCCTGAGTCTTCTCCACAGGTCTCTTCAATCCTTCCAGCAAGCCAGCTGGGACACATTCGTGAGACCAGGGCAGAGGAGCAAGAGGGACACGGAAATACTCAAGTGCTTTTGCAAGCACTGCCTTGCATCAAGCCTGCTGCTGTTCCATTGGCCAAGCCAGAGTCAGCGTGGGAGGGTGCTATCCGAGGGCAAGGAGACTGGAAGCAGGCAGAACGGGGAACAGTACTGTCAGCAGCCCCGTCTGGCAGCACAGTCTCTGCCAGCTCACAAGTCCCTCCTTGGTCGATCCCCAGAAAGCTCATCCAGGCTCACAGACGATACCCTTATAAGCACTGGGAAGTCTTTCCACTTCCCCAGCAGCGGGGTCTCCACTCATCCGCGACAACCCTGAGGGTCTGGGTCCAGGAACCCCCGTTACTGGCGAAGAGACTGACAGACCTTTACAGCCAGTCACAGAGCTAGAAAGTGACCGAGTCTAGTCATGCGTTCATTCCACAAACGTTTCATCAGCACGCACTCGGTGCCCATGACACCCCACTCCTGGTAGCTGAAGAGCCCAGGTCACCTGCTTCAGGAGCCGGAGCAGCTGGAGGGGAGTCTCCTGCAGGCAGGAACCCTTTCCAAAGCCTCTCCCACCCTCTCAGCTGTGAACTTCCTGCCCCAGCCGTGTGAAGGCCATTTCCTCTCATTTACAATTGATGACACAGAAACCCAGAGAGGACTAGTGATCTGCTTGCCTGGAGTCACACAGCAAGGGCACCAGAGGGTCAGACCGGAACCCGGGTCTTCTGGAACCCACAAGGGCACTCTCCAGAACACCAGTGCTTGATCAATCCAGTTCTGCAGATTCTTTTTTTTTTGTCGTTTTAAAAGAACTTCTGTGAAGTCCTGTTCCCTCCTCGCCGACTCCAGTCATTCTCAGCCTCTCTGCCCTCCCATCCCCGTCACTGCAGGATTCTGCAAGAGCACTGCTGGAACAGGGATGCCTGGCCACGGAAGGGGTTAAAATCCTCAGAGTCTCTTATAAATATTTCATGAAAAATATCTGCTGAGATAACCCCAGACTGTTGATGTCGACATTATGGCACCTGCACATTTTAATTGGCCTGAGAGAGCTGGCCCGTAATTGGTGCCTGGAAATTGGCACAAACCTGACTTGGTTGTAAAAGGGAAAAGTAGATTCTCCAGAGAACTGGGCATTTTAACTCCTGCCTGGCCGAGGGATGGGAAAGTGTGGAGGAGAGTCATCAGGAAGAGGAGGAGAGGGACAGGCCTGCTCGAATGTGCCAGCCCCCAAGCTAGTCCAGGCTTCTGACTCTGCTGGAGTCTGGAGAAAAGGGAGAATGAGTCAGGGGTTAGGAGCGCAGGCTGGGGGCAGGCTGGCTTAGCCTTTTCTATGCCATGACCCCTGAGACCGTTTGGTCAAGACTGTGGGCTTTTTCTCAGAACAATGTTTTTAAATCATAAAGTATGTATGATTGCAAAACAATTCAACTTTGTGGCTTTAAAAAAAAATGTTATCAAACAATTTTAAATTGGGCTATAGCAATGTATGTGTCAACAAAGGTCTGTAGAGTCAAAGCTATGGTTTTTCCATTAGTCGTGTATGGATGTGAGAGTTGGACTATAGGGAAAGCTGAGCGCAGAAGAATTGATGCTTTTGAACTGTGGTGTCGGAGAAGACTCTCGAGAGTCCCTTGGACTGCAAGGATATCTGACCAGTCCATCCAAAAGGAAATCAGTCCTGAATATTCATTGGAAGGACTGATGCTGAAGCTGAAACTCCAGTACTTTGGCCACCTGATGTGAAGAAGGGACTATTAGAAAAGACCCTGATGCTGGGAATGATTGAAGGCAGGAGGAGAAGGGGAAAACAGAGGATGAGATGGTTGGATGGCATCACCAATTCAATGGACATGAGTTTGAGCAAGCTCCAGGTGTTGGTGATGGACAGGGAAGCCTAGCATGCTGCAGTCCATGGGGTCGCAGAGTCAGACACGACTGAGCCACTGAACTGACGGTGCTTCTTTATTCCTGTCACATGACAAGGTCTAGTGGTGTCACAACCACTGTGCTTTCAAAGTAGACATGAGCACAGATGATATTTCAGGATCTCTGCCACAGTGTGACATGGAAACACCTATGATTTCGACAAAGTCAGAGGTGCTGTTACCATAACTGGTGTGTTGCTTACACTCACACTTGAAGGCAACACTACATTTCAGTTAGAGGTGAGTGAACGTAAGGTTGTATTTCTTTCCACGCATGTTCATAGACCCAGGCTAAGGGTCCTGCCTCAGAGCCTCACCGCTCTGCTGTTTCCCAGCGCGTGGCCTTGGCGTCCCCTGGCCGTGGTTTCTTCGTCTGCAAAGAGGGCTTGGGAGGTGGGCTGAGCTGGCTTTAAAAGCGGCTCTGCTGCTCGGGTGTGCCCTGGGAATCTGGCTGGGCCTGCCTAAGCCTCACTGGCTGCAGAATGGGGCTCCTGGCGGTAGCACCCGCAGGCTGATCTGGGATGGGATGAGATCGTGCAGGCAGAGTGCCCAGCAGAGGAGCTCAGGACGAGGCAGCAACCCCAGGATGAACCTGGTGCTTTGGTGGCCAACCCAGGCTGCGCAGAGGCAGATGAGAAGCCCGNGGAGAAGACTCTCGAGAGTCCCTTGGACTGCAAGGATATCTGACCAGTCCATCCAAAAGGAAATCAGTCCTGAATATTCATTGGAAGGACTGATGCTGAAGCTGAAACTCCAGTACTTTGGCCACCTGATGTGAAGAAGGGACTATTAGAAAAGACCCTGATGCTGGGAATGATTGAAGGCAGGAGGAGAAGGGGAAAACAGAGGATGAGATGGTTGGATGGCATCACCAATTCAATGGACATGAGTTTGAGCAAGCTCCAGGTGTTGGTGATGGACAGGGAAGCCTAGCATGCTGCAGTCCATGGGGTCGCAGAGTCAGACACGACTGAGCCACTGAACTGACGGTGCTTCTTTATTCCTGTCACATGACAAGGTCTAGTGGTGTCACAACCACTGTGCTTTCAAAGTAGACATGAGCACAGATGATATTTCAGGATCTCTGCCACAGTGTGACATGGAAACACCTATGATTTCGACAAAGTCAGAGGTGCTGTTACCATAACTGGTGTGTTGCTTACACTCACACTTGAAGGCAACACTACATTTCAGTTAGAGGTGAGTGAACGTAAGGTTGTATTTCTTTCCACGCATGTTCATAGACCCAGGCTAAGGGTCCTGCCTCAGAGCCTCACCGCTCTGCTGTTTCCCAGCGCGTGGCCTTGGCGTCCCCTGGCCGTGGTTTCTTCGTCTGCAAAGAGGGCTTGGGAGGTGGGCTGAGCTGGCTTTAAAAGCGGCTCTGCTGCTCGGGTGTGCCCTGGGAATCTGGCTGGGCCTGCCTAAGCCTCACTGGCTGCAGAATGGGGCTCCTGGCGGTAGCACCCGCAGGCTGATCTGGGATGGGATGAGATCGTGCAGGCAGAGTGCCCAGCAGAGGAGCTCAGGACGAGGCAGCAACCCCAGGATGAACCTGGTGCTTTGGTGGCCAACCCAGGCTGCGCAGAGGCAGATGAGAAGCCCGTGTTCCCCCACTAGACCTCAGATGCTCAGTACACTTAATCTACTGCCCCGTGCGCATCTCCTGGCCTGGCCTCTGCTGCTTCCTGCCATAGCCCGAAGAGGGTCCTGAACTCCGGAACGTGTCACCTCCCGAGCAGGGCTGCTCTGGGGTGTTGTCAAGTCGGTACCCACCAAGCCAGTTGCGATGGGGAAGCCAGACCCATGTGGTGACTGATACACCCCTGCCTTGGGCGGAAGTGCCAATTTTAAGATTGTTCTTAAGTTCCCAGCTCTCCCGCAGCGTGGGCAGTGAGGTCACCTCCCCTCCCATCCCCCGTGCCTGCTGAAGGGCCTCCTGTGCAAGCCTCAGGCTTTACCCCAACACCATGCCAGTGGCGGGGAGGCAGGACCGTCCTCAAAAGAGTCAACCCCTCTAGGGCAGTAAGGTGGGAGCAGTGACCGACCTTGGCCCCACCTTCCCCTCTGGGGCTTCTCCTAGACAGGAGGTAGATGGGCATCTTCTGTTTTGGAGTGACAGGAAAGGTTGCCATGGCTACCTGCCTGTTCTGAATCCCATCCAGCCCAAGCCCCGCCCCCTTCCTTGACTGGCAGCTGCAGAGCTGCAGCAGCCCCTCCTGGTCTTCCTCGGCTCTTGCAAAGCCAGTCAGAGTCCCTGAAAGTCAACCCTCCACCCCCATTCCTGGAGAAGCCCTCCATCCCCCAGGAGATCCCTCTTCCTGGGACTTGCTGTGGGTTCTGGGGGAAGCCATCCTCTAAATTTGGGCATGTTTAGAGCCCATCAGTGCCAAAGCGAGCAGAGAGACAGTGCCTTGGGAGAGCAAAGACTGTGGGCCTGAGACGGCGGGGCGAAGCCCAGGCTGGGTAACTGTGGAGGCGTGGCAGGGGGCCGGGGGGCCAGTAGCCCTTCCGCGACAAGCGCCCTGCCCTAGGGCCCTGGGCATTTGCAGGCTCCCGCTCCCCAGCTCCCCACAGCCCCCCTGGAAGGAGGGAAAGGGGAGCCAGTGAGCCGGGACGCCTGCTCTGTGCCTGGACACCTCATGCCACATCCCAGTGACTCTCTGGGGTGGTAGGAGCGCTGGTTTGAGGCCCACTTTACAGACAGGATGCTGAGGTTCTGAGAAGCTCCGTGATCTGCTTAAGGTTACGGAGCTGGAAGTGGCAGCCCCAGAACTCAACCCCAGGCCTCCCTGGCGGATGAAGCTTCCATGAAGCACAAACCTCCCACTCTAAACCTGACCCTCAAAAGCCAGCCTGCCAGTTTCCGAGGCATATCTGTGTGCCGGGCACTGTTCTAGGCTCTCCAGACCCCGTGGACGTTCCATGTTAGGAAAGTGAAGAGGNAGAGAACCAATGGCCAGACATGGGCCAAAGCATCCCAAAACTTTGCTAATAAAATAAATGCAAAATCTTTCATAAGATTTTGGTCTTTGATCTGGTCTACCTTTCTGTGTGTGTGTGTGTGTGTGTGTGTGTGTGTGTGTGTTTTCCTTCTATACTGATCCCATGGAAGGCAATGTTTGCAGACCCCAGAGAGAGGATAGGTGTATAGCCTCACATGCAGGAAACTTCTTCAAGCATAAGAACCAAGAGAAGCTCCTTTCCCACCAGGAGTTTCTTTCAAGATTTTGCTCCTGTCAGTGCCCACCTGAGCCCACATGCTTTTGCTGATATGGACTTTCCTTTCTCCCTCCCACCACCATTGTTTCTTTGAGAACAAAATGGGTAAGAACATTGACCTGGAAAAAACTGAAAAGGTCTGTTTTTTCAGAGAGCCAAGGCCTCCACATGACAAGACGGTTGTTCCAACGCTCCTCAAGCACTGGCTCAATAATGGGCTGCGGAAAGTTCCAATGATCAAACCCTGGACACTCATCGTATTCAGCCACCTGATAGGGGTAGTGATTGTACCAGAATGGGAACATCCCATAGACCTGAGAAAAGACAGGAAAGGCAATTAATCTTTTTTTCTTATGCAAATGAAATATTGACATAGTGAAATCACTTCTCTCAGATTCTGTAGGCATAGTTTACTGTCCTTTTATTCTTTGTCCTCATTACTCCAGAATATCTTCCATCCCAAGCCCCTTCCTCTAGTTCATCTTTTCTCATAATCTGATCTTTATCTCCTATTTCATCTTTCCTGATCCCTATGATCATATTAACCATGCCCTTCTCATATTGTGTTTTTTTGGGGCTGGGGCATGCCAAGCAGCTTGCAGGATCTTAGTTCCCTGACCAGGGATTGAACCTGGGACCTAGCAGTGAAAGCCCTGAGTCCTAAACACTGGATTTCCAGGAATTTCCCATATCATCATTTCTACCTTCACGTCCACGCCAGCTTTGCCTCCACTGTTTCCCTGAGACTCTTTCCTGCTCCCTGGAATCCATCTCTTATCCTGATGCAGCCGGTCTATCTTCTCGGTCGACCCCCCTCTTGCCATGTCAGCAGGCCACTCACCGAGCGATTGCTCAGTTCACTCTCTGGTCTAAGCAGCAATACACTCTCATCCACGGCCCGGACTGCACACAGGGACCCAGGGGCTGCCCGCAGCTGGAGGTCCACATCTGCTCCTGGAAGCTGCTGGGAAGGTGAGAAGCCAAGGGAAACCTGGGGAAGAGAAAAGGACAACACGGGGATCAGGTCAGGCTGGAGAGGAGGAGAAACAGTCATCAGCCATTTGCCCTAAGTATGGTCCCTGGCCCACTCCTTCACTTTTTTTTTAGAGTCGCTTTGTTGTTGTTGTTTTTATGTGGATCATTTTTTAAGTCTTTATTGAATTTGTTACAATATTGCTTCTGTTTAATATTTTGGTTTTTTGGCCATTATGAATGTGGGATTTTAACTCCTTGACCAGAGATTGAACCCAAACCCCCAGCACTGGAAGATGAAGTCTCAACCACTGGACTGCCAGAGAATTCCCCCAAGTCCTTCACTTTTATACTGATTTTTCTTTATAAAGTCTTGCCCTTTAGAAGCAGTGCCTTGTGATACAGTTGGAAAAAGTAAGCAGCACAGTAGAATAATACAGAAAGTTTAAAAGACGGAAAGTAGAAAGAGAATTTACGGAATAGGTCTACAGAACATGTGACTTGCCAGCATGACCTTTTAAAAGAAGCAGGAGAGACAGTTCAACAAACCATGCTAAAGATACAGAACATGACATCCAGCTTCAGCATTCTCCCCTGCCTTCCCCAATGGCCCTGCCTTATCTCCCTCCACCCCCAGGATACGCAAGGTCCCTCTCTCTGCCCAGACCTTTCCTTCACCCGCCTTAATCGCCATTTTACCTGATTGTCAAAGCACATCTCCACTGAGAACTGGATTTTGTCTGCTATGACACCTCCATTGGGAAAAATGGCATAGACCACCAAGGAAGGATCAGGGGCTAATCTGGAGTTGAAGATCAGTGGGAGAGAGAAGGAGCCTTTCAGTCCTGAAAGAGAAGAGGGGATATTCAGGCATGAGAGTACATGCTCACCTACCAATGACATCGAACCCTGTGTCTGCACTTCTCCCTGAGCCAACCATGGGCAAGTTGTTCCTCATTTTTCTGATCTGTGGTTATTGTTCCGTTCTTGCTATTCCTGCTCTTGCTTCTAGTATAAGAACTGTTTCCTAGAAGTTTAAAGTTTTTTCTTGTCTCTCTTCTTTTTCTTTCTTTTTTGTTTGTTGAATTAATGTAAAAATGATTTTACATTACAAATGTAATGTAAATTTACAAGTCTCCTGTAAACTTACAGGAGACTTGGAAAACACAGAACAAAGTTACATGTAGTTCCATTATATATTACAATTATTTTTAAGTAGATAAATGAAGATTTTCAGTTGGTGTTTCAATATCAAACTCTCAAAAATTAACAGAATGAATATACAAAAAGTAGAAGGAAACTACCACAAAGGAGATGTGAAAAGCATGATAAACCAATTCAACTGGAAACTTAAAGTTTAAGTCTCCCAAGAGATTCATGAACACTCACCTTGCATCCTGGACTTCAGGTGTTTCTGCCCCTCCATCTCCAAATTTCCTTTCCCTATTAACTAAAGAAGAGAAAAAATAAAAATCATCAACAACATAGAAGTTAGAGGAGTTTAGCCTTAGTCCAGTCCTTCCATCTCTCTGTAAGGAGAGGCTTCTTTCATAGTCAGGAGTCCAGGTAAGTACTTTGTGGAGCATCCTTCAGTTTGTCATATGTCTGATGGTATCCAGAATTCTGATAACTCTTCCTCCAGTTGGGGGTCTGCAAAGGACCAGGGGGTGGGTGGAAGGAGACACAGGCCACCATGGCTTTGGAACCAGACAGAACAGAAGCCATTCTTCACAACAGATAGCTGAAACCATTTCTTGAAGATCTCTAGGTTTTATTCTTTTATGATCCTTGTAACATAATGTCCACTAAAACCCATCCTTACAACCTTCTTTAAAAAACATTTTTTTCTACTGAAGTATCGTTGATGTATAATGTTGTGCCAATCTCTACTGGACAGCCGAGTGACTCAATTATACACATATATACAGGCTTTTTAAAATATTCTTTTCCATTATGGTTTATCCTAGGAGATTGGATATAGTTCCCTGTGCTATACAACAGGACCTTGTTGTCTATCCATTCTATATATGATAGTTTGGATCTGCTAATCCCAAACACCCAATCTATCCCTCCAACAAGTCTCTTCCCCCTTGGCAACCACAAGTCTGTTCCCTATTTCTGTGAGTCTGTTTCTTTTTTTACAACTTAAGAAAAATTATCACTCAATTCAAAATTCAGTGGAAGTTAAAGGTGGGGGGGGTGGGGATAAATTGGGAATTTGGGATTAATATATACACACTACTATATATAAAATAAATAACCAACAAGGACCTACTGTATAGCATAGGGAACTCTACTCAGTACTCTGTAATAACCTCCAAGGGAAAAGAATCTGAAAAAGAATATATATACATATGTTGTGTGTGTAATTGAATATCTGAAACTAACACAACGTTGTAGATCAACTATACATAAATAAAAATTTTTTTAAAGAATTCAGTGGAAATGAATACATCTTGAACTGTCTTGAATCCTCTGACATTTGACTCTCTGGCAAGAAATCTCTTTTTATCTCTCCCTTCCTGTTCACTCTCCCTTGAAAATGAACTCAGTGCAATGGTTTCTAAGTAGGCCAGCTCCTCAGGCTTCAGTCAAGTCCGCACTGATCTGCTCCAGTTCCACTTTTCTCATAAGCCTCCCACACTTCTGTCCTGAACTCAGTACATATATTATAACTCTGCCTTATTATTTCCCACCCACCCCTCCTCATTCTGTTATTTGGATGATTGTTTTAGATTGATGGAGACACTGAAATGATTTAGGGGTAGAAAGTCTCTCTGAGGCTTTAAGAAGATGATAAGGGAATAAAAAAAACTCTGGACCGTCAAACCCGAGGGTCACATGAGTCCAGTTCTTGAGGACTTCCTGAAGAATTAGACTNTGTTTTAGATTGATGGAGACACTGAAATGATTTAGGGGTAGAAAGTCTCTCTGAGGCTTTAAGAAGATGATAAGGGAATAAAAAAAACTCTGGACCGTCAAACCCGAGGGTCACATGAGTCCAGTTCTTGAGGACTTCCTGAAGAATTAGACTCATGGTGACCGGTAAAACTGTTAGTCTTGGTTTTTCTTTTTGTTTGGGGGTTTTGGTTTTTTTTTTTTTTGGCTGCACAGCAGGGCATGCAGGATCTTACTTCCCTGACCAGGGATCAAACTCATGCCCCTTGCAGTGGAAGCTCAGATTCTTAACCACTGGACCATCAGGCAAGGCACCAAACTGCTTGTCTTTATACATTTTTTTCAGACTACAAGTTGTAATCATATTCCTCCAGCAAAGTTGCTATCAAAGTTAACCCTATATTATCTATTTTAAAACACTGACCAATGAAACACATAAGGAAATTTATTCTGAGTCCCCATCCTCTCCTGAGTCTCCCTCNAGCAGTTGAACAGTTGGGCAGGCAGATCTCTGGGACTATCTCTGGCCGGGGAGCACCAGCGTGTGCCCAGGCACAGGACCATGATCTGTTCTTCACCTGTAGGCTCCTGTACCCACAGAGAGATGCCCAAGTAGGTGACCTGCTGGCAGATCCTTTGGCAGGCAGGAAGGAAGTAGGCATTAATGCAGGAAGTGGGGATTCCTAGCTGCCCCTCCTTCACTTCCTTCCATGTGATCAGCGCATATATGCTGAGGACTCCTGCATGCCAGACACTGTACTTGCCCTGTGGCTTCTGAGCTGAGAAAGACAGACACAGTCCCTGCCCTCTGAGAGCTTATTTTCTAGTGGGAAGACAAGGGGGAGGGGGAATAAGTTTCACGACTGTGTATTTAATTGCAATAAATACCAAGATGTGATGAATAACAAGATGGCAAAGCACATGGAACTCTGAGTGTCTGGGGGTAGATATCCAGGAAGACTTCCTGGAGAAAGAAACATTTCAGTGGAAATTTGAAAGGAAAAAGATGAATTTTGTGAAGGAGAAAGGAGAATTTGGGGCAGAAAGGACACCTAACGCTGAGTCCCTGAAGCGGAAAGACGTATTCTAGGGTGCAAAGGAAGACTGGTGTTGGCTGAATGCAGAAAGCCAGGTGGGGAGAAGGAGGCAAATAGCCAGATTACACAGGTCATATAATGCACACAAGACTCTGCAGCCGTAAAAAGATGATGCTCGAGATCTTCAGTTATTCCTATGGAAGGATGTCCGCGGTGTGTTATTCGATGGAAAACAGGCTGCCAAACCACATGTCTGTAGGATCTCATGCTATTGTATACGTATGCAAAAACATATCCAGAGAACCATCTACAGCAGCACACACCAAGATGTCAGTAGTGGTTATCCTGAGGTGATAAGATTATGGATGATTTTCATTTTGTTCTTTACATCCTTATACAGTGTCTGAATGGAGCAAATGCTACTTTTATAATCACGGAAGCAGCAACAAGAAAATGATTTCCGTTTTGAAACAAGGCAGAAGAAAAATATCCCGTAGAAGTTTTCCAGTTACTTTAGTCTGCTTCTCAGTTGCAGGCAATCAGAAGCTTTATTTGCTCCTAAAATGCCTGCCTTCAGTAAAGGCCCTTCCATCTTCCATCCCCACTGTAGTAAAACATTTTATCAGTAATACCCTGCCACTATTGGACTTTCCCCTCCCAGGGCCCTCACATATGCTAACACCTGCCTACACTCACTTGGGCATCCAGGACTGATTAATTCTGTTTTATTGCCAGTACACTTTCCATATAATTAAGCATATTGAAATGGAATAAAGGGGCTTGGCTGTGTGGGTGGTGGAGGCAAGAACAAGCTTTATTTGTAAATAGGGCTCCTTGCCACTGTGCAGAGCTCTCCTGGGGCAACAGCGCGCCTGGGGCGATAGTCCCTGGCTTCCAGCTGCTCCCTTTGCTCCTGAGGGGCCCTGAGAGTCCCGTGAACACTCCTGGGAGGAGAGCTCAGAGGAGGAGGCCCTGCGCTTGCCAGCCTTCACTCAGGGGGCGGCCGCCTGGAACTTGGAACTCCCGGCAGGGGTGACTCCTGCCTCGGCATTTACCTTTAGGGCTCTCTAATGCCTTTACCCCTGCCCCCAGCAAACCCCACCAGAGAAGGGACCATAAACCCTTGTTTGTTCCTTTAGGGACAGCATTTAATAATAATAAAGCCGTTTATTAACCAGGTATTATGAACCAGGCATTGTGCTAAACACTTTAGATACACGCTTATTTAATCCTCCCAGTAGCCCTTTGGCGGGCATTAATAGATGGCATTTAATAAGTGGACACTTCATACCTGCGTCACTGAGGCTCAGAGAGGCGTAGTACCTTGCTTGGGCTCACACAGAGATCCAGCCCTAGCCCTTCAGGCCCTCTAAAAGCCATGGACTTTGTTCCACCACCTCCCCAGGAGCCTGTATTGGTCAAATATCAAAAGAATGCAGGAAGAGGAAACAAAGGCCGTTTAGTCTCTTAGGAATCAGTGAGCTTCTGAAGCCCCGGATGCTTGTCCCTTATCCTGCCAGGCTCCATGGCCTTCACCCTTGAGGTCATCCCGGGGTGGAATGTTGGTTTCTGCCAACGGGAGCCAGGCTCCCATCCTGGCTGGGGGTTTGGGGGCACAGAAACTCGGTTCCCGTGAATGCTGCACTCTTGGGGTCACCACTGTGCTGCTTGTGGCCTTGGGGCTGGCCAGGGGGTGTCTGCTGCTGATCGGGCATCTCGGTGACGATGGGAATGGACCACTATTTGCAGACCTGTCGTGTGTGCTGTGTGTCAGCTGGGTTGGGCTGGCCTCTCTGTGGACTGGCTTTTACCAGGGTCTGTTCTGCCGACTGGTCCTCTCTGGCCTGAGCCTGGGATGGCATCCTTCATGGAGCACTCACCCAGGAGCTGGTGATCTCCATGTGCCAGCTCTGACCCTCATTGCAGCTCTGTGAGATAGGAACTTAGAATCCTATCATAATTTGGGCTTATTTATAATGGCTTCCCAGGTGGCTCATGGGTAAAGAACTCACCTGCCAATGCAGGAGACGCAGGAGACTCAGGTTCGATCCCTGGGTCTGGAACATCCCCTGGAGGAGGAAGTGGCAGCCCATTCCAGTGTTCTTGCTTGGAAAATTCCACAGACAGAGGAGGCTGGCAGGCAACAGTCCATGGGGTCACAGAGTCAGACGTGACTGAACGACCGAGCATGTAGACAGCAGTGACTGTCTCTCCTCTGAGGTCCCAGCAGCGTGGAGCAGAGACTGCGTGTTCTTACACATTGTCCAAACAGTGCCTGGCACACGGTGGATGTCTTGAATGAAGGAGAGAGTGGCTACAGCTGAGGCAGGCCCCAAGCCAGGTCTTTTTGACTCCAAAGCTCTAATCTTGACCACTGCTTCATGTGCCTCCTGGTCTGAACACAGCGCAGAGCTGGACTTCTGTTGAGGAATGACTCCTGCTAAGAGGCATTAGTGGTTTTTATAACTGCCTGGGATGGACTTGAGCAGTCAGACCCTTTCCTTTGGAGACACATGCCTTCATGATGAAAAAGCTGAATGGCCCACAGTGAGGTTTTCTCATCAAAGGCACCGATGGACATTCAGGCCCACTTTCAGCTCTTCCCTGATGGAGGGTAGGTGGTGGCAGGGACCCATCTATATGCATAGATCTCAGCCTCCAAGCTTCCTATTTCCCACCTGGGGAGACTGAAGACCAGAGGGAGGGCAAGGACTGGCTGAGGATCATGGAAAAGGAGATTCAGGTGTCTGAATGCCCAGCACAGAGCCCTGGACAGGGCCTCTTCATCATCAGGCAGCTCGACTTTGCCTGTTGACTCTGTCTCCATGAGTCCCTGAAATGGTCCTGCTGGGAGAGAATGAGCCTGGCATACTCTGCAAGGCTGCGGTCTGTATTCAGTGGGGAAAAAGGGTGTGGCTGCTACATAATACCTGTTTAGTAAAGATATTTTAAAAGTATTTTTATTTGTGATTATGACTGACTTTATAGCAGTCCTAATGAAGATGACAAAAATTACCTCTTCATATTTCTAACAATAAGAAAAAACCTTAGATAATAAGGGTGAGTTACAAGCAACTCCCTGCCTGTAAATTTTACAACTTAGATGAATGAACCAATTTCTTGAAATATATAAACCACTAACACTCAAGAAAGAAAAATAGATAACCTGAAAATTCTATATGTGTGTCAAAGAAATTAGAGATGAAAATGAAAGAGGAGAGCGAAAAAGTTGGCTAAAAGCTCAACATTCAGAAAACGAAGATCATGACATCCGGTTCCATCATTTCTGGAAAATAGATGGGGAAACAGTGGAAACAGTGTCAGACTTTATTTTGGGGGGCTCCAGAATCACTGCAGATGGTGACTGCAGCCATGAAATTAAAAGACGCTTAGTCCTTGGAAGAAAAGTTATGACCAACCTAGACAGCATATTCAAAAGCAGAGACATTACTTTGCCGACTAAGGTCCATCTAGTCAAGGCTATGGTTTTTCCTGTGGTCATGTATGGATGTGAGAGTTGGACTGTGAAGAAGGCTGAGTGCCGAAGAATTGATGCTTTTGAAGTGTGGTGTTGGAGAAGACTCTTGAGAGTCCCTTGGCCTGCAAGGAGATCCAACCAGTCCATTCTGAAGGAGATCAAGCCTGGGATTTCTTTGGAAGGAATGATGCTAAAGCTGAAACTCCAGTACTTTGGACACCTTATGCAAAGAGTTGACTCATTGGAAAAGACTCTGATGCTGGGAAGGATTGGGGGCAGGAGGAGAAGGGGACGACTGAGGATGAGATGGCTGGATGGCATCACGGACTCGATGAACGTGAGTCTGAGTGAACTCCGGGAGATGGTGATGAACAGGGAGGCCTGGCGTGCTGCAATTCATGGGGTCCCAGAGAGTCGGACACAACTGAGCGACTGAACTGAACTGAACTGAACTGTGTCAAAGAAACTGAATTTGTAGTTAAAAACCATTTTAAAAAGGAAAACTCAAGCCCAGATGCTTTCACTAATGATCTCTTGCAAATAGTTAAGGAAGAACATTACACAATCTCTCTCTGAAAATAAAAAGTGAGGGAATACTTCCCAACGCATTTTATGAAACCAGTATAACAGCAAGAATGAACACATTTCAGGAAGAGAAAATTACAATCACTATTCTTCATGAACTTAGATGTGAAAAGCCCCAGCGAAATTTAACAACCCCAACAAACTATTAAAAATAATATTTAGGATGACCAAATAAGTTTTATCCGAGGAACGCAAGCTAGTTCAACATTTGAAAATTAGTGTTACTGAGAAAAACCATATAATCAGAAAAGGCATTTAACAATATTCAGTATCCACCATGCCCCTGGAGGAGGGCATGGCAACCCACTCCAGTATTCTTGCCTGGAGAATCCCCATGGACAGAGGAGCCTGGCAGGCTACGGTCCATGAGATCACAAAGAGTCAGACAAAACTGAGTGGCTAAGCATAACACAATATTCATTTATGATTTTTAATAACTCTAATTAAATTAGGAGTCAAAAGAGACTTCCTTAATCTGTTGAAGAGCATCTTCACAAAGCAATAGATAATGGTGAAAACTATACAGCTTCTTCTAAGATTGAAATAAGGCCAAAATATCTTCCCTCACCCCTCCTATTCAGTATCATACTAGAAGCTGTGGTCAGTGCAAGAAGTCTATAGAAAGAAAGAAAAGGCATACATATCTGAAAAGAAGAAATAAAACTCTATTTACAGAGACTGCTTGTCTGCATAGAAAATTCCAAAGAATCTACAAAAAAAAAAAAAAAAAACTCCAAGAAATAATGAGTTTACCAAGATGGAGGGACACAAAGTTAGCATACNCTTTGACCCATGTCTTTTCTCATTCCTCCTCCTTAGTCACACTTCTTAACTGTGGTGCTGGAGAAGCCTCTTCAGAGTCCCTTGGACTGCAAGGGGATCAAACCAGTCCATCCTAAAGGAAATCAGTCCTGAATATTCACTGGAAGGACTGATACTGAAGCTGAAATTCCAATCCTTTGGCCACCTGATGCAAAGAACTGACTCACTGGAAAAGACCCTGATGGTGGGAAAGATGGAAGGCGGGAGGAGAAGGGGACAACAGAGGATGAGATGGTTGGATGGCATTACCAACTCAAAAGATGGGAACTTGGGCTAACTCTGGGACACGGTGATGGACAGGGAAGCCTGGCGTGCTGCAACCCATGGGGCTACAGAGAGTCAGACGTTACTTAGTGACTGAATGACAACAAAGCCATCTTATTCACCCTTTACCCTTACACTGTAGATTAGAGAATTATTTAAATTCAAATCCACTGCTTTTTCTTTTTTTTTGCTTTTGCTAGTTTAGCTTGCGGATCTTTGGTGATGAGGCTGCAGTGAGCTGAGTGTTACATTGGCTTTGTCCCGACTTCCCAATGAATAACTGAAATGCGGCTAGAAGATTTTCCTCTGCCAGGGTGCGTTTCAATCTGCCACACTCTCGGTACCCAGATTTAATGTGAAGATGCTTCTGTAGGAACAGGGCAATCAAACTGTCTCCCAGGTTGGGACTGAAAATGTTCTTATACTGCTACCTCGGTTCAAGAACTGCAAAGGAGTAAATAAACAATAAATGGTTTTGTAGTGCCAAGAGGACCCACAGCCAGCAGACACGGAAAATAATTCTTATCACACCAAACTCGAAGCAGAAGAACTCCCATAGTGCAAAGCATGTGGCTCTGGAGACACACACAGCAAGTTCCAAATACGTTTCTCCTAAAATTTATCTCAGGCTACTCTGTAATATCTTAAGACAGCAGATTCACAGGTGGGAAGTGTCCTGGGGCAGGGGGCGGNGGTGTTGGAGAAGACTCTTGAGAGTCCCTTGGACTGCAAGGAGATCCAACCAGTCCATTCTGAAGGAGATCAGCCCTGGGATTTCTTTGGAAGGAATGATGCTAAAGCTGAAACTCCAGTACTTTGGCCACCTCATGTGAAGAGTTGACTCATTGGAAAAGACTCTGATGCTAGGAGGGATTGGGGGCAGGAGGAGAAGGGGACGACAGAGGATGAGATGGCTGGATGGCATCACGGACTCAATGGATGTGAGTCTGAGTGAACTCCGGGAGATGGTGATGAACAGGGAAACCTGGTGTGCTGCGATTCATGGGTTCGCAAAGAGTCGGACACGACTGAGCAACTGAACTGAACTGAACTGTGGACCCACCAGGTGACTTGTTTTGGGGAATGGATATTCAAATATGTGAGCTAAGTAGAGGCTCAGAAAAGTCTTTGTATGTCTTTTGCATCTCTTCACTGCCATGAGAATGGGTATGCGCTTAGTCACTTAGTCGTGTCCGACTCTTTGAGACCCTGTGGACTGTAGCCCGCCAGGCTTCTCTGTCCACGGGATTTTTCAGGCAAGAATACTGAAGTGGGCTGCTATATCCTTCTCCAGGGGAATCTTCCTGACCCAGAGAACTAACCTACATCCCCTGTGTCTTCTGCATTGTAGGAGGACTCTTTACCCACTGAACCATTGGTATACCTGGACTATCTCAGAGGATCATGAGACATGTGGAGTGCAAGCCTACATTCAAGTGGTCCACAGACATAAGGAACTCTACGAAGATGGGCAGAGTTGCCATCAGTCTACCCAGATACAAGACCAGTAAATACTTCTTGTTGTGTAACACTGAAGTTCTGTAGTTTGTTTTTTTGTTTTGGTTTCTTAGTTCCCCGATCAGGGATTGAACTCGTTCACCCTCAGCAGTGAAAGCACATCCTAACCACGGGATAGCCAGGGAATTACCCTGCAGTTGTTTGTGAAGCAGCAATTGATAACTGGTACAAATAACCTTCCAAGTTGTGCAAAATCTAGAATTCTCTTTGCCGTTTTTATAAGTAATAAAAGAAGAAGGAAAGCGGGAATAAGAGGAAGAAGATGATTCTGAACCACTTTTTCCTCTCTAATCTGATTTCAAATAGAGAACCAGATAGAGAGGCAGTTAAGTTATTAAATGAATCAATAGAAATAGCAATTTTTGTTTAATCTGAAGGGTCATTTATTTGATGAGAATTAAAAATGATGGTGTCTAAGAAAAACTTTCTGTTGAGGGGAGGGCAGAACTGGTGAGTAAGTGGGGTGATGGACTTACCGGGAGGACAAAGAGAGAAACAAAGACATTCTAAAGTTTTCCTTCAGATGGTCTTCTGTGCTGGAAAGGGGAACTCCCAGTGCTTACCTCCAGAGAAATGCTTTTCCCGTTCCAATTAGCCGTGTCTAGATTGAAGGCAGCGAGGCCATTGTTGTCAGTAGTTAGGATCTGGTTGATGTTTCCATTTTCTCCACGAATCACCAGATACACTGAATGATGCTTGAGGAGGGAGCCATCGTGGCCCTTCACTCTTACCTGAGGGGCGAAGGTCGTTAAGAGTCAGGTTTGGAGTACATTCAAAAATCTAAGGAGACATTTCAGGCAAGAGTCCAGAAAAAGGTAAATGTGACGCGAGAGTCAGAAATGAGGCTCTATAAGGAACTGAGAAACACACAGAAGTAGTTTGAACTGGAGCAGAGGTAGACTTGCCACACATAGGATGGACCTAGACGTTGTCATACTGAGTAAGGTCAGTCAGACAGAGAAGGAGAAATACCATATAACATCCCTTATATGTGGAATCTAAAATGAAATGACACAAATGAACTGTTTACAAAACAGAGGCTCACAGGCTGAGAGGCTCACAACTTAAGGTTGTGGTGGAGAAGGAATAGTTAGGGAGTTTGGAATGGACATGTACACTCTGCTATATTTAAAATGGATAACCAACAAGAACCTACTGTATAGCACAGAGAACTCTGTTCAATGTTATGTGGCAGCGTAATGTAACAGTGGATGGGAAGGGGATTTGGAGGAGAATGGATACATGTATATGTATGCCTGAGTCCCTTTGATGTTCACCTGAAATTATCACAACACTTTTAATCAGCTATACCCCAATACAAAATAAAATGTTAAAAAAAAAACACAAATGAATGAACACAAAAGAAGTAGATTTGCCACGTGGCTTAGGAAACATCAGGGCTCCTCTTTTTCATACCCTGCTGCCAAAGCTCTGTATATTTTTTTGCTTTCATTTTCCTACAGAGCATCCTCTTCCACTCCTAAATTGTATAATCCTTAAGCTCTAAGACAGTGTGAATCTACTCTTGGTCTAAAAAAGAGATGACCAAGGAATAATGGATCTGAATATGTACAATAGTATGGTGTTCAACAATTATTTGGGAAGTGAAGAAGATAAGCTAGAGAGAGGAGTGGAATGCTAGGAATCAGAGAGAAGACACTACAATTTTTTAAATCTCTAAAGACGATGCTTAAGGAGCCATAAGTGGCTCTCTGTGGCAGGAAGTTTGATATTAACCTTGCCTAGATGCAGAAACTCAGACTAGATGATCTCACCAGGTTAACTTGCAGCTCTAAAATTCAAAGACTGACACAGGAGGAGGTGAACCCCTGGCATTGGGAGGGTTACTGAAGTCACATTAGCATTTAAGGCACATCTCATGTGAGATTAAGGACACACACAGTGCCAGGAGTTAAGCACATACTCTAGAGCAGGGGTCTCCAACCTCCAGGATCTAATGCCTGCTGATCTGAAGTAGAGGTGATGTCCTAATAATAGAAACAAAGTGCACAATAAATGTAATGCACTTGAATCATCTTAAAACCATCCCCCTCCACATCTTCCACAAAAGCGGTCCCTGGTGCAAAAAAGGTTGGGGACGGTTGCTCTAGAGGCAGGCTGCCTAACTCTGACCATAATTACCATTTATGAGCTGTATAACCTTGGGAAAATCACCTAATCTCACTAACCTCTCTGTGTCTCAGCTTTTCTGTCCATCAAATGGGGCCAATAATAATGTCTAACTCAGGATTGTTGTACAGATTAAAGTGAATACATACAGAGTACTTAGAAAAATGCTAAGTTACTATGCGTTCAGGAAGGAGTTGACAGGGTGGTTAAGCATTTTTTTTCTGAGCAGAGACGAGTTTCAACATACCTTTCCACTGAAGGGGAAATTGGGGTAATAATAGTCATTGGTGTCTTCGAAGGTCATGGATCCCATTTGTGAAGAAATGTATATATCCCGAGTGGTGTTGGCCTCGACTCCTGCAGAGGGAAACCAGATGTATGATGATCTAAATACCTAACATCCTCATCTTCATGTTTAACGTAAGACTACCTGAAAGGATGGTGCCACAGGAAGTGAGAAGATGATTATCATTCTGACCAAAGATCTAAACCTCCTTCCCAAACTTTTGGGGAAATAGGGAATGATGGCAGATGAAATCTGACACTTCCCAATGACTGTGAACTTAGAACCCTTCTAAGCACTGATGAAGGCGAGTCTTGAGTCGTCCGAGTTGTTGTTGTTCAGTCACTAAATCATGTCCAACTCTTTGCGACCCCATAGACTGCAGCACGTCAAGCTTCCCCGTCCTTCACTGACTCCGGGAGTTTGCTCAAACTCATGTCCGTTGAGTAAGTGATGCCATCCAACCATCTCATCCTGTCAACCCCCTTCTCCTCCTGCCATTAATCTTTCCCAGCATCAGGGGCTTTTCCAATGAGCTGGTTCTTTGAATCAGGTGGCAAAAGTATTGTAGCTTCAGCATCAGTCCTTTCAATGAATGTTCAAGGTTGATTTCCTTTAGGATCGACTGGTTTGATCTCCTTGCAGTCCAAAGGACTCTCAAGAGTCTTCTCCAGCACCACCATCTGAAATCATCAATTCTTTGGCACTCGGCCTGCTTTATGGTCCAACTCTCACATCCATACACGACTACTGGAAAAACCATAGGTTTGACTATACAGGGTCTCTCTCTTGGATAACTCTTTTCCCTTTCCTTTTCTTAATGAACCAAGGAGCATCCCACTTACCTGTCCCTTCCTCCACCACAGTAGCCATGATATTGATGTCTTGTCTGTAATAATACCCAGTGAAGTTGAACATGGACATGGCCACAGAAGTTGAGATGCATCCTGCTTTGTCAATCTAGTGAGGCAATCAGAGAGAGAGAGAGAGAGAGGAAGAAAGAGGGTGAATAACCTAATCTCTACTTCTTTTTAAATTTATTTATTCACTTGGCTGCACTGGCCTTAGGTGTGTCACAGGAGATCTTTCATTGCAGCGCACAGGCTATCTGCTCTGATTATACAGGCTCTAGGGCACATAGGCTCTCTAGTTGTGGTGCAGGGTTTCAATAGTTACAGCTCCCAGGCTTAGCTACTGAGCAGCATGTGGAATATTCAGTTCCCTGATCAGGGATTGAACCCACATACTCTGCATTGGAAGACAGATTCTTAACCACTGGACCATCAGGGAAGACCTGATCTCTACTTCTAACTCATGATGTCCTGTAGAAGAAAATTATTTATCTCTATACTTCAGTTTCTCAATGTTTTGTGTGTGTGTGTGCAACATGGCTTATGGGATCTTAGTTCTCCAACCAGAGATTGAACCCGGGCCTTTGGCAATGAAAGCATGGAGTTTTAACCACTGGACCTCCAGGGAATTCCCAGTTTCTCCATCTTTAAGATAGAAAAATATTCCATTACATGAAGCATACACCAATACATGACTTGGAAGTTTCAAGATATGAGAAAGAGAAAAGAACCATCTTCAGAACAGGAAAATTGTATCTTCCAAGGGTTTAGGTTAATCTCTTGATCCCAAGGCAGATTCTAAAAGAGCTTTATATTTGGGGGGATAAAAAGACGTCTGTGGTTTTAGAAATGAGGTACTAACCACATGAAATTATTTCTACTCTGGGTGTTTTTAACCACTTTTCTATATTGGTGCTTACTTACTTACTCTTTAGGACATAAGAATAAGGTTCCTTTTCTACATCCTGTTTCACTCACGTGTCCAGAGACTTTCTTGCATCTGTCAGGTAAATGTTCCCGTTCTGGATCTGGATACCGGTAAGTATATGGCTTTTGACACACTGATACGTGCACTACTCCTTGCATGGGCTTTCCATAGGTGTACCTAGAAAAGCATGAGGAATCAGAGAGGGGCAAGTCCACCTGTGATCCCGGCCCTCCTCCCTTAAACACTTTTCCTTTCTTCCACATGCCCGTCTCTGAAAGCACTCTGACAGTCCCACCTTTCTCCAGCTCTCATTCACATCTCTGCTCTACTCAAAGCTTTAGAGTATTGTCATTGCACAATAAATACCACCCAAAGGACAACAGTGTCTTTCTTTTTGCTTACTCCTACTTCCCATGGGATTCAGTACTGTGCTCTGCACAAAGTAGACTCTAAACCAATAATGCCAGCTGAGAAAGCAGAGGAAAGTAAGCACAAAAATGCAATTAGATAATGTGTCTCTGGGATTTCCCTGGTGGTTCAGTGGTTAAGACTTCACCTTCCAATGCAGAGGATGCGGGTTAAATCCCTGGTCCAGGAATTAAGATCCCACATGCCTCATGGTCGAAAAACCAAAACATAAAATAGAAGCAATATTGTAACCAATGTCAATAAAGACTTTTTTAAAAAATGGTCCACATAAAAAACAATTGTTTTAAAAAGTGTGTTTTTGCAGAACTTGTGACTCTGAGCCACATAAAACATCATAAGATTTAACCACTACCTCCACAATCCTCTCCTCATAACACTTGATCACAACATCTCTCAATATAGCTTTCATCCTCAATGGATCCAGAGCTTTATTCTTACCTACTACAAACTTTCACTAAGAAAGAGTCTTCCGCCATTGATAACTGTTTGGGTTCCACCACTTCCACTTTAAACTTAGGCAGCACTGGAAAGAGTAGAAAGAGAGATGGAAAATGAAGAGGTAGAAAGTTAGACTACACAGGTAGTGAACAGAGGGGTATAAAACAGTGATAATAATTATCTAATTAAATTGCTCAATCACGTTCAACTCTTTGCAGCCCCGTGGACTGTAGACTTCTCTGTTATTGGAATTTTCCAGGCAAGAATAAACTGGAGTAGGGTGCCATTTCCTACTTCAGGAGATCTTCCTGATCCAGGGATGGAATCCAGGACTCCTGTATTGGTAGGAGGATTCTTTACCACTAGGGCCACCTGGGAAGCCTGGCTAATGAAATTAATGGGGCATTATTAAGGGAAAATCCTCCCAAAGTTACTGATTTAGCACTAAAATGAATAAATAATCCCTTAAAAAAAAAAAGAGTAAGAATTAGATTTATTTAAAGAGAAACACATACCACAGACAGAGTGTGAGCCATCTCAGAAGGGGAGAGGCCTGAAAATATGGGATGGTTAGTTTGTATGGGCTGGGTAATTTCATAGGCTGGGCTTCCCTGCTGGCTCAGCAGTAAAGAATCCACCTACTAATGCAGGCGATGCTGGTTTGATCCCTTGGTCAGGAAGATCCCCTGGAGAAAGAAATGGCAACCCACTCCAGTATTCTTATCTGGGAAATCCCACCGACACAGGAGCCTGGAGGGCTACAGTCCATGGGGTCACCAAATAGTTGGACATGACTTAACAACTAAACAACAGCAAAAATTTCATAGGCTAATGAGCAGGAAGAGTAATCCAACGATTCTGGGGAAGAGATGGAGGTTTCCAGGCTGGTTTGCAGCCCACTTTCTGATCTCTGATGGCCAGCCTGGGACCTGTCATGGCGCTAGTTGGTGTGTCACTTAGCTTATGCTAATGTGTTACAGTGAGTGTATATTGTTGTTGTTCAGGCACCAAGTCGTGTCCGACTCTTTGCAGCCCCGCAGACTGCAGTACATACGCCAGGCTTCCCTGTCCCTCATCATCTCCCAGAGTTTGCCCAAGTTCATGTCCATTGGATTGGTGATGAGGCGCCACTGGAAGTAAAATCTTCTGCCATCTTTGACCTAGTTCCACAGTAAGTTTCACTTGACCTTTGCTGGTTTTTACACAAGGTCATGTCCAACACTCTGACCTACTAATTCTCCCACCTACCATATTCTTCCACACTGAAGGTGCCAAAGGTCTTGCCATCAGCCACAGCCACACTGTAGGTGCCCAGCATTGCCTCTGGTGCCAGCTGGAAGGACAGGTCTACGATGCCTTGCTTGGGCACCACGTTCAGCCACTGTGCAATCCTATTGTTATTTGGATCCTGCGCTCAAGAAAAATAAATCTCATGACATGCCTGCCTCTGATTCCCACCCTGCACTGCAGAAAACGGGTAAAGAAGTAAAAAGCGGGTAAAGAATCCCACCCACTGTTCATAACCCCTGTGGTCTGCATCCAGGAAGAAAAGAATCTTCGGTGGATTCAAATAGTTAGACTAGGTTCTTTAAAATGTTATCCAGTTTCAGAATGTTATCCGGGATAACATTGTTTATGTAAGATGTTCTTTACAAAGAATACTAATTCTTGGTCCCTTAAGACAGGTAACTCTGAAGGACTGACTGTAAGATACCTGAAAGAGAGCTAATTTGATGGGAAAATGGAGGGAGTATTGTGGGGAATTCTTGCCTCTTTCTTAACACTTCTCACAGGTATCCTTGTCATGTCAGTGGCTGAGTGTCTGTGATATTAGCCATCCCAAAGACTAAGAGGGGTACAGAACCAGGCTCTGCTGGACTGACACAGCTCAGAGAAGCCGCAGGAATTAGAAGAGGGAGGTTCGTCACTGTAGAGGTTGCTCTCCTTATTTACAGAGGTTGAGGGGCGGGGTGAGCAGAGGAAAGAGAACAGGCGCAGCTTAGGTGGAATCGCAGGCGCGTGGGGCCGGTGCAAAGTCTCAGGCTCTGGGCCAAGATCTCACGGTTGTTGCTGGCTTTGGGGCTTAGCACCAACCACCTTCTCCACAGAGGACAGCAAAAAAGAAAGAAACTTCTACTTACCTGCAGTTCCACAATGGAGTACTGAAAAGGAAAACCAGATAATAAGGGTTAAAGCAGAGCTAGCAATAAGGGTAGGCTTGCCGAAAGCAAAAAGTTCACTAAGGCCTCGCTCTTTCTCTGTTAACTACCCCTTCCTTTCTAAATGGCTCTTTCGTGCCTTGGTAAGAGTAACGACGGGGCAAAGCCTTATTGGTTGGGAGAGCAGAAAGAAGAGCTTTCCTAAAGGGATTGCCAGTCTCCAAACACTTTGAAGAAATGGAAGTTCTGATCCTCAGCATCCTTCAATGCTCTGTGACTTTTTCCACAACATGTCCTAAAGGAAAGTATTAGTATCTGGTGGTGGTGGTGGTTGTTCAGTCGCTAACTTGTGTCCGACTCTTTGTGATCCCATGGACTGTAGCACATCAGGCTCCTTCATCCTTCACTGTCTCTCAGAGTTTGCTCAGATTCACGTCCATCAAATCATGGTGACGCAATCCACCATCTCATTCTCTGGAGACTCCCTCATATTTGAACCTCTTCTTGGGAGCCAGCTATCTCCTAGCCTCCTCCTCTACTTTCTGAACATCAGTGGGCAAGAATCAAACTTTCAAGCAGTGCAAAATAATTTATTTTAAAAAAATGTTTGAAATAGCTCCATGAAAGAATCATGTGTCATTTCCTCAAGGAAACGGACATGAAAACCACTAAGTTTAATTGGAGGAGTCCTTGTGCTAGTTCTCAAAGTGTTACCCCAATTACCCGTTAATTAAAGAAAAAAAGAACACACCTTACCACTGGAGAAATTAGTCCACTGTCACCCTAACTAAGCAATCAAACTCACCATCATTAATAACGGGACAACCTGACATTATGTACCTCCTAAAGAGGCATATTTGAGGTTCCCAACATTATCTATCTTTTTAACCAAATATTTTTACCAAAAGTTTAGTCTAAACCTAATTAAGACTTCTGAACTGCCTTCAGAAGATAAAAGAACAAGTTATATTACACAGTATGAAATAATCAGGCAAGTCAAGAATACTGAATATTCCATGAGACTATACTGCTATGCTAAGATGCTTCAGTTGCATTCGACTCTGTGAGACCCTATGGACCATAGCCCGCCAGGCTCCTCTGTCCATGGGATTCTCCAGGCAAGAATACTGGAGTGGGTAGCCATTCCCTTCTCCAGGGGATCTTCCCAACCCAGGGAACAACCTGCATCTCTTTTGCCCCCTACATTGACAAGTGGGTTGTTTTTGTTTGTTTTTTTTTTTTACCACTAGCACCACATGGGAAGCCCTGCCATCTAGGCTTCCTCAAAATTAAATATCATATTCCATAATGGGAACATTTTTATAAGTCATCTAGCCTGACATCATCGCTCTCTCTCTCTCAAAAAAGTAAAACTNAACAACCTGCATCTCTTTTGCCCCCTACATTGACAAGTGGGTTGTTTTTGTTTGTTTTTTTTTTTTACCACTAGCACCACATGGGAAGCCCTGCCATCTAGGCTTCCTCAAAATTAAATATCATATTCCATAATGGGAACATTTTTATAAGTCATCTAGCCTGACATCATCGCTCTCTCTCTCTCAAAAAAGTAAAACTAATAAGAAAATAAGGGGGATCAATTTAGAATATGAGAACATTTTTAAATGTAACAACCAAATATAATGCATGAATCTGATCAGAGAATAGTTTGGGGGGAAAAACGTGTTAGTTGGAAAACTTAGAAATGAGTATGATATGAATGATATTAAATAATTTTTGTTAATTTCCTCAGGTGTTATAATAATATTTTCTTTAAGATATTCTTTTTAAAAGGTACAGGCACCTAAAGAAAGCAAACATTAACAGACATAAAGGGAGAAATGAACAGTAAAACGACAGTGGGGGACTTTAACACCCTATGTACATCAATGGACAAGGCATTCAGAGAGAAACGCAGTAAGTTAACAACGGCCTTTGGCAACTTATTAGACCAAATGAACATTCTATACAATCTAGAATATTTCATCCCAAAGCAGAATATTCATTCTTTTCAAGTGCAAATGGAATATTGTGACACGATAGACACATGATAGAATACAAAAAGAATCAGTAAATTTAAGAAAACTGAAATCATATCAAGAATCTTTTTCAACCACAACATTATGAGACTAAACATCAACTACAAAAAAAAAAAAAAAACCACAAACACTGAGTCTAACAAATATGTTACTAAACAATTGAACTGAAACCATAAAACTTCTAGAAGAAAATATAAGCAGTAAACTCTTTGACATTGGTCTTGGTAATATTTTATTGGAGATATCTCCTCAGGTAAGGGGAACACACGCAAAACTTCTTAAATAGGACTACTCATCGCAAGGAAAAAACATTGCCTTCTACCTCTTTAATTTTGTATTCATATAAGATGAGTGTTGCTTAGTCACTAATTCACGTCCAGCTCTTTCGCAACCCCATGGACTGTAGCCCGCCTGGCTCTTCTGTCCACGGGATTTTTTGCCACTCCCTCCTCCAAGGGATCTTCCTGACCCAGGCATCAAACCTGTGACTCCTACATAGCAGGCAAGTTCTCATATGAGATGACAGATGTTCACTAGACTTACTATGGTCATTGCATGATGTATATAAGTCAAATCATTATGCTGTACACCTTAAGCTTATACATTGCTGTATGTCAATTACATCTCAATAAGACTGGAAGGAAAAAAGTTATCTCAGTAATAGCTCTTTTCTCAATGAACCCAGCCTTCAGCTCAAAAGAATCCACATGCCCAAGTGGTACATTTGGGGCTGGGGGATATGGTGGGGGGACATTCTGCCCTTCTTCCTAAAGGGAAAAATAGGACATGCACAAACCTGGCTATATGCATGATAAGCAGGCAAGTGTCACCGAGATTACTGCCATTGCTATAAGTCCTAGGGGCGGNAAGGGAACGACCGAGGATGAGATGGCTGGACGGCATCACGGACTCGCCGGACGCGAGTCTGAGTGAACTTCGAGAGATGGTGATGAACAGGGAGGCCTGGTGTGCTGCAATTCATGGGGTCGCAAAGAGTTGGACACGACTGAGCGACTGAACTGAACTGAACTGAAGTGTTCAACCAGAAAGGTAGCATTTTCACTGGAAGCTACCTGAAGTTTCTGAATAACTAGGTAAGCAACAAAGCTAGATACAATCAGTTACTAGCATGTATACTTTTGTTGCTTGAGGATGAAATATTGAACTCTGTAAACTCACAGTTTTTGTCACTCCCCTTCTTCTTTTTTTTTTTTAAAGTTATTTGGCTGTGCCGTGTCTTAGTTACAGCATGTGGGAATCTTTAGCTATAGCATGTGGGATCTTTAACTACAGCATTCAAACTCTTAGTTGCCACATGTTGGATCTAGTTCCCTGACCAGGGATTGAACCTGGGCCCCCTGCATTGGAACCATGAAGTCTTAGCCGCTGGACCACCAGGGAAGTCCTACCACTCCATTTCTTAGTAAAACATTTTTAGTTAATTGCAATGTTTCATTTGGAGTTCCAAATTCAGTGTTTCAGATTTTCAGGGCTCCAAGTTGCATCTTGGAGTGGGGGCTGACTGGAGAAATGGTATGTGGAGAAAAGAGTAATTTGACAACAGAAAGAGAGCACAGGAGTACGAAAATCAGAGTACTTGTAGTTCAGCACAATTTGAACAGAGGCAAGACAATGTCAGAGGGGTAGCTAATGAGATCAACATCCAGGGGGCAGTAGAGTCTAAAATAACTCTAGCTGTGGCCACACTTTGACTCTTTCATTTAGTTGGTGATGGACAGAGAAGCCTGGCATGCTGCAGTCCATGGAGTTGCAAAGAGTCAGACACAACTAATCAGCTGAACTGAACTGACCCTCATCCCAGCTCTAGAATCAAGGCTTCCAAGGTGCTCAGTGGTAAAGAATCTGCAACAAACAGAATATTGGAATTCATCCTTATGTCGGGAAGATCCCCCGGAGAAGGAAATGGCAACCCACTCCAGTATTCTTGCCTAGAGAATCCCATGGACAGAGAAGCCTGGTGGNGCAACAAACAGAATATTGGAATTCATCCTTATGTCGGGAAGATCCCCCGGAGAAGGAAATGGCAACCCACTCCAGTATTCTTGCCTAGAGAATCCCATGGACAGAGAAGCCTGGTGGGCTACAGTCCATGGGATCACAAAGAGTCGGACATGACTGAACGACTAAACAACAACTTAATATTATACCGAAGTGATAAGGAAAGCATACAGGCAATAGGAAAAAAACAATTCTAAAAAACCAATTCTAAATCAGGGAAGAAAGTAGTGGCTAGAGAAGGCTACTGATCAACAATAAACTTATAGCTTCCCTGTACATCAGGAAAGGAAACAGCAGCCTGGGAACATAGAGATGGAAATATAAGTATTGCTTTCTCCATGACTATCTTTAAATTTTTCATTTGAATACATGGGCTGTGACTGAAGGGGAAAGAAGGCAGCTGGGGGTGTCTGAGAGGTATGGGGTTGGGCCAAAAGTTCATCAGATGGTATGTAAAATCCGAACAAACTTTTGGGCCAACCCAGTATTTCAAACGCGTGTAGAAATGACATAACCCCTAAGTTCAGAGCAAATCAAATCATATGACTTGTGATTCTAGTGATCCAATTGTTCGAGGAAAATTTAAGTATTCGCCAAATGTTACCGCATTTTTACCTTTGGCACAGAACGTTGCCTTAAGAAAATTGTCTATGCTATAAATTACCTTGCCTCGTAGTAAAAAAAAAAAAAAGAAGAATATCTTTATTTCTTCCTTTTGTTAAAGTGAAGTGAAGTCGCTCAGTCGTGTCCGACTCTTTGCGACCCCATGGACTGTAGCCTACCAGGCTNTTGTCTATGCTATAAATTACCTTGCCTCGTAGTAAAAAAAAAAAAAAGAAGAATATCTTTATTTCTTCCTTTTGTTAAAGTGAAGTGAAGTCGCTCAGTCGTGTCCGACTCTTTGCGACCCCATGGACTGTAGCCTACCAGGCTCCCCACTTCATGGGATTCTCCAGGCAAGAGTACTGGAGTGGGTTGACATTTCCTTCTCCACCTTTTGTTAAAATATTCCTGAGTTCCTTCTTAGTATTTGAACTGCAGAGCCACTAGGTATCACTCCTGGAGGGAACGTCTTGACGTTTGAAAAAGCTCTTAACAGGCAAATGGAACCGTCTCTTAAGAATGTTAACCTAACTGAAGCTTTCAGATGTCAAACCTGAGAATGAGATGCCGCTTGCCTGCTTTCAGGCAGATGAGGGTTGGGAGATTTGGACTAGTTCCCTGACTGTAGAACCCACAAGTGTTCTGCTTCTAAAGGGCCTCCTCCCCTGGAAAGAGTCTCTCCTCCCTCGTTCTCCAGTCTGCCCTCACGCGTTCCCTTGCCAGGTCCTTCTCCCCAGTGAAACTCTTACCTGGTCATTCACTGGAACAAAGGTGCTGGTGAGGGTGACGATACGGAAATGCACTAGAAGGAAATGGGCGTCATTAGCAAAAGGGATTTCCCCCCACCTCAGAATCTTTCTTTTTTCCACCTGTTTGCTTCCTCATACATACTTCTGAGTTAGCAAAATCCTACCAGGTTTTACTTTTGAAATAAAACCGAGTCTGAGAGACAGCTAACGCCCCAACAGTCACGGCTGCTGACTTTGAAAGTTCATGATGGAATCCACTTCAAAGGAAGAGGGAGCAAATATAAATCCTAGGGCTTGGGCCAAATGACCTTGATGTTTTCTGATTCTTACACAGGCAGCTTGCTGTGAGACCCAGTGATCCAGTTAAACCTGCCAAATTCCTTTCCAGGAGAAATCTGTATTTTGTTTTACTTATTGGAATTTTTGGGGCATGCACTGGGTCTTGTAGGATCTTAGTTCTCCAGCCAGGGATTGAACCCAGACCCACAGTAGTGAGAATGCAGAGTCTTAACCACTAGACTGCCAGGGAATTCCCTGTATTTTCTTTTACACACACACACACACACACACACACACACACACAGAAGCAGCTCCACCCACTACTCTTTTGCTTGTGCAGCACTGCCTGCATTGAGCACCTATAACCCTTTATCCTCCAGGCCTCCTCCATCCCTCCGTCTCTTCCTTGGTCCATGGGGCTTCCACCAATCCGCAAAGCCCCTCTATGAATGTGTGAAGATACTCCCTGGCTTTTGTCTCATCCCACCCGTGTGCCTCTTACCTTGCTGCCCTCGGCTGTAGACGGGTTTGTCAGTTTGTATAAAGATGCCATTCTGTTGCCTCTGAATCAGAACCTTTTTCTTCTCCTCAATGTAGACATTATTTCCAATTCCTCTCACCCGGACGGTGGCTACTTCTTCTGTGCCACCAGAAGGAAGTGGTACCTGGCCAAGACAGAGGAGAGCTCTGGAGAGGAACAGGAGACTGCGGGTGGGGTGGGGGAGGACAGAACCAACTAGTCTTAAACCAAGAGAGCGAGTAAAAGGAAAGGAATGAGTTGATGGGGCTGGCAACGTTGGAGCCAAGAAAAAGTTGCCAGAAGTCTGATATTAAAACGCCAAGTAAAAAATCTTAATTTATCTACTTAAAAAAATAATTGAAACATCTAGTGGAACTCTATGTAACTTAGTTCTATATTTTCCAAGTCACCTGTAAATGTGTTATCATACATTTCTGTAATTAAAAAAAAAATTTTTTTTAAAGAAAGAAAAAAAAAAGTTGCCAGAGAATAATATCTGAAGTTACGGCCAAGAATTGAAGTTGATGAGAGATGAGTTTAGAAGCCATGGCAAAAAGTAAGATGACAAAAAACATACTTAAAAACAAATTATAGTGCATCCAGGGAGGAGAACAGGAAAACTGTGGACGAGGGTTGGGCTAAGCCTGTACTTACCAAAAAGGATGAGCAGTGTAAGTGTCTCGTCTTTAGTCCAAACTGTTGCAGCAATGTGTGAGTCTTGCCCTTGGTCTCCAGAGTAACAGTGAATTTTACATTGCTGTACCCAGGACTCAGATCCAAGCAAACCCTCTGAGTAGAGGGGAACTTAAGATGGGCTGGCAATGCTACCAGATAGTTTCTACTAAAGAAAGGGAAAAAGTGTTGGTCACTAATTATCTCCCTGTCTCTTTGCAACCCCATGACTGTAGCCCACCAGGCTCCTCCGTCCATGGGATTCTCCAGGCAAGAACACTGGAGTGGGTAGCCATGCCCTCCTCCAGGGGATCTTCCCAACCCAGGGATCGTACGCAGGCTTCCTGTATTGCAGGTGGATTCTTTACCATCTAAGCTCTCAGAACTACACTTCTACCAAAGAAGCAAAAGGATTTCAGGGCAGTAATGACTCATCTATTCAATGAAAAATTAATTAATCCCTCTCCTGAGTACTCAGCATGTAGCAATGAATTAAAGAGACAAAGCACCTGCCATTATGACCCTTATTTTCTATAAGGGAGAAGGAGAAAAATAACAAATAACTCACACCCTTCCCCCTGCCCCCCTACCATAGGCCACCATGGAGAACCTAGGCCAGGATACCAAGGAGGAAGTGAGTTCCATTTGGGATCTGCAAGCAAATCAAACCAGTCAATCCTAAAGGAAGTCAATCTTAAAAGAAATCAATCCAGAATATTCATTGGAAGGACTGATGCTGAAGCTGAAGCTCCAATATTTTGGCCACCTGATGCGAAGAGCCAGCTCATTGGAAAAGACCCTGATGTTGGGAAAGATTGAGGGCAGGAGGAGAAGGAGAGGTTGAGATGTTGGATGGCATCACCAACTCAATGGACATGAGTTTGAGCAAGCTCCAGNCACCTGATGCGAAGAGCCAGCTCATTGGAAAAGACCCTGATGTTGGGAAAGATTGAGGGCAGGAGGAGAAGGAGAGGTTGAGATGTTGGATGGCATCACCAACTCAATGGACATGAGTTTGAGCAAGCTCCAGGAGATGGTGAAGGACAGGGAGGCCTGGAGTGCTATAGTCCATGGGGTCACAAAGAGTCAGACATGACTGAGTGACACACACTTTTACTTTTCAGACATAAAGAAAGAGCAACAAGAACTGAACAACCAGAACAACAGAGATCAGGGCAGTGGGAGGCTACTGCTGCTGCTGCTGCTAAGTCGTTTCAGTCGTGTCCAACTCTGTGCGACCCCAGAGATGGCAACCCACCAAGCTCCCCCATCTCTGGGATTCTCCAGGCAAGAACACTGGAGTGGGTTGCCATTTCCTTCTCCAATGCATGAAAGTGAAAAGTGAAAGTGAAGTTGCTCAGTCACGTCCCACTCCTAGCGACCCCATGGACTGCAGTCTACCAGGCTCCTCTGTCCATGGGATTTTCCAGGCAAGAGTACTGGAATGGGGTGCCGTTGCCTTCTCTGAGGGAGGCTACTATATTTTGATATTATCATATTTTTTACAGTTTCTTCTTGGCATCTTAGCTTTTTTCTCTGGGTAAAGGAGAAATAAAACCAAAGAAAGAAAAAGATGAAAGGCCATTAAAATNTGGGGTGCCGTTGCCTTCTCTGAGGGAGGCTACTATATTTTGATATTATCATATTTTTTACAGTTTCTTCTTGGCATCTTAGCTTTTTTCTCTGGGTAAAGGAGAAATAAAACCAAAGAAAGAAAAAGATGAAAGGCCATTAAAATAAACCAAAAGTTATCTCCTGCCCTCCCCACCATAGTTATGTCTTAGAAAGATGGATGAAGACGCCACCTGCCCTAAATCAACCCTGACACACCAAGCACTTACGGGAGAAATTTTCCTGCCGAGGCTGGCAACAGGGCTAATATTCCTAGAAGGAGCTGAGCCCACATCTTTGTGGGTGACAGAGTTCTCAGGAGCAGGAGCCAGAGGTTGGCTCACCCCCTGTAGCATATATATATGCAACCCCCGAGGTAGGATGTGGAGCAATGAGGATGCCACAGCCAATCACCTTTTGGGGCCTCAGGCAGAGGTGGTATAGCAGGGTAGGGCTTCTATTCACTTCTTAAAATTTATTTCTCCCTGAAACATTCATACTGGCTCAGCCAGTCTCAAAAACCTGTTTAGGGGAAAAACCAGGGCTGATGTATTCACAGCGGTAAACCTCTCAGAACACATTTGAGGTCCTTCCCTTTCCTTCTGATTTCTTTCCAAATTCCTATTCACATTTGATCTTTTCTTTTCCCCTCTTATTATTCTATTAAGACATATTTGGAAACACAGGTGTGGGAGCAGTATCAATTCAAAGCAGTAGGCGTTTACCTAATGGTGGATTTTTTTTAATACCATTCACAATTATCATGACTGTATGAAAATAGGAAACTATACCCATCATCAGTTCAGTTCAGTCACTCAGCCATGTCCGACTCTTTGTGACCCCATGAATCGCAGCACGCCAGGCCTCCCTGTCCATCACCAAGTTCACTCAGACTCACGTCCATCGAGTCAGTGATGCCATCCAACCATCCCATCCTCTGTCGTCCCCTTCTCCTCCTGCCCCCAATCCCTCCCAGCCTTAGAGTCTTTTTCAATGGGTCAACTCTTCACATGAGGTGGCCAAAGTACTGGAGTTTCAGCTTTAGCATCATTCCTTCCAANTGAGGGAGCCAGATTCTCCCCAAGCCTCTCTTTGCCTTTGAGGTCAGGAAGATAGCTTCTAAGACTCGGTTCATATGGGAGTTCTTCTATGGCGCCTTCCTGGTACTTCAAAACAGCACTGGAACTCCTCCACTCTCCACGGGACTTTTACAGCTCTGCTGCCCTGAGCCAGTTGTCTGACCTTCTGAAGCCTCACTTTCTTCTTGTGTAAATACCACTATGGCCTGCCCGCCTCACAAGGCTGTTGGGAAGCAAAAGTGCGAACACCTGCGGGTACCAGTGACATCAGGGAAGAGAGTGGGGGGCCTGGCATCCATGCAGCCTGTCTCATCCTGAGGAGGCCTGCTGGGGATGGTCCCAGAGCCAGTGTGGCCCTCCGAGAGTGGTCCTTGCGTGTCAGTGGGACCTGCTCAGCACGCGGGGATCACAGGTGTGGGCCAGAGGTCCATACTCACCCTCTGGTGCCTCTCGGAGATTCAGCACTGATGCTCTGTGCTTCCTTGCTGATCACAAGAGTGCGTGCTCATCGGACACAGGTGCCAGGCTGTCTCAGTTCTTTAAAATTTCATCAGCATGTTTAACTTCATATAAAAAACCCGTAAGGTAGGCAGCGATATTATCCCCAATTTACAGATGAAAAAATGGAGACACCAGGAGTCCATGGGGAGTAGAAGCATGTGCCTGGACCGGGAGCCAGGCCCCTTGGCTGCCTGCCTTGCTCCTAGTGGGGCCTAGGACCTGCCGTTGATCTCTATCCATCCATTCCTCCCTCCACCCCTTATTCTTTGCAAGTCTCCCTAGGGTGGCAGCNGAGTAGAAGCATGTGCCTGGACCGGGAGCCAGGCCCCTTGGCTGCCTGCCTTGCTCCTAGTGGGGCCTAGGACCTGCCGTTGATCTCTATCCATCCATTCCTCCCTCCACCCCTTATTCTTTGCAAGTCTCCCTAGGGTGGCAGGGTGGGTGGCAACGTGGGGTCTGTGAGGTCAAGGGACAAAGGACCCCGGTTAGGGTCATCTGAAGCTCCAAGAGCCCGAGTCGTTGCAGGAGAGCAGACACAGGCCTATCAGGGCTAGAGCTGTTAGACAGTACGGGGAGCCGACCAAGTCAGGGTCCCCTGAGAGGATGGGACAGCACTGCCGTGGCCCCCGTGGGCTGCCCTCCTCCCTGCGGTGGCCGCAGCGGATGCGTGTCACAGGTATAGCATGCCCAGACAGCCATGCCTCCCAGGGGCCCACAGTCAGTGAGTCTCCAGGAGACACGGGTTCCCCCGGGGGCGGGGACGTGGAACCACTCATCTCCCAGGCGTTCCTGAGGGCACAGTAGTGCCCAAGACACTGCATCTGTTGCCTGCCCCCTACCACCCTGCCAGCCTCCCCCTCCTAAGAGAAGCCCTCACCACCGCAGNAGCAGATGCCATGATCTTCGTTTTCTGAATGTTGAGCTTTAAGCCAACTTTTTCTCTCTCCTCTTTCACTTTCTTCAAGAGGCTTTTTAGCTCCTCTTCACTTTCTGCCATAAGGGTGGTGTCATCTGCATATCTGAGGTGATTTATATTTCTCACGGCAATCTTGATTCCAGCTTGTGTTTCTTCCAGTCCAGAGTTTCTCATGATGTACTCTGCACCCATCATAGAGGAAATATAAACTGGACAATCTTTCAGAGAGCAATTTCACAATACTGGTCAAGAGCCTCACTGATTTGCATATTCTTTGACCCAGTGACTCTTATTCTGGGAACATATTTTTATGGGAAACTAGAGCAGGCACGTATGCAGAAAATATATCCACTGAGTTTCTTCCCAGTGCTCTTTACAATGGCAAGACCTGAAAGCCACCTAAAGTATAAATTAGTTAGGATATTTTCTAACAACAGTGACCAACCTGAATCAAGCCTACTTAAACAAAAAAGAGTTTTTAATAATGGAGGAGAATAAGACATAAAAAAAAGGGTTTTCCTGGCGGTTCAGATGGGAAAGAATCTGCCTGCAATGCAAGAGACACAAGTTCAATCCTGAGGTTGGGAATATGGCTACCCTCTCCAGTATTCTTGCCTAGAAAAATCCATGGACAGAGTAGTCTGGCAAGCTATGGTCCATTGGGTCACCAAGAGTTAGACATGACTGAGTGACTTACACTTACACTTTTCAGACATAAAGAAAGAATGAGAACTTCCCTGGTGGTCCAATGGCTAAGACTCCATGCTCCCAATGCACAGGGCCAGGTTCAGTCTCTACTCAGGGAACTAGATCCCAGATGTAGCAACTAAAGATCCTGTAAGCAGTAGTTCAGTTCAGACACTCAGTCGTATCAGACTCTGTGACCCCATAGACTGCAGCACATATAGGCCTCTATCCATCACAAACTCCCAGAGTTTACTCAAACTCGTGTCCACTGAGTCGGAGATGCCATCCAACCATCTCATCCTCTGTTGTCCCTTCCTCCTCCTGCCTTCAGTCTTTCCCACCATCAGGGTCTTTTCAAATGAATCAGTTCTTCACATCAGGTGGCCAAAGTATGGGAGTTTCAGCTTCAGCATCAGTCCTTCCAATGAATATTCAGGACTGATTTCCTTTAGGATGGACTTGTTGAATTTCCTTTCAGTCCAAGGGACTCTCAAGAGTCTTCTCCAATACCACAGTTCAAAAGAATCAATTCTTCAGTGCTCAAATTTCTTTATCGTCCAACCTGCAAGCAGTAACAAAGATCACAGATCAAAGATCCTGAGCAACTAAGACCCAGAAAAATAAACAAATTAAAATATTTTTAAAAAGGAAGAAAGAACTGAACCAGAGAAACTCTGAAAACTTTATGGCCTGGAATTGGAGCCTTGACGCTGCCAGGATTCATTTCCCCCACCCCCAATTTTCCCATCTTATTTGCTCATCTCCTGCCACACAGAGGATTTCCTTTAAGTGATGAGGAAGATGACAACTGTACGTCCTCAATCCATATTCCTTCAGCTCTAGGATTTCCGTGGACAAAAATTTTCATCTAAGTTATATAAATTTCTAAAGAAAGATTTTGTTCCTTCTTTCATACACTCATTTCTGAATCAACTATTGTAGCCAGGATACTAAGAAAGGGCTTCCCAAGTGGTACTAATAGTAAAGAATACACCTGCAATACAGGAGACTTAGGTTCAATATCTGGGTCAGGAAGATCCCCTAGAGAAGGGAATGGCTACCCACCCGAGTATTTTTGCCTGGAGAATTCCATGGACATAGAAGCCAGGTGGGCTACAGTCCATGGGGTTGCAAAAGAGTCAGACACAACTGAACTTACTTGCTTACTTATAGCATGATAGGGAGTTCTTGGGTCATTCTAAGACCACATGGACTTGGAGACGAGAAACCCTCTAAAGAGAGAAGAGGGTTGCAGTAAAGATGCTGGGGGACAAAAAATATGATGTCTATTATAATGCTCAATAATATGAGTTTGGTTGAAAACACTGCCATAGTAATATAAATTAATACAGTTCAGCTATTTAAAATAATGTTTTTGTGACAAAGAGAATCACTTGCAATACTAATTGAAGGGGTGGGGAGAGGAAATAACAAGACAAATTAATTTTTAGAAATTTCCACTTCCTCTATGGTTGCAAAAATGCCAATGAAGAAAAGCAAGACAAACTGCAAGATCAAAGCTTTTCTTGAAACAAAAGTTGAATCAGAGAGCTGAGTCAAAGTTAAGTCAACTAAACAGCCTGAAATCTAAGGAGGCACAGTTCCTCCAGAGCAAACATGGGATGTTTCATCTGTGTCAGTATGTGGGAAGTACTGGCGCCATCATAGAAGCAGTAAGAATAATCCAGCTAAAGGTTTTTATTTTCATTTTGTGTATTTATTTATTTTTGGCTGCACTGGGCCTTCATTGCTGTGCATGTGATCTGATCTAGTTCTAGTGATTGGGAGCCATTCTTTGGTGCAGTGCCTGGCTTCTCATTGCTTTGCCCTCCCTTGCTGCAGAGCATGGACTCCAGGACACTAGGGTTTCAGTCTGGGGCACCCGGACTTAGTAGGTCTGCAGCATGTGGAATCTTCCTGGACCAGAAACTGAACCCATGTCCCCCGCACTGGCAGCCGATTCTGGACCAGCTGAAGTTTTATAATGGACTATCCTTTGTAGCTCAGTTGGTAAAGAATCCTCCTGCAATTCAGGAGACCCTGGTTCAGTTCCTAGGTTGGGAAGATCTACTGGAGAAGGGATAGGCTACCCACTCCAGTATTCTTGGGCTTCCCTTGTGGCTCAGCTGGTAAAGAATCTGTGTGCAATGCAGGAGACCTGGGTTCAATCCCTGGGTTGGGAAGATCCCCTGGAGAAAGAAAAGGCTACCCACTCCAGTATTCTGGCCTGGAGAATTCCATGGATTGTATAGTCCACGGGGTGGCAGAGTCGGACTCAACTGAGTGACTTTTCACTCACTCACTCACAGTAACTATTAAAGGCCTATGTGGGCTTGAGTGCCATTCTCCCCAATCACAGAACACGGCAAGAGTGAAAATCGACATTTTAGGAATCAGCGAATTAAATGGACTGGAATGGGTGAATTTAACTCAGATGACCATAATATCTTCCCTTAGAAGAAATGGAGTAGCTATCATAGTCAATAAAAGAGCCCGAAATGCAGTACGTGAATACAGTCTCAAAAACGACAGAATGATCTCTGTTCATTTCCAAGGTAAACCATTCAATATCACTGTTATCCAAGCCAATGCCCCAACCAGTAACGCTGAAGAAGTTGAACAGTTCTATGAAGACCTACAAGACCTTTTAGAACCCAAAAAATATGTCCATTTCATTATAGGGGACTGGAATGCAAAAGTAGGAAGTCAAGAAACACCTGGAGTGACAGGCATGAATGCGGAATGAAGCAGGGCAAAGACTAATAGAGTTTTGCCAAGAAAATGCACTGGTCATAGCAAACACCCTCTTCCAACAACACAAGAGAAGACTCTACACATGGACATCACCAGATGGTCAATTCCGAAATCAGATTGATTATATTCTTTGCAGCCAAAGATGGAGAAGCTATACAGTCAACAAAAACAAGACCAGGAGCTGACTGTGGTTCAGATCACGAACTCCTTATTACCAAATTCAGACTCAAATTGAAGAAAGTAGGGAAAACCACTAGACCATTCAAGTATGACCTAAATCAAATCCCTTACGATTATACAGTGGAAGTGAGAAAAAGATTTAAGGGCCTAGATCTGATAGATAGAATGCCTGATGATCTATGGAATGGGGTTCATGACATTGTACAGGAGACAGGGATCAAGACCATCCCCATGGAAAAGAAATGCAAAAAAGCAAAATGGCTCTCTGGGGAGGCCTTACAAATAGCTGTGAAAAGAAGACAGGCAAAAAGCAAAGGAGAAAAGGAAAGATATCCCCATCTGAATGCAGAGTTCCAAATAATAACAAGAANGAGCAAGTACAATAATTTCCATTTTTCTTCTTACAAACACTCCTTTATGGCTTGCAGGTGACTTATCAAAGGCCATGTAAACAGTAAGTAATGAAATCAGATTTTGTATCAAATACAAAGGCCATTTTTTATCGAAAGTATGACAGCTGCCTCTGTATATACACGTATGTTATCAGATCCCCTACAGTTCAAATCACAAGATTAAAACAGAGTGAGCAGTGCTATGACAGGTGTGTGCCAGAGCCTTGTCAGAGTGACAGGAAAAAGGCTGCACTTCTTCAGAGACAAAAACATGGCAACAATTATTCAGCATGGACAGATATACTGAGATGAAAGGGGTAGGAGAAATTCCACATAATCCATGTTTTAGTGTCTATCTTTCTGCCAAAAGTAATAACCATATCAGAATATATTATACAGAGATCAGTCTGTCAAGAACCAAGGAGTTTCAGCTTTCAAAAAGTGAAAGAAAGATACAAGGAATGACCCATGTGGAACAGGCCTAGAAATAGGGACTCAAGTGAATTCACACAAAACGTAGTGGCAGGGATAACTGACCGAAGAATGAATCACACCCCATGCCGTTTCATTCCCAGTTCTGGTGTTTTTATTTTAGAAAGAAAGCACATTGAACTAAACACCGGAGAGCTATTGTTGCCTTGTTTGGTGTTACTTCTATCCTCCATTTGAAAAAGTATCCAGTCAAGATCAATCTTCATCCATTCTGTGAGACGAAAAGAACCTAGAGGGCAAACACACATACAACTCACTCAAACCACAGATTTAAACAGTATCTATAAATAGGATGAGAAAAAAGAAAAACAAGATACACAGAGTAGTTAGTATAACAATAAAAAATAGGAAATTGTCTAGACTGCTGCCAAAACCCATAACCATATCTTTCTGTAATCACCACACTTTACCTTGGTGATCTCAACTGACAAAACGTCTAAGGTATATCATCCTTACTTCTCAAATTTACTTGACTCTTCTTCAGGAGAAATTATTCTTATTTCCTGGAATTTTCTCTCTGGAATCAACAGTTCATTTATAGGTCCATTATTTCATCTATTTTTTTCAAGATGTTGCCAACACCACAGCCAAAATTTTGTTTTTGTCCCTGGAGTTTTGTGACTTATTTCAGTTAGACATCAAGTAAGCATATTTTTCTAGTGACTGATTTAAAATGTACTATAGAGATATGGGCTTCCCTAGTGGCTCAGAAGGTAGAGCATCTGCCTGCAGTTCGGGAGACCTGGGTTCAATCCCTGGGTCGGGAAGATCCCCTGGAGAAGGAAATGGCAACACACTCCAGTACTCTTGCCTGGAAAATTCCATGGACAAAGGAGCCTGGTAGGCTACAGTCCATGAGATTGTGAAGAGTCGGACACGACTGAGCGACTTAACTTTATAAAGATATGTGCTATCTTACAAAAATCAACCTAATTTTAGATACTGAATTTTATATTAATTAAAAAATAAGTTATACAAAAAATGTGTCAGTAATATTACTCCCTAACAATCCTATCATATAAACAACAGTGTTTTATTTTAGTTAGCACCAAGAAGAGAAAAAATATCACAGAAAGTTACTGTAACAAAATGCCTGAACAAACTAAATTTAATTTAAAAGGTTCTTCCTCTAATGCTCCAGACTACATTTTCAGTAAGTTATTCAATGAGCAATAAATTTTGGCTCTGATTAGGATCCAAGCTGTTCATTTTCTTTCAGCTCTAAAGCACTGACATCTCCATATACTAACCAAAATATGACAGAACTCTTTTTAAAAATTTAGAAATTGTAATCTTATTAACTGAAGCCATGCATTCTTATGTTCCATTCTAATATATGTAAAGCTGTGTTTAGCATTAATCAATTTTTAGTAATGACTTTTTATACCATTTTTTTAAAAAAGAAAATTCACCATGTATTTAAATGATGATATCAGTTATTTCGGCTTCATGTTACTGTAAATCCTTTATTCCAAGTATACACAATCAGTCTACTTAACTATCTACTTCTCCCATTGCTAGCCTAGAAATCTGTCAGAAAAAGAAATTCAGAATATAATGTTCTATCTTTGTTGCAGATTGTTTTGTTTCCCAGAACAGAAACAAAGGTAGACCAGAGGGGAGATGAAGTAAAATCCACAGGGACTGAGTGAGAAAGAGAAGCACGGAGAGACAGAGGTAAGAGAAATATGAAGCCAGCAAAGTGGAAGCACAACCAGAGAAAGAGGAGAGGGAAGGCAGAGCCTAATAAGCAAGAGACAAGGCGGATGTATGTGTAGAGGGACTGATGGGGAGACAGTGATAAAGAAATGGGACTAGAAAGGAAAGAGATAGCAAGATCATTTTCGGCCCCAAACTTTGTCAAATTACATACTTCTGTAGTTATCCCCCTAATGCTCCTCCTAAAAATGGGAGGTTATATTTACTATGAGATAGCATAAATTTTTACCATCATTAAAGTCCCCATATGGAATATGTTAGTAACTTGATGGGGGAAATCTTTTCACAATGAGTATCAAATCACCATGTTGTATACTTTTTTAAAATTTTATCTGTCATTTATACCTCAATAAAGTTGAGATAAGAAAAAATTTACATGTATCAATATACTGGAAATCTCTAATTTTACATATTGCTATTTTTCTCCCCTAATTTAAAGAATGATAGTACTCTACTTAGGACAAATTCATTCTACATCAAAGATGTATAGCCATTCATGGTTATGCACCACAGTAATTTATGTAACACTGGTACCAGACTGAAAACACATTCTTGAAATTAACTTACCATTTTAGAGTCAAGATCAGCAACTGCAGTCCTGTTTCCATTTCTGCCCTGTTGCTGGACATGGTATGTCACGTTCTCTCTCTTCGCCTATGCAGACTGCCAGTAGCCATCAATCTGAAGAATTTTCTTCTGCTGCCACCTACCAGTTTATTTCTCTGCTGCAGCAGAAGAGTATATAGAAAAGGTTCTCGCTTACTAGTCATATTAAGTAGAAAGCTTCCTTTGTTTAATATTTCATATTTTCACATGTGCATGAACTTCCTGTTTCCCTGAAACCTCCCCGCCAAAGTTAAAACAACAAAAATCCCAATCACAGAAAATCAAAACAGGTATGATCAATGTTCATGCTAAGCTGGGGGAGGGGGAGGGGGAGAGATTCAGACACTCAGCAGTTGCCATCTCAAGGAACCATTTCTTGTCTGTTAACACTTTGCTTCTTCACCTGTCCCTACAAACAATAAATGCACAACTTAACATTTTAACTAGGTAGTCTACAACTCCTGCAAATTTTAAGTTCAGAGACTACCAAAAGACTCGTGGAAGATGCAGCAATAAAGGAGTTTTTTAAAGTAATTCTAGAAACTAAGGGTGTTAGGTGCTTTACCTGCTTGAGTTTTCAATGTTCTGGACTGCTTATTGCCCAATGGCTCTGAATACATTAAAACACGAACACATACGCCACCTACATTTAAAATAGGGTAGCATTTGTATGCCCATATAAGCAATGGGTGTATTTTTTTTTTGCAAAAGAGTAGTAATTTCATTAGGTCCTTTTAAAAGGACTGACCACCAAAAAAAAAAAGGCACATTTTCTCAAACTGTAAACATACATAGAAATTTTAGGGCAATAAAAGGGAGACACAGTGACAAATGTATTAACTGTTGTAGAACTGGAAATTAATACCACAAAAATGCTTTTTCTCTTTTTTAATATCCTGAGATTCACTTGTATTTGCATTCTCCTTACTACTGAGGTCTAGGTTTCATTTATTCTTTATTAGCTACTAAAGAACAATATGCAAGAATGAGCTAGTGATAATAATGAACTAGTAAAAATGCAAGTTTTTGTTCCACCCTCCCACTACCTTTACTCCCAAGTAAAATCTTTTTTGGTTAACTTAAAATTAATAAAGCAAACACTGACATAACCACTAAAGAAAGGCTGGTCAACAGTGGCACTGCAGTGACATTGTTTCTGCTTTTTCATTCCTTCCCCCATCTCAAGCCCCACCCTTTGACCTCTGTATATGGGATGAGCCTGAGCAGGAGAGTTGCTGATGTCAGGACTGCGCCGTTCCCACGGATGCTTCTAGAGGCCTGCTGTGCTTCTGGGAACTGGGGCACAGGGATGGCTGTCTGACTGAAACCTAAAACAACAACAATTCACCCCACCCCTCATGTTCCCGAACCCCACAACAGCAGCCAGGTATATACGCTATATAAGGACCATCTAATATAGTTTGAATATGGTGAAATCTGAAAGTTATCATTCTTAACATGTAAGTGATCTTCAGGGAGGGGGAAGTGGGGAAGGCAGCGGAATGGAGGTTCACAAATCCTCCACGTTCCAAGTAATCACATAGTGCATACACCCTAATGCTGACCATTCTTATCAGCAACAAAACAAGGTCCTTCCATTCAAGCCTATTTAGTATACATCATAAATTACTGCAGGAGTGCAGTGGGATTCCTCGGTTAGTAAATTTCAGTTCAAGAGGTAAATATTTTAAATCTTAAGATGCTACGGGAATGATTATCCCTACCTCACAGGAGTGAACTGAAGCACAAAACAAGTTAGTAACTTCTTATATGCCTTTAGCAGTAGAACCCACATTACAAGCCAGGATTCCCTATTCACTAACCTGGAGGGTTAATCAGATTTACAGCCTGCTTGGATAGGACATCCAAAGAGAAGTTTTGAAAGGTCCTGACTTCTGCCACTAAAATCCTACCTATTAGAAAGAGGATTATCTCCCAAAACTCCTATTAGAGCTAAAACTTCAGGAAGGACAGGAAAAAGAAGGAAAAGGGTAGGAGGGATAGACAGAGGAAGGGACAGTATATTAACTAACGGGAAAGCTGTTAAAATGGCTAAGTTATATTCCTATTTCTGCCACTAACTTTGCTTCATGGAATTAATAAATTGCTTCAAGATCTTGTGCTTCAGAAGTGCCCTCCAATCTATTCAACTTATAACTTTTTGAATGTTTAAAGTATTACTTTATGATGTCTGCTGACATCTGTCTCTTTGTGAGAACTAGTATTTCAGAAACATTAAAATCATTTGTTCTGAAATCATGCTGCTCCTGAAATAAATACTCTCTGTTATCTTGGTCTCATTACCTTTCACTTTTATAATGAAGTCAGAGAAAGAGAAGCACTACTAAGGTCAACTGAAGGCTCTGATGAGTTTTTACCATATATATAATCTAGAACCTAATTTTACCTTTTCAAAACTAGTTTTCCATACCTGTCAACTCCTAATTGATGTCTTTATACTGTGAGCTCATTGTGTATTCGGAACACCAACCTCTGAAAAAGCTTAAGCCAGAGTAGCACAATGGAAGAAACATACAAACCCAAAACAAAAACAAAGCCAAAAAAGTCACACTCTGAAATAATCATAGACATATATGCAAGAAACGGAAAGATCTAAATGGCTAAAGCAAATCCCCCAAGAAAGTTCTGAGTTCATCCCAACTAATTCAAACTTTACCCCCAAAGGCTTTTCTATAACCAAATTATTTGCTAGACGAATTTACACATTGTTTTTGGAAAGAAAAGTAATTACAAACCCATGGGTGCCTTCAAAGAACATAAAGAAAGGAACTTTTAAAAAGAAAGTAAGGTTAGCCTTGTGATGGAAAAAAAAAGGAGAATCAAATTACCTGCCAGCAGGCTGGGGTTGTGCCTGAATCCAAACCGCTGCATTTACCATTCACTCTACAGCTGCATTATTGGGGGAAGGGGAGTTTAGAAGGGCACTGACCCCGAAAGTTCTCAATACTTCTCACTCATCATCAGGAAGGGGGAAGAAGGAAAGTTTTTTCTCTGGGTATTTTTTTGTTTGTTTGTTTTTGTTTTTTTGGCTCCTGAAAAGGCTGGCAAAGAACAGTAACAGTGCAAGCAGTTAGAATATTTCTTTAAAAACAATTTTTAAAATGCAAAACATTACGGAATTTAAAACACCACATTTTCGTTAATGTAGAAAGAGCTGTCACTAGAGTTAGGCAGCCACCCCAAACAGCATGGCAAAAGGGCAATTGGTATAAAGGAAATAAAATACCACACAAAAATCCAAAACAAAACTAAAAACATTTCAAATTAAACCTGGAAGACTAGGAGATTCCAACAGCAGATTTCTGTCCACTACTGAAACATTCCAAAATCCAAGCTTCAAAGGCGCCTAAATGTATCTTAAATGAAATTGTTTTGTTTTGTTTTTTAAAAAAAAAAAAAAAAAGAAAGAAAGCAGTACCTGGTTATAAATCCTGCAATATATTACATTAAAAAATATCCTAGTACAACAAAAACAAATTTTAAAAGAAATTAAACAAACAAACAAACAAATAAAAACAGTAGCAGCAGAGGTTACCTGTCTGAGCACCTACATTTTCTTAGGAGGGGATCGTGTCTCACCAGCCATATAGCCCATAAACCTTCTCAAAAAGAGTGAGTGAGCCAGGAGAAAAATGTAACACAAGATTGGATTTCACAATGTCTCTAAGCGCCCCAGACCCCAAACTGGGGATTCATTGAAGGAAGAGAATTTCTTTTTCCTTGTTTTCTTCTTGAGAAAAAGAAGAGATGATCATGAAAGTCAGTGACTTCTTTCAATGTCTTCAATACCTTCTCAAAAGTCTGATAAAGTGGTTGATGAAAACAAGTCTCTCAATGGATTTTTTCCTAAATATTCCAGGATGTTTTCTTATTTGATAACATATACAGAAATATTTCAAAGTTCAGTGGAGTTAAAGCCAGCAGAAATGACCAATCAAAAGAAAATCACTATTAAAACTTTTAAATGGAATAGTTCATATCTGTATGTTTGTGTATATATTTATAGTCCGCTTTTCATCATGGGTGACATAAAAGCAATATCAGAAAGAATTATGTTTAAATACAATTCAGAATACAATTTTAACAATATATAAGTTTTACAATAATTCAGATTTTCACATGATAACAACTATACATATTTGGTTAATACACATATTTAACTCTCATAATAGCAATAAAGACTTTAAGAAATTTACTAAACAATATGAAAATATATTTAACTGTCACTTAAATATTTGGGCTGGTTTATTTGGGTTCTTTCAGTATGGTTTGCTCATAGTCTACTTTTTTGAGAGAATTCAAGAGGATATTTGTGTTCTTTAACTCTAAGATGACCATCCTTGCCCTTCTCATTCTAACATATGAGTGTATGATCTAGAAGTAGGTTGGTAAGGCTGTGTTTTAATAAGAGTGTGAATGCACAAAAGATAAATAGTGAGCAAAAGTAACAGTGAAATAATCTCAGATATTTTTCCTAATGTAGTTGGTAAATTTGATAATTTTTTACAAGGCTACACCTACCTCTTTCCTGGTGCCTTATCCCATCCAACAGAAACCTTGAGTTTTTCATCAAATAGAAGAGGGTGTTCTACTTGTGTTTTAAAATTCACTGACCTATATACATGTGATATGTAACTATTCCAAGTGTATGTGTCATAATCTATGTGGCATCCAGATGGTCTCTATACACATATGAATGATGATTTAATTAAAGTTCTCCCTTTTCAGTTCTCTATCCCAAATAGTGTGCATCTTCCAAAGTACGGTCATTCAGGAAAACAAGTACCAAGTGAGCCAGAGGTACTTATATATGCCACAATATGTCCCACGATAACCTTGTACAAGTCAAATTCTTTTAGATGAGATTAGAATATCCTAAAGTAAACCAGAAACTCCTCTTATACACCTTTTTCTAAGGTGAAATGAGACACTGCACAGATTAGAGGTACTATTCTATTTGTCAACAATCAACCTTTCACTCCATTTTAATATTATTTAATTCTATGGAAAAGAAAACAAATTTTATTACATTCCTTTTTTTTTTTTAAATGGGGGAAAAACTGTACAAGTAAGCATGATCAAACCTCTGTTAGAACTGGTTAATACTGATCTTATTGCCTCAAAGTCTCTCTAGTAAGTGTCCAAGAAATTATGTTTAAGGTCCATCTGAAGGAAAAAAAGCACTGGAGAGGCAAGAAAGGACTTGGGTAAAAAGCTTCAGAGGATTGTAGGGAGATGGAACTTGCTGCTTAAAAAAATTACGTTGAATTCTGGATCATCTCTACTTCTTAACACACCTTCCAAACCATTCGTTGGAATAGCTTCCCATGCTTAAAGGCTCATATTATATGCAGTTTGGGGGCTTTTATGAACTCAGAAATAAAGAGATATAGAGAATATTGAAGGCTTCAGAGTAGGGCTATAAGAGACTGCTAAGTCCCCAAACAAAAAATGTTCAGTCTACCCCACCGCAAAATCTATGTGTAATAGGAAAAAATGCACAGCAAGAAGCAGAGGGAAAGCATGTAGCCTTGAATAAATCATACATTGGACAGTCTAGAATCAAAGAAAAAAAGCAAACAACACACATATACACAAAAGCCTAAAAAGCATCTATTCTCCTCATATCTTCAGGTGAGTACCTCTACCCAGCAGAGTACAGTTATGAAAACAACTTGACTGTTTTTTTAAGTAAAAAACTGTGTTTCCCATCATGCTCCATTTTCTAGTTTCTATCCTTTTTGATTGGTTGGTGTAAACAAAAAGCAAACACATAAACATGCATGCGTGTGCAAGCACATGCACACACACGCACACACACACAACACCCTCTTAAAATGTGAAAAATGCAAATAAATAACGATGAAATCACTTCAATTTTATACTCAGGAACTTATAGGCCCTTGATTTGCTCCCCCAAAATATTTTTCCTTGTCCTTATTCTTTAAATGCCCAACCACCAAAAGAAAAAAGGAAAAAAAAAAAAGGCTTAAATGCACATGTTTCAAGTCAGTGTCTTGTTAACAAAAAAGGTAGCATTTTCTTCACTTTGGCCATTGTTAAAGATGCAGGCATAGATCAGGGAATGTTAAGACTAGCATGTATTAAAAAAAATGCAACATTAACAGAGCATATGTCTTTCAAAAAAGGCTAAAACACTAACAAATACAAGTCAATGCACATATTTTTAACTAGTGCAATTTTATCTACAATGGAGTAAATGTTATTTTGTGTGCCAGACATTGCAATACTGTTCATTTCCCTTTTATCATGCAAACATGCCAATTTTGTCATTAAAGGAAATTTTTATTGGGTCACACTAATGTTGCCCTCCCACCCATATCAAGGGTTGAAAAAAGTCACTAATAGGAGTCCTTTAGAATTTCGTAAATATGAAGATAAAGCTGCTAGTCAGTGTATAGGCTGAATTTTCAGATCTTTAAAAAAGAAAAAATTATAATTTAGGTAGATGTTTACCTCATCCATTAAAACGCAATATGAAATTACACTCCTGTGAAATTTGTACCAACTGTACAAAAACAAAAGGGGCCATGAAAAAAATTATGCTCTTCATGGCCTGAGAGCCTACACATTTCTGATTAACTTAAAAGAGTAACTACAAGAGCCTGACATTTTTCTGTGTCTCACCTCTTCTGCCTCTCTATCTGTAGCATTTGTAAATAAAAGTAACATCTTAATAGCAGAGATCATGTCTATCTTCCACTTCTTCCCTCCTAACTACTCCTACTCATCTTCCTGAGCATTTTTCATGAACAGCATTGCAAGTTGGTTTAAAAAAGAAAGAAAAAAGTAAGAAAAAAAGGAAAGAAGAAAAAGAAAGTTTTACAAGGGTTTTGTTGGTTAATTATTTACCGGTGGAATCACTCCACCAGGAGTTTGATTTCATTGGCTAGCAGTTGGTTCATGTTGAATAGGCCCCCTGGGAGCTTGGTGAGCAGCTCTCGCTCGGTGGTTTCAGGGTCGCTGTCAACAGAGCTGGAACTTGCGCTCATGTTGTCGACAGCAGTGTTGGCTGGGGGACCCAGCTCCGGCTCACTAGTCTCACTGGCCGTGGACACCACGGAGAGCAGGGACATACGCCGGGTGAGCCGGCCAGAGGGCAGAAGGGAGGCGGCATAGTCCGCAATGATACCAGCTACATCTAGATTACAAGCCTTATCAAAGGCGATGAAACCTACATTTGCATTGGCCTCGCAGACACAGAAGGAGCCGTCGTCTTTCATCAACAGGTCAATGCCACACACATCCATCCCTAGGATATTAGACACCTGGATAGCTAGCTGCTTCCCTTGTTCACTCAATGAGCACATCATCCCGACACCACCTGGCAAAAGAGAAAAAAAAAAAAGTGATAAATTTTTGGAGTAAAACTAAACCAGACCTTAAAAGTAACCCCGCTAAAATTAACCATCTCTTCAAAATCTTCTAAATCAATAGCAAAAACAAAAGTGCTATGCTAATGTAAAACTGGGACTCTGAAGTCTAGGACTCCTTCATTAGGGAAGCCCCTTTGAAGCCAGTTTCTTAGCAAATTGATGAGTGAGTACTTTTTCAATATGTTATATTTTCTGAAGACAATGAACTTTGACTAAAGCCTATCTTACTTGCAATAACATGGAACTTTTGCAAAAATACAGTTAACTATTTAATATTGTTACTGGTTTCCAGATTTTAATTTGTAAAAATAATAGAGATGCGTAACAGAGACTCAGAGAAGGCAATGGCAACCCACTCCAGTACTCTTGCCTGGAAAGAGTCGGATACAATTGAGCAACTTCACTTTCACTTTTCACTTTCATGCACTGGAGAAAGAAATGGCAACAACCCACTCCAGTGTTCTTGCCTAGAGAATCCCAGGGACGGGGGAGCCTGGTGGGCTGCCGTTTCAAGGGTCGCACAGAGGCGGACATGACTGAAGCGACGCAGCAGCAGCAGCAACAGGGAACAGAATCTAGGAACATGGTTCTCTTGCTCAACGGCTCCTATTCTATGTGTCATCCCTAAGCTGAAAGGATCCTGGGGCTTAAGGCAGTTGGCTGAGTAGGGGAACTCTTCGCTGGTATAAGAGAGAAAAGAATTAGAACTAGANCAGGCTCCCCCGTCCCTGGGATTCTCCAGGCAAGAACACTGGAGTGGGTTGCCATTTCCTTCTCCAATGCATGAAAGTGAAAAGTAAAAGTGAAAGTGAATTCGCTCAGTCATGTCTGACTCTTAGTGACCCTGTGGACTGCAGCCTACCAGGCTTCTCCGTCCATGGGATTTTCCAGGCAAGAATATTGGAGTAGGGTGCCATTGCCTTCTCCGAAACGTTTCTTCTAGAAATACCTAATTCTCATAGTTGAAGGCTTCCGAATCAGTGGGTGGTTTTATTGCTGCATACCAAAGCCCAAATGATACGAAGGTTTTGGCAGTTTTCCATGATCCTGAGAAACTCCATCACCTGTAAACTGTGCGTGTTTAATGGAAATGGAGACCGTTCAGACCACAGTGTTTAGCACCCAAAGCAAGTGCTCGGCAGCCTGGAAGCTGAGGACACCCATTTCACAGATGAGGAACCTGAGGCTTGAGCCCCACATGTGCCGGGCACACCTGGGACCTGTCACATTCCCGTGTACTTCGTGAAATCGTTACTCCAGTCCCCCGTCGTGTGCTTGCGTTCCCATCTTAAGGTTAAGGCAGGGTTTCTCAGCCTTGGCACTGTTGACATTTTGGGGCCAGATCGTTATTTGTGGTGAGGGTAACCCCCATCGTCCCCCAGCTTCCTTGGTGGCTCAGACGGTAAAGTGTCTGCCTACAATGTGGGAAACCCGGGTTTGATCCCTGGGTAGGGAAGATCCCCTGGAGAAGGAAATGGCAACCCACTCCAGTATTCTTGCCTGGAAAATCCCATGGACAGAGGAGCCTGGTGGGTTATAGTCCATGGGGTCGCAAAGAGTCGGACACGACTGAGCGACTTCACTTTCTTTTTTCAACCCCCATCGTCCCCCAGTTGTGAAGCCACAGGTGTTCCCAGATGTTGCCAGATGTCCTGGGGAGCAAAATCGCCCCCAGTTGAGAACCAGGGCACTGCAGGGCGGTCAGATGAAAGCTGCTGTTGGAGCCGGGCTTCCTCTGCAGATGTGGAGCGAGGCCCCCAGTCCCTCTGGGTCTCTGCTGCTCCCCAGTTCTCAGGTGGTGGCAGCGACATGTCAGAACGCTTAGCTTTGAAATAGTGTGATATATTCCATTTTGAAAAAAAATGTTAAAATATGTCTTGTTGGCAGAATGTAGAAAATAAAGCTAGACAAGAGTGCGGGTGGTAAGGGTGAGTACTCTGAGAACAGCCTGTCGACAGCGGGGACGAGGGGACTTCCTTGGTGCTCCAGTGGTTGAGACTCTGTGCTCCCAACGTAGGGGCCCAGGTTCAATCCCTGGTCAGGGAACTGGATCCCGCATACCGCAACCATGACCCAGCGCGTCTGAAAAAAAAAATGGGGACGAGGTCTGTGGGTTTATTCAAGAGAGCCAGGCATAAGACAAGCAAGGCAAAATGCTGCGTCATTTTGTTCCCTGGTTCTCGGGGCGTTCATTCGCAGTGTGGGCCATGGAGACAGTCTGTGCCCTTGGGGGCAGCCCGTGGGTGTGGCGTGAACGTCCGCGTGGAAGGCCGTTCATCGGCTGAGCCTTCTTCCCACCCATCCTCCCCGCCAGCTGCGCGGGGTCTCTGGGTGTCAGCTTGGGGCCCACTTGCTGCTGGGGTGGGGGGAGCACCGGGAGAGACAGGGCCCGAGCTGCTGCAGCCCGCTTTGAACTTGGCTCTGCCTCCAGCCCTGGGGGGCGGGGGGGGGGGCGGTTTCAGGAAATACCAGACCTGGGATTGCCTTTGTGCTTTTTCTCAGACATAAGGGACCTTTAAAACCTCCTGTCTCAGCTTTTCCCTAAGACGTTTCCTCCCCTAACGCCTTTTAAAGTAGATTTTGCTTTCCTTCTCCTCAAAATACAATTAAAAATAAAAAAAATCTGATGATGAGATAACTCATATTTGTTAAAGTGAAAGTGAAAGTGAAGTCGCTCAGTCGTGTCCGACTCTTTGCGACTCCATGGACTGTAACCTATCAGGCTCCTCCGCCCATGGGATTTTCCAGGCAAGAGTGCTGGAGTGGATTGCTGTTTCCTTCTCCAGGGGGTCTTCCCAACCCAGGAATCGAACCCGGGTCTCCCGCACTGCAGGAGGTGGATAAAATTCAGAAAGTACAAGGGAAAAAAAAAAAAGTTCATCCCCTAACTTGGAATAACACAAATCACGCTTAATCTTTCCAATTTGGGGGCAGGGTGGGGGAGTCTGTGCACACATTTCTGGGGGCTTCTGGCTTCCCAGCTGGCACTAGTGGTACGGAACCTGCTCATCATTGCAGAAGACGTAAGGGACATGGGTTCGTCCCCTGGAGAAGGACATGGCAACCCACTGCGGTATTCTTGCCTGGAGAATCCCATGGACAGAGGAGTCTGGCAGGCTGCAGTCCGTGGGGTCGCAAAGAGTCAGACACGACTGGAGTGCCTTAGCATGCATGCATACCCAGGTTTTTAACACAAAGTTGGATAATCCTGCATCTGCTGTTTGAAACCTGATTCCCACCCCTGCCCTGTAACTTTGGGAACAGTTTGCTTTGTGCAGATTCAGGCACTTCCAAAAGTAATTTTTGTGGCTGCAGAGCATTCTGTCACAGGGACTACCATAATGTTCATAAGCACAGTCTGTCCTCCCAGCCCCTTCCTACCGTAACGTGCTTTCACCGTCCTCAGTAGTTGGACATTTAGATTGCTTCCAGTTTCCCTCTTGTCCATAAGCCTCGTGAACACCCTCGTATTCCTTTGGTACATTTCAAATTGTTTTCCTAGAAATCCTGGGGGTGTGGTTGCCATGCCATGACGCACACTGTTCATTTCTATTTCAGAAACGCTGTAGCGATTCGGCTTCCTCACCAGCGTACTTGCAAGTGCTCATTTCCCAACATCCTCACCAATATCATTGTTTCTTACTTTATATAAAATAGCGACCTGGAGTTTTGCTGTGCTGATACATTCCTTACGAATGTGTCAGACGCTGGGGGGGCTGCCTCAGCGACAACCAGCCTCCAGATGTGAGCCTGCAGGCTGAGGGTCTGGGGCTCCTCCCAGAGCTAGGTGTTTTCTTGAGGTGGCTCTAGGTAGGGGTCCGGGTCCCGTGGGACTGAAGTGCAGGCTGAGCCTGCTCCTTCACCACCAGCCCTGCTGTTTGGTACCCCGTGGTGGGGAGAAGTGTTCCTCCTGGCAGAGCCTGGGAATCACTAGACATTTCATGAGAAGTGAACTTTCTTGGGAAAGCTCTTTGGCGTTCACTGGAAGTTGTGTTCCAAACATCGCCACTTGGAATGGGTTCTTCCCCTGGCACCTAGGATGACTGGAAGAGGAGACAGATAGATATTTGGGTAGAAGGACAAATGAATTGTGCATCTTGAACCCAGACCTGAAAACCTACCTCAAGGGCTCTGGTGCTGCCTCCGGCTCCCGGATCTCTGTTCCGTGGGAGCCGACCGCTTGGTGTGCGGGTCTCCATCTTCCCTGCACCATATTGCAGTCAGAAAGGAAGTGCAATCCAGGCCTGACAGGTAGGGTTTTTTTATTTCCCCCTACAGCGCACCTCTTGACCTCTATCTTCTTGCCAATGATTTTTTAAATCCTAAATGATTTGGCAATAATTGCTCCTCCTTGCGTGGTTATTGCCCTTCACCGATAGTAAATCTGAGAGATTCCCCAGGGGCCGGAGCGCGTGTGGTATGCGAAGCCCACAGGCTGGCCCAGACAGGCCTCGCTGCGCCTGCAGCTGTGGAGCCCGGGGGTCCTGCACCCTGCCCCTCCCCTCCGCCCACCCACGGCTCTGGGCTCTGCCAGGGCTTAGCCGTTGGGTTATCAGGCAGAACCGTAGCTGCTGCTCCTCGGTGAGCTTCTTCCAACGGCCCAGGTTTCCCTGGTTCTGCCTCCACAGATCCCACCAGCAAGCGTTCTTACGCAGAAAGGCTCAGACTCTGTTCTGAGTGGGGAGGAATTTCTGCTGCATGCACATGTGTGTGTGTGTATGTGTGTACAAAACTGTATTTTCCCCAGAGCGAGAAAGATGCCAGGCATGACGTTTAATAATTGGAAGACCGTTTCATTCCCAAGGAGCCTTTTAGCAGAGTGGCCCCCGGGACCCCTGGCNTGTGTATGTGTGTGCAAAACTGTATTTTCCCCAGAGCGAGAAAGATGCCAGGCATGATGTTTAATAATTGGAAGACCGTTTCATTCCCAAGGAGCCTTTTAGCAGAGTGGCCCCCGGGACCCCTGGCAGCAGTGGACAGGGTCCTAAGCTGGAGCCGCAGTGGATGTTTAGAGGTGGACCTGACAGTGTCAGGACAGCTCCCTGAGAGGTCAAAACAGAGTCTCCCACTGGAGCTTGTGGCCGGCCTGCTGCCTAGGCCGGGTGCCCCCCGCCCCAGCCCTCTCCGGCCAGGTGAGCTGCGTGTTTGCCCAGGCGACCCTGGCTTTGCAGGTAGCCTTAGACTCGCGTGTGTGCAGCGTCCCTGCGGCGGGGCCCGCTTCAGGGAACGTGGGTTGCCACTGGTGGTTTCTTGGGTGATGAATGATCTCCACACACTGCATGAGAGCTTGTAGACACGAAAATGAACCTATTTGGATTTGACGGTGTTTTCCCCAGCATCACTTTCTAGGAAAAAAAAATTCCAGCTTTGCCATATCTAAATACTTGCCTGCGGCACTGTTATTAACTTAATCTTTCTTTAAATTGATTCATTCTATACACTTTAAGTGTATTCTAAAAGAAACTTGATTCCTACTCTAAATGGGAAACCAGAATCATCACCATAAATAGATTACTCTAAAAATAACTACTAATGGTTGTATTAAAAATGTACATCCTGTTCTACCTAAAATCACAACGTGCATCAATAGTACGTGTAACACACGTTGGTAAAGATGAGTTTGGGTGGAGGAAAGCCCAGAGGTAGGTGAAGTTTGGGACGAAATGCAGTATGTTTCAGGTACCTCGTATGTCCTGCAGGAGACGCAGCTCCTAGCGGTCAGCGGAATTCTCAGCCCTCGTGGTCCTCAGCCACCTGCTCAAGCTCCCGGGGGCCCTTGTCCTGCAGTAGCTTCTCTGACAGAGGTCCCTCTGGTCTCTGCTGGAATATGACTAAGTGACCAGGGTCTGGTACCTCTGAGGCAGCCTGTGCTAACTGTTAGAAACCCTCGTGTTCACCTCAAACTGCCTCCCTGGTGCCTGGGCGGCACCCGCTCAGCTTTTGTCCCCTTGTCCACAAGCGCCTCGTGATTCCTCATTATTTGAAGACCCATTCGGGAGATGCTTCCAAGGACATTTGCTTCAGGTTTATTGACCTGTGGTTGACACACATGTGGTGTCTTCTTCGGGGAAGGCTGTCACCCTTCCTCCTCCTATACCCCCTAGCCTGGTTGACACCTCATTCCCTTCAGATCCAAACTCAAAACCTCACCTCCTCCAGGAAGCCTTCCCTGACCACTGCGAGCCCCACGAGGTCAGGCTTGACCACATCCTGCTTTTTTCCCTCCCTGCGCTTTATCGCGGGTCCTGGCTATGTGTGTGTGCAATTACCTCATGAACATCTGTCTTCTGCCTTCCACTGGGAGCTNAAAAAAAAAAAGGCTTAAATGCACATGTTTCAAGTCAGTGTCTTGTTAACAAAAAAGGTAGCATTTTCTTCACTTTGGCCATTGTTAAAGATGCAGGCATAGATCAGGGAATGTTAAGACTAGCATGTATTAAAAAAAATGCAACATTAACAGAGCATATGTCTTTCAAAAAAGGCTAAAACACTAACAAATACAAGTCAATGCACATATTTTTAACTAGTGCAATTTTATCTACAATGGAGTAAATGTTATTTTGTGTGCCAGACATTGCAATACTGTTCATTTCCCTTTTATCATGCAAACATGCCAATTTTGTCATTAAAGGAAATTTTTATTGGGTCACACTAATGTTGCCCTCCCACCCATATCAAGGGTTGAAAAAAGTCACTAATAGGAGTCCTTTAGAATTTCGTAAATATGAAGATAAAGCTGCTAGTCAGTGTATAGGCTGAATTTTCAGATCTTTAAAAAAGAAAAAATTATAATTTAGGTAGATGTTTACCTCATCCATTAAAACGCAATATGAAATTACACTCCTGTGAAATTTGTACCAACTGTACAAAAACAAAAGGGGCCATGAAAAAAATTATGCTCTTCATGGCCTGAGAGCCTACACATTTCTGATTAACTTAAAAGAGTAACTACAAGAGCCTGACATTTTTCTGTGTCTCACCTCTTCTGCCTCTCTATCTGTAGCATTTGTAAATAAAAGTAACATCTTAATAGCAGAGATCATGTCTATCTTCCACTTCTTCCCTCCTAACTACTCCTACTCATCTTCCTGAGCATTTTTCATGAACAGCATTGCAAGTTGGTTTAAAAAAGAAAGAAAAAAGTAAGAAAAAAAGGAAAGAAGAAAAAGAAAGTTTTACAAGGGTTTTGTTGGTTAATTATTTACCGGTGGAATCACTCCACCAGGAGTTTGATTTCATTGGCTAGCAGTTGGTTCATGTTGAATAGGCCCCCTGGGAGCTTGGTGAGCAGCTCTCGCTCGGTGGTTTCAGGGTCGCTGTCAACAGAGCTGGAACTTGCGCTCATGTTGTCGACAGCAGTGTTGGCTGGGGGACCCAGCTCCGGCTCACTAGTCTCACTGGCCGTGGACACCACGGAGAGCAGGGACATACGCCGGGTGAGCCGGCCAGAGGGCAGAAGGGAGGCGGCATAGTCCGCAATGATACCAGCTACATCTAGATTACAAGCCTTATCAAAGGCGATGAAACCTACATTTGCATTGGCCTCGCAGACACAGAAGGAGCCGTCGTCTTTCATCAACAGGTCAATGCCACACACATCCATCCCTAGGATATTAGACACCTGGATAGCTAGCTGCTTCCCTTGTTCACTCAATGAGCACATCATCCCGACACCACCTGGCAAAAGAGAAAAAAAAAAAAGTGATAAATTTTTGGAGTAAAACTAAACCAGACCTTAAAAGTAACCCCGCTAAAATTAACCATCTCTTCAAAATCTTCTAAATCAATAGCAAAAACAAAAGTGCTATGCTAATGTAAAACTGGGACTCTGAAGTCTAGGACTCCTTCATTAGGGAAGCCCCTTTGAAGCCAGTTTCTTAGCAAATTGATGAGTGAGTACTTTTTCAATATGTTATATTTTCTGAAGACAATGAACTTTGACTAAAGCCTATCTTACTTGCAATAACATGGAACTTTTGCAAAAATACAGTTAACTATTTAATATTGTTACTGGTTTCCAGATTTTAATTTGTAAAAATAATAGAGATGCGTAACAGAGACTCAGAGAAGGCAATGGCAACCCACTCCAGTACTCTTGCCTGGAAAGAGTCGGATACAATTGAGCAACTTCACTTTCACTTTTCACTTTCATGCACTGGAGAAAGAAATGGCAACAACCCACTCCAGTGTTCTTGCCTGGAGAATCCCAGGGACGGGGGAGCCTGGTGGGCTGCCGTTTCAAGGGTCGCACAGAGGCGGACATGACTGAAGCGACGCAGCAGCAGCAGCAACAGGGAACAGAATCTAGGAACATGGTTCTCTTGCTCAACGGCTCCTATTCTATGTGTCATCCCTAAGCTGAAAGGATCCTGGGGCTTAAGGCAGTTGGCTGAGTAGGGGAACTCTTTGCTGGTATAAGAGAGAAAAGAATTAGAACTAGAATTTGGTGACCAGCTTCAGGAAGCTTTAGATAAGGACCAGAAAGCAAAAGAACTCTGACAAAACCTTGGCTTTAAGAGCTCAACAGATGGAAAGTTGACCTCACTACTATGTCAGTATTGCCTGATCCTGAAAAGACCAAAAGGGAAATGCACACGTGAGTAGGATTCAGGTACCCCTCCCCACCTACCCACCACTATCACCAAAACCACCACCACCAGTGAGGCTGGAAGAACAAGGGAGAGCAGCCCAGGAAATAGGAAGGCTTCGTGTAACTGCCTCAGTAAGGGAATGACACACTAGTCAATGAATTAAAGACTGCTTCTCGGCACCCACAGTGGATCTTTAATGCTGAGAAACCATTTGCAATGCTCTAAATACCAGAGCAGAGGTCTGATGTGATGGGACAGTAACAAGAAAAAAAACAACAAGCCGCCTACAACTTGAATAAAAGAAAAGCATTAAGCTCAAGTTTAGCACAAAAAAACTCTCTGAACTAAAACAAAAATGACTACCCAAGTTAAAAACTTCCATAACAGAAATGAGGAGAGTTGCTTTTGTGAGTATAACTTATAACTTGGAAAATCTAGCTTAAGAAATATTTTGAAGCACATACAAAAACACTGAGGTGAAGCTACAAACAAAAAATTTGCTAACTGAATCAGAAAAACTCCTCCCCAAGAAGGAAAGAAGAGTTTTCCTGAGGCTTAAAACAAGTAGGTCTGATAGAAACAGCTTACTAAAATCCAGGTTGGACAAACTGAGAAGAGACACATATCTAAAAATATCCTGACAAAATATTGAGCTTTTCAAGTAAAACAACCAAAAATAAGAGAACAAAACAAAAAACTTAAGAATATATATTACCTCCCCCCCACTTCACCCCCGCTGCCCAATCAGAGTAGATATGGACATTTAATGGTAAAAGTGTAAACTATACAACGCGGCTTCCCAGGTGCCACTAGTGGTAAAGAATCCACCTGTTAATGCAGGAGACACAAGAGACACAGGTTTGATCCCTTGGCCGGGAAGATCACTCACAGTAAGAAACAGCACCCTAACTCCAGTATTCTTCTCTAGAAAATTCCATGAACAGAAAAGCCTGGCAAGCTACAGTCCATAGGTCCACGAACAGGCGGACATGATTAAGCATGCACACGTCAACCATAAACCAGTAGAACTGAAGCAAGACTTTTACAATTTCAGAATCCTATCTCAGCCAAAACATCATCCTCTCTTAAAAAAGAAAGCAGTATCTGAGGTATCTATCACTCACATACATCATCTAGGGAAAATAATCTAGAAAAGATATTAACAGCAGATGACTAAGAATAGAAAACTCAAGGTATGGGAAGGAGCAGCTGGGGAATAAAGAGTGATGAGTAATAATTCTTGCAATATGGGTACGTGTGTGTACATGTCCAGTTGCTTCAGTCATGTCCGACTCTTTGGGACCCCATGGACTGTAGTCCACCAGGCTCCTCTGTCCATGGGATTCTCCAGGCAAGAAGACTGCAGTAGGTTGCCAAGCCCTCCGCCAGGGGATCTTCCTGACCCAGGGATTGAACCTGTGTCTCCTACACCTCCTGCACTGCAGGTGGATTCTTTATCATAGAGCCACTGGGGAAGCCCCAATATGGGTATAACTAACTGTAAATAGATAAAGATAGCCTGGGAATGAATTAAGTAAGCGCTTGATTCTTGAAGAAGAAGAGATAACTCAATAAAAGAAATTCTAATCCATACTTGAACTAAAACTATTAAATGGTTTCACCAGAAAAATGGAATATAAAGCCCAGGAAAGCAGAAATTTGTCTGTTTTGTACAATGTTATATACAAAATACTGTTAAAACAGTACTTGATGCTGAAAAATATTTGTTCAGTGAATAAATGAATCAAGAGGAGGGGAGCAGGAAGTAAAGTAAGACTATTCTAATCCTCTCACTGGGGGAGAGAGGGAATAAGAGGTGGTGCATTTTCAGAGTAGAGATTTCAAGGAGTCTGGACATGAAGTCTTACACTAGTGAAGGGATCAAGGATGACTCCAAGGATTTAGTCTAAACTAGAAAGATACAGCTGCCAATAAACAATAAGAAGATAACAGTGTATGGGACATACTGGAAGAGGTAGCTAGATGGGGACTTTAGGTTTGGACATGTTGAGACTAAAATCTCTAGTTATCTATATGGTGCTATTGACAAGCAGTGACATATGTGTGCCCAAGTTCAAGAAGAATGCCTAAACTGGAGAGATAAATTTGAAAACAGTAACAATTAAATGGCATTTAAAGCCATGAGCTAAGTAAGATTACTAAGAAAGTAAAATAAACACAGAAGAGGAAAACACCCAGACTATGCTCTGGGGCACTTCAACAATAAAAAATCTCAGAAAATATACATTTAAACAAATGAAAATCAGCAATATTATCTGGACCAACAAGTTAAATAGGTTAGGACACAGCTTAGATGAACCTCAATTATACAGAAAATAATACTGGGCTGACCAAAAAGGTTGTTAAGGTTGTTCTGTAACATCTTACAGAGAAACTCAAATGAACTTTTTGGCCAATTCAATATAAAACCAAAGAGGGAAACTGCTAGACATTTCCTGCGTGTGTGATCGGGTTACAAATTGAGCCTGCGTGAAAGCAAATTTATACATACATAAATTATGTTCGTGTTAAGTCTATTAATGACATTTACATGTGAAAGACATATTTTTTGACTTATTTGGTAAAAACATCTGAGTTATATACAAATACTCATTGAATAAGCTTAAATAACACTACTCTATATCACAGAGAAACTCCTGCATTGCTTTTACCTAGTGAGCAGTTGCTTTGCATCCTCCCATCTGTAGAACAGCGTAACATGGTACCAACCACACGGCCTCCCACGACAATGACACGTACATCCCTTCCATGAGACTCTTTAACATACTTCTGGAACAGATATGGAGCTTCATGGCGAATAAGGTGACTTAGATCAGCCAAATGGTGCTTATCTCGAGCCAAGAAAACCGCTTTGCCTGTGACCAAAAGAAGAGTATGAAATGAATATGTCATCAGACTATGAGTAGTTGATATCTGCTACCTATATATTCTTGTGTCCCAATCTACTCTCAGAATCAGTTGTTTATGGTCACTCTCGCATTCCCCAATCTCTTAACAGAATTTATTCTGGTATATATTGTGAGGCTGGGTTCCTGTATTTCTTCAGGTTAGCCAATAATACTAGCCTCACTTATCAGTAAAACATTTTTCTGAGTTAAAATATATGTTTTATGTATTGTGCAATATTAAGATACTATATTTGCATTTAGTAAGATAGCAGTACATTACTACTTTTGTGCCAATAGAAGTGTCTGTTTTTAAAACATAGTTAAAAATACTGACAGTTTTCTCATTAAGAGGAAGGGGAATCTATGTCCCATTGCTTGAATCTAGGAGGGGATGCAACTGCTTCACCCAACAGAATACAGAATAAGGACTTCTATCTGACTTCTGAGGCTAAGTTGTAAAAGGTCACACAGATTCTTTGTTCCCTGGAGCAGTCACTGTAGGAGCCCTGAGACTTCTTGGCTGACGAGAAGTCAGGTAGAAATAGTGCATTGAAGTCCCAGCTGAACCCTCATCCAGTTATCTGTCAAGGCACTAAAGCTTGGAAGTACTTGGATTTATGAATCATTTTACGCCTTAAAAAAATCATTACTAATCCAAAGTTATTAATGTATGTTATATACTGTTTTCAAACAACATAAATTGGGATGAAGATGATGGTGTTAGTGATCTAGAATCCTTGTACTGTTGAAAAGGAAGATAGATCATTAACTTGAGACTCAGTCTATATTAAGTATGCATCTTAAAATGTCCAAGATAACCACTTAATGAACAGAAATGGCTTCAAGCAAAACTCACCAACTCACAAAAGCCTTCCACAAGTCTGAAGTACCACATACCTCACAATTTCCCTACAATTCTTTAGAAGTTCTGAAGAATAGTTTCAATATTATGTATAATAGCAACAACTCATACACACCTCTATGACCACGTGTATTCTTCACTACCATTGGGAACTCCAGTACTTCTGCTTCATCAATCATTTTAGCGAAATTCTCATGACCACCTGGTTTGAGCAAAAAATAAAATTTAAGAATAGCAGCAGAGGTGTTTTATGATAAATTTTATCTAAAGTCAGCAAGACAAAGAAGGTAGAAGGTAAGAACTTAATGGCTCAATTTTGCCTTCAGTTAACTATCAGTTTAAAACAACTACTTCTTTTTAAATGGATACAAACTATTAAACTATAAATATTCTATTATGCAAATCAAAGAAGTTAAAACAAAATTTCCTAGTTTTATTAACATTTTTCATAATTTTTTATTTTTGGTTGCACTCCACTTTCATTGCTGCGTGTGGGCTTTCTCTAGTTGTAGCCTGCGAGGGGCACTCTTCATTGTAGGACTTCTCATTGTTGTAGGTTCTCTTGTTGCAGAGCACAGGCTCTAGGCACATAGGTTTCAGCAGCTGCCACAGAGGCTTAGTTACTCCGCAGCATGTAGAATCTTCCCAGACCAAGAGTTGAACCTGTCCCCTGCAATGGTAGGCAGATTCTCATCCACTGTACCACCAGGGAAGTTCTATTTTTCATATTTCATCCTTTATTCTTCCTCCACACAAGTAACAGAAGCCCTAAGATCAACTTTAGTATACAGCATTCTATTCGGGTTAAGAAATAGAAGAGTGAGTCAGTGGGGAAGACTCATCCAAAGTTGAAAAAATGCTAACATGCATGCGTGTGTGTGTTTTCGCTCTTATCAAATATACAAATTAAATTTTCTTTTCTCTATTATAAAACAGAGTTCATTCTACCATGAGCTATTCAGGTAACCCACAGGTTATGTCTTGTTCTTTCTGTTTATACTTCCTAGAAACAAATGATAAAGAGCAAAAATGGATCGTAGATGCCAAGAAATCAGCATGGCTGACAGTATAATCAGACTAAGAAAAAGTTCATTAAACAACTGCAATATCATAAATTTGTAGCTTAAGATAAATTATGATTAGCCAGTCTCCACATTTTAAGCCAGATTTGGTTAATATACTTTGCTCATTTCCATTCTCTTAAAATCAGTACTGCAGACTGATGAGGTAAGCTGTAACATTTCAAAAGAAGAAAGAACTGTTATGAAGAAAGAACTATTCATATTGTCTCTTCTTGTGCAATTGCTAAAAAGAGCAATGGTATCCACATATGCCATACAAACTAGCGGAGTTCCCTTCTTCAAAATATTAAAAATAACAAGAGGACAGGAATTTCATTTTAAAGCCTCTCCAACTTTTCAAGCATTCAGTTGGACATTTTAATGAAAAACTACAGTGATTTATAGTAAGCCTGATTCTTTCCAAACTAAAAGAACTGGAAAGTCAGGAATATATTAACACAACAATGTTTATAACAGTGCTACATCAAGTGTGGTCAAGGAACCCCTGCCTCTGTGACTTTTTTGCTACTGATATGTGTCCAGAAAAATATGAGAAGAGTAAACACAAGAAAACAATTTGGCACTGTTCTGATATTTTTACAGTACTTTATGCATACTCTAAATTGGTTTTAGAGCACTATAGTATTGAGAGCCACAGTATATTTTTTTTAAAATAAAAAAATGGCCCTCTCCCACAGATGACTTCAGGAGTAATGGTTTAAAGCATATCTAGTGTCATTTTCTTTCATTTCCTTTCTTTCAAAATATGAAAATATTTATGAAGCATTAACATGAAAATGTAAGAAACTATAGAGCGATTATCAGATTATTTTACCTCAGGGCTTGTCAAACTAAGAATAGATTTGGTTCATAGCCTTTTTGTAATAAAGTTTTACTACAAAATAGCCACATTTACTATTTAAGCCACATTTACTATTTCGTCTACTGCAGCTTTCAGGCTTCCCTAATGGCTCAGTGGTAAAAGAATGTGCCTGCCAATGTAAGAGATATGGGTTCGATCCCTCGTTCAACAGATCCCCTGGGGAAAGAAATGGCAACCCACTCCAGTATTCTTGCCTGGGAAATCCCATGGACAGGAGGGGCCTGGCAGGCTATAGTCCATGGGGTCACAAAAGAGTCAGACACGACTTAGCAATTGAACAAAAAACAGCAGCAGCAGCTTTCACAATACAACAGCTTTACAGAGGGTGACAAAAGAGAACATATGGCCTGGAAAGCCAAAAATATTCACTATTTGACCCTTTACAGAAAGAGTTTGATAAGTCCATTCTACCTACACCAAAGAAGTGAAGTGAAGTGAAGTCACTCAGTCGTGTCCAACTTTGCGACCTCATGGACCGTAGCCTACCAGGCTCCTCCATCCATGGAATTTTCCTTGGCAAGAGTACTGGAGTGGGTTGCCATTTCCTTCTCCATACCAAAGATAAGTCTCATAATTCTCCTGCCTAGTTTGTCAAAACTTAAAGTCACTTCTATAAGAAGTTCTTTCATGTTCACAAATTTCCTTGTATCACATAACCCTATCAGTTTAGTAGGGCTTTCAATATTATCAGTGCTCTAAAACTGAGGCAATAAAGTCTTACTAGTAAACTCACCATAAGAAAAAGTATCTGGCAGAGGAACACCATGACCTGCCAACTCTTGAAATGTCCAGAACTTATTAACACAGTTCAGGATGGCTTGAGGTCGGTTCATCAGCCTGCATCCCATCTTCTCTAGATGGCGCAAAACAGTGATGTCACTGTCACTCTGCACCCAAGGGGTTGGTACTCTCACTACCACCACCTGTGGGTAGGCAGTGATTAGTTCTCCACTGATACGCAGACCTGAAATACACAGGAATAAAACCAAAACCATCAAATGAGAATATACAATAAAACAGAGAAATAGATACATACCAATGTTCAGGTCTCAAAAGACACATTCCTCCTTAAATGATTTTCTTTTGTAAGAAAAAAAAACTAATGAGAAGAATTTATGTACTGGGTAAAATTCTGGTATATGCCAATGCAGTGAAATATTATTTATTCATTAAAAAGACTCATAAATCTCTTATGTTTGAAGACAGAAACATGTCGAGATTTGCTTTCAAAAAGCAAATAACTTTGTGTTTACATATGCTTTTAGTACAAAAAAAGAATTTTTAAAAGAGCAGTTTCTTCAGTTTTATCCAGTACCATTCTATTTTTGAAAAGGTCCCAAATAATGGAACAAGGTACTCGAGTTGCTTCTTAAAACCTATATTCATTAAAAAATATATGCTTATTAAAACATTCAAATATAAAAATATAACGCATTTATCCCATCCAACATCCCAGGTTATTATTAGTATTTCCCCTAATGTTAACTAAGTAAAGAAAAATATGTAGGTAATTTTGACAAATATTTCGTTTGCATCATTTTGTGGCACTTTCTTTTATACCAGACATCTAAGCCAATGTAAATATAGCTTTATTGGGCTCAAAGGAATTATACTTGAAGATACACCATATAATCAACCCCTTACTCATGGATATCGATTCAATAAATATTAATTACTATGTGTCAGGTTCTTTTCTAAAAGTTGGGAAGATTGGTAAATAAGGTATATAAGCTACCTGTAATCACCATGCTACACATTACATACCCAAGACTTTTATAGGGAGTGTGTGTGTGTACACCATATTTTCTTTATAGACTCATCTCATTTGTCAATGGACATTAAGTTTGTTTCCATGTCTAACTATTACAAATAATTCTGCTATGAGCATGGGGATAACAGATAAATCTTCAAGATAGTGATTTTGTTTCCCTTAAGTAATATTCAGAAGTGAAACTGCTGGATCCACAATTCTGAGTCAAAGAGACTATATCTGTTCTGATAAGGGAACTGAGGTCACGAACTTGATATTGCCTGTTGATACATCCCTATCTTTTAATCCTTTCCTGTATGGCAGAGGCTAGACGCACTTCCCAGACCCCCTTACCAGCAGGATTCCAATTTGGAGAATTCACCAATGAAAGATGATTACACACAATTTTAAAGGTCAAAGTATAAGTCATTAATCTCTGGGGGCAGCTATGGGTAGCGCTGTGGTCATCAGCAGATTTGAGGTTTTTGGCCAGTGACTCCAGGCGTTCTCCTCATAATCACGCTGCTAGAGATCAGCAGCAGCAAATTTCTGCAATCCTGCATTTTCTCATTTCTTTGGCTTCTGTGCTGACTTGCCTCAACAGGCAAGATCTAAACAGCATTTTCTTTGAAATCAGAAAAAAGCCTAGTGACCAAATGAAGCGATAAAAGGTAAAAAGGGAATTCAGTTTAGGGCAGAAGATGCTGACTCTGGATAACAGATACGATCTTGGTGATAACATAAGGACATCAAAGTAGAACTATTCTGTAATATTTGAAGTATAAATAGGAACTATACACATAAGTATATAGAATTCATACCTGTAGGTGGGGTGTGAATGTGCAACTACAGGAATCAGCCCAAGACATATAGGCTGAAAAACGAAAAAGAAAAAATGGAAATTCCTAGGACCAAGACCTGATGAATCTCAGCAACGAGAAGGAAGCAAAAATCTGAAGAAAAATCAGTCAACAAACTCAAAAAATCTAGTCTCAAATATTATGAAAAATAAGAAAAATCGGTGTTACCAGAAGAAAATAATCAAATTTGCTACATGAAAGGTAAAAAGAAGAGTGAGCAGAAAAAAGATACTTTAATTGTCAAAAGAAAATTCATCTTCTCATTTCCCTAAACTGGAGTTTTTGCTACTTTTAAGAAAAGGGATTAAAGAAGGTAATGGAAGTATTTCACTCTAAGTCTGCTGCCAAAAAGAGACTGGGAATACGGGAGTACTTTACCCAAAGCAGTCAGATCTGCATAGTACACTATAATGGATATTACTGAGGATGGAAAGAAATTCAATGCNGGATTAAAGAGGGTAATGGAAGTATTTCACTCTAAGTCTGCTGCCAAAAAGAGACTGGGAATACGGGAGTACTTTACCCAAAGCAGTCAGATCTGCATAGTACACTATAATGGATATTACTGAGGATGGAAAGAAATTCAATGCCTCCTGTGACAAAAACACTTTATTACTCCAGGCAAGCAGAATGTGATCTGAGGCTACCCAGAAAAACAGGAGCAGGTAAGATGAATGTGAATCCCCAAAAAAGGCAAAGTACTACTGATCTCTTGGGTACTTTTAGTAAATACAACATATCTTTGACGTAGAGCTTACGAAACTGAAATACGGGGCAAATGACTCTTTTCCTTAGATCTCTGTTATTCATGATACACTACAATTGCACTCTACTTAATATGGCCACAGCTATTCATTCCAAATGAATGTGCCACCAGTCAGTTCTGCTTTCAATTCTACTTCTTTTTTGCTTATCATTTTAAATGGTAACTTATGATGCTATTCATCTAACTTTGCTTTGTACTGCGATAGAGATTTCAATATAAATATTTTAGATGTAAGTTTTGAATTAAGTGTATGATTAAACATCAAAAGTCAGTAATGAGTTAACCTTAGAATAGCAATGGGGCTGGGAAAATTTTCTTTTCCTGTATTTTTTGTAAAAAGTGTATTATGTATTAAAAGGCTGCTGCTTTGTCACGGCAAAGTGAGAAGGTGCTAAGGGCTGATTATTCTCCTAGTGGAAAGATTCCTTTGGGATATTAATAATCTCCTTGCCAGTAATTAAGTGGGAAATCTCACTACTCCTGTGCTTTTTGAGTCTAGTTTGGCTACATGATTAAGTATTAAGTGTTTTTATCCTCAGGGAATAAGAAACAGACAACTGATAGCTCCCTGCTGACTGGCATTTCTTTTTCTCCCATCCTTTGGAATTCAAGAGTATTCATCGGGATTTCAGGAATCTTTTAAAGCTGACATAACTTTAAGTATCTTAATTGGAAATGAAGGTGCTCTTTGTACATGATTTAAAAGCCACATAATCTCTGTGCCAAAAATCAAGGAAGCACTCAAAGATTTAAGACAGATGAATTATGACAACATCAGACAGCCTGAAAGGGCTTCCATGAATGGAAGGGGTAGTTGAAAACAAATTTTGGATCAGAAATCTAACATATTCTTTCTCAGTTCTACCTGGAAACAGCAAGTAGGCAGGATAACAGAGTCAACTTCTGAGCACTCCCTACACCCTGCTAAATTCACATTCAGTTGTTTAGGTCAGTAACCTAGAATCCATTACTTAACTGACAAAGCTATTAAATTCACCATATGTAAAATCTTTAAAAAAAAAAAAGACCACATAATTCTGCACGCTTTAAAAAACTCATATTGTAAATCTACTTTTCAATATTTTAAATAGGACATTAAAAAAAAGACTGCAGGAAGAGGGCTTTGGTCAAATTGGACTGCTGCCCATCATAAATGCAGGTCTAGCTTCACATCAGAAAGGTCTTCTTAAACTTAAAGGGAAAAAAAAAAAAATCACTGGCTTATTGGCCCCACAGATCCCAAAAATGTAGGAAGAAAGTTGCCCAAATTTTGAGGAGAATAGGGCAATTAGTAACTCTGTAGTTCCAAGGGTCAAACAATTCTCAAGAGTTATACAAAATACTTTAAAAGTATTAAGGCTGGGTTAGAACTCACACATCTAGACATTATCAAGTATGAAAAAAACCAGGCATAATGTGAGAATCCATTCTTTTGAGAATATATATGCATTTCCTATCTGTTCACCTGCTACCCATCGAAATAAATTTTATGTTTTCTAAAATATCATCCCTCTTTAATATCCTCAGCAATCCTTTTCCCCCTCAAATTTGTTTCTAAGATTTGTGTCACTGTTAATCCCAGATAGCAAAAACAAATTTTCTCCAAAGATGTCCTCTTTGGAGAATGACTGGGAACCAATAACATTTCTTTCCCAGGTCCCTCATCAGTGGTCCAGAAAGAAACAAAAGGAAACTACTTTAACAGTGTGCCTCATCATCACTGAGCACTGCTGTGTAGCAGCTGACAGTCATGTGTCTGAAAAAAAGGGAGAGGGAGAGAGAGAAAAGGAGAAAGAGATGAGGAAAGTAGAAAGCAAACAAACAAGCATTCAGATTATGACTGTCTTTTTTAAAGACATCTTTTATAGAAGACAATGACTGGCTAGCTTCTGCTCTAAGTGCCTTTAAAAACTATAGAATCTGGAGTGAAGATAACCAACTCTATCCCCAAAAGGAGGTAAGATATAACAAATACAGAAAAATGTGATGCTGCTAAATACTTCTAATTAAACTTAAATTTTATAAATGCTGGTATTCGAGCTCAGCATGTTAGAGTCCATTCTCTTTACCTTTTCTATAGTTTACAATGGTAGGATAAGGTAGCCTGATGGCACATGTGTTAATTGTTACTAGTAATATATCTTGGGAACTTGATTATCCCCCTTTGTATTCAGCTCCTAGGCAAACTTGGTTTACTTAATATTTGATGCATAAGGTTTCAGTATTGGAAGCAAAAAGATATAAATATAATTTTCTCATTTAGCATGAAAAGGTTTATGAAGTTTTTTGCCTTACTATTACCCAAGTATGAAATACTATCTCTATACATTTTCTCCCCCCCATAAGATAGCAATCTACTCTGAAACAGTTAAAAATATATATGGAGAGAAAAGAAAAGTGGGGAAGTGTATCATTTTAGTCACTATTAATGAAGCCAGTCATAAAAATTTACTGCAGTTTTCCAGCAACAGACGAGTACGGACAAGGGGAGAGGGGAAGCAAAGTATCTTTGTGGTGTCCTTTAAACATCAAGTCTAACTTTCCACTTTGAAAAAGAGTAAATATTTTAACAGCTCCAGGTTAAAGTCAAATATATAAGTCTGTTCCAACCTACTTTGGCAAAGTAGAGCAGGTGACATAACTACATGGTATCTGGAACTTTTTGATGTAAAATTAAAAATATATATTTATATAACCTTAAATAAAATTTAAAGCTATAGAATAATAAAGAACAAAGAAGGAAACAGTGTTAAACTCATCGAATACAGAAAACTCTGAAGAAACCAACAGGGTAAGTAAATTAAGGTTCTTTGCTCATTATCAAAGGTAGATAATGAAAGGACAGGAAAGGCAAACACAGAAAGTGAACATATCTACTGCAACAACGACCCCATATCTGATTCAAATCCAAGCTCTGTTTCTTCACTGTGTAACCCCAGGCTAGTTACTGAACCTCTCTGTGCCACAGGTTCTTTAAAATAAAAATAGTAGAAGTAATTCCCTTTATAAAGTTGTGATGAGAACCTTGTTAACATTAGTTCAGAAGTGCCTGGCAAGTAATAAGCACTTAATAATTTTTAATTATTTCTGCCAGCCATCTTCCTCTTTTGCACAAGGGAGACTGAGAGTCAGAATAACCAGAAATTCCCATTAGAGTAGGAAATACTACCTTGTTCAAAGATATATCCCCCAGCACTACCTGGACTATAGTAGATACTCAATTATTATTATATTGAAATTTGAACTTGTCTCACCATGGAAGGGCTGGGACACACAAATTTGCATGTGGAATCTTAGTTCTGCAAACAGGGATCAAACTTTCGCCCTATGCATTGAAGTTTTAACCACCGAACCACCAGGAAATTCCGCTCACCATTTTTTAAGACACAGAGCATGTGTTTTACGTAATGTCTGAAGACATAACTGCCTAAAACAAGATGTAAATAACTCAAACACCAGAGGTAAATCAAATCATATTAACATGTAAGAAAAAGGAAGAACAGAAATTAATGAACTAAAAGCAAACTCCCTGGTGAGGGAGCTAAGGTCCCGCATGTGGCGAGGTTCAGCAAAATAACTGTGCTTCCACAATGGAGTGGTTATCACATTCGCCTCACACCCGAAAGGTCCTCAATTTGAAGCCAGGCAGAAGAAACAGGCTTTCTTTTGGGGCTTCCNCTTTATTTTTCTGGGCTCCAAAATCACTGCAGATGGTAACTGAAGCCATGAAATTAAAAGACACTCGCTCCATGGAAGAAAAGTTATGATCAACCTAGACAGCATATTAAAAAGCAGAGACATTACTTTGCCGACAAAGGTCTGTCTAGTCAAAGTTATGGTTTTTCCAATAGTCATGTATGGTTTTGAGACTTGGACTATAAAGAAAGCTGAGCACTGAAGAATTTATGCTTTTGAACTGTGGTATTGGAGAAGACTCTTGAGAGAGTCCCTTGGACTTCAAGAAGATCCACCCAGTCCATCCTAAAGGAAATCAGTCCTGAATATTTACTGGAAGGACTGATGCTAAAGCTGAAACTCCAATACTGTGGCCATCTGATGGGAAGAACTGACTCCTTTGAAAAGACCCTGATGCTGGGAAAGATTGAAGGTGAGAGGAGAAAGGGAGGACAGAGGATGAGATGGTTTGGACAGCATCACAAACTCAATAGACATGAGTTTAAANAACTCCAATACTGTGGCCATCTGATGGGAAGAACTGACTCCTTTGAAAAGACCCTGATGCTGGGAAAGATTGAAGGTGAGAGGAGAAAGGGAGGACAGAGGATGAGATGGTTTGGACAGCATCACAAACTCAATGGACATGAGTTTAAAAAACTCCAGGAGTTGGTGATGGACAGGGAGGCCTGGCGTGCTGCAGTCCATGGGGTCACAAAGAGTCAGACACGACTGAGTGACTGAACTGAACTGATGGTGACTGCAGCCATCAAATTAAAAGATGCTTGCTTCGTGGAAGAAAAGCTATAACTAACCTAGACGGCATATTAAAAAGCGGAGACATCACTTTGCTGACAAAGGTTTAAACAGTCAAAACTATGGTCTTTTCAGTATTCGTGTATGGATGTGAAAGTTGAAACATAAAGAAGGCTGAGCACCAAAGAATTGATGCTCTCAAATTGTGGTGCTGGAGAAGACTCTTGAGAGTTCCTTGGACAGCAGGGATATCAAACCAGTTCATCCTAAAGAAAATCAACCCTGAATATTCATTGGAAGGACTGACGCTAAAGCTGAAGCTCCAATACTTTATTATCCTGATACAAAGAGCCAACTCATTGGAAAAGACCCTGATGATAGGAAGGATTGAAGGCAAAAGGAAAAGAGGGCGGTAGAGGATGAGATGGTCAGATAGCATCACCAACTCCACGGACATGAATTTCAGCAAACTCCAGGATAGTGAAGCCTGGTGCTGCAGTCCACGGGGTCTGAAAGAGTCAAACACAACTCAAGAGACTGAACAACAACCACAAAAGAAAACGAATGATAAAATGAAAATCTCAGAAGAGTCTCCAACAATCAATTAGTAGTGTTAGACCTGGGGGCTTCCCTGATGGTCCAATGGCTAAGACTCTGTGCTCCCCATGCCAGGGGCGCAGATTCAATCCCTGGTCAAGGAACTAAGTCCCACATGCCACAGCGAAAGATGGCATCTTTCGCAACTAAGACCCAGGGCAGCCAAATCAATGAATATAGTTTTCTGAAGTGTTATATGCCTGTTACCCCATTACCCACAAAACGACTGTCCCTTTGAAACTTCCTCTTCCTAAAGGTACTTCCTCTACAATTTCATCCTTTAGCTAAGATACCACTTTAACAATAATATCACTGTTTGGACACCATTTTCATCAGCACATTAACTTGAAGGTAGACTGAAATGCTTTGAAAGCAGGAGCAGGAGGTTAGGTATTAATCAAAGATTACAGTGATAGAAAAGTATGACAGTCCCCTCTTTATTCTTGAAAGCGTATACCTCAAAAACAGAGCAAATAGCTAATTTTCCAAATTTTATACGACACATTCATTCACACTCTCTTCATATAGCTCTTTAATCTATGACACCCTTTCTTTAAAAAAGTATATACATGATTTGGGGGGTGAAAAAATGAGAGGATAGCCATTTTTCTGTACAGATTGAACAGGGACCCTCCATCAAAAGACATAAAAACAGTAAAACCCTGAGTGTCTACACAGAAACAGAAAACAATGAAGGTAATAAAGAAAGGCAACACTTTGGAATATATAAACAAGCATCTATAAATTCCCCCTTTTATACAAAGAAACATATGCAAGACAAAAGCAAAACAATGCATACAAGTGGGGTTAAAAACATTCTCCATTTATAGTTAACAAAATATTTCCCACTTTGCCATTTTTTTTTTTAAGAATTTTGTTGTGGACTAATTTCAGTCTTTATTGAAAATTTGCTTCAATATTGCTTCTGTTTTATGTTCTGGTCTTTTGGTGGAGAGACATGTGGGAGCTTAGCTTCTCCACCAGGGATCAAACATATACCCCTACACTGGAATGGGAAGCCTTAACCACTGGACTGCCAGGGAAGTCCCTATATTTTATTTAATCTGCACACAATTATGTGAATGTCATTTAGTCCGTACATAATTATGTAAGAAACACAGACATAACATATCCCATCCTAAAGGAACGACCTGCCCAAGATATCACAACAGCAGATCCAAGAGATTCAGGTTTTTTAATTTCTCTGAACTATTTTGATACTTAAAGATATCGAAGGGAATTTAAATAAAGAAAATAAATTCACTTTTGAGTGATTACATATACCAAATACTATGTTAAGACAGTTTATTTGTATCTTCTCATTTAATCCTCACAATCATCCTCATGACACATTATCATCATTTGACAGGTGAAGCTAAACTAGCAGAGAGGTCACTTGTCTAAATTAGAAAGAGGAAGAGCCCAGAGTCACTTCGAATTCCACATACTCAATAGCAGAGACTGCCACTTGCTTCCCAATATCCACTATCTACTTACTCCTCAGCAAAAATGTATCTGATATTTAGCTCAGCAAAGTGCCATAGGACTAAGAACCTTTATTTGTATTACCTAGGTTTTCTCACAACTAAATATGATCAAAGCACTGAGTCAAAGTACTGCACTCCAACTTCCAGGAAGCATACTAAAGGGATGTAGTCTTCCTTGGCCCGTGCTCCATGATTGTTATGTATCTCTAACATCCATTTGGAGTAAGTCAACTCAGAAAAGCACATGTTAGAAGAACTTGACTGCACAGTGCCATAGCCTTAAACTGTTTACTATCTCTTTTTCATGAGGAAGAAGTAAGTTTAACTTATGTCAAAGATATCTGGGGATTCCTTTATAGTCAAAAAACATAAACTACTAGATATACAAAACTAAACATTCAGTTGCATAGTACATTTAATTAGTGAGTGTCTACTATGCACTTTATCTGAAGACACTGAAAATCATGCTAAGAAATGAAGTCCCAGCCCTCTGAAAACTAAAAATGACCTGATATTAAAATGTCATGAATAAGAAAGTGTTCAGTATGACCAAGCACTAGGAAAATGCAAACAAAAATATGAAACTACCTCACACACAGGATGGTTACTATCAAAAAGAAAAAAAGAGCAATAACAACAGAAAATAACAAGTATTGGGGAGGATGTGGAGAAACTGGAAGCCTTGCAAACTGTTGGTGGGAATGTTAAATAGTGCAGCTGCTATGGAAAACAGTATGGCAGTTCCTCAAAAAATTAAAAATAGAATCAACATACAATCCAGGAATTCCACTTTTAGGTATATACCCAAAAGAACTGAAAGCTGAGTCTTAAAGAAGTATTTGTACACACATACAACATTATTCACAAGAGCTCAAAGGTGGATGCAAGCCATCTTTATGCCAGATGAATAAATAAAAATGCAGTATACATACAATGCCTTTGAAAGACATCAGATTCTGTTACATGCTTAACATGAATGAATCTTATGCTCTAGTACTAGAGTGCTCAAAGTCATAGAGACAGAAAGCATAATGGTGGTTGTTAATGGATGGGGCACTGAGAGACTGAGGAGTTAAATGTTTTATGGGTACAGGTTGTCAATAATGCAGGACAAAGAAAAGAGTTCTGTAGATGGCCATGGTGGTGGCTGCAAAATATGTTTGTACTAAATACCACTAACCTGTTAAGATAGTAAAATTTAGGTGTATACTATACCGTAAAAAGAAAACTGGAAAAAGAAAAAATTGTCATAAACAAATTAACATGCAAATGTTCACACATTCCCAACTAACGGGCCTGAAATACTACTGTTAAATAATCTGTAGGTTAGTTACTAAAATTCCTAAAATAGTTTGTGGTATAAAGAAAACCTATGTTTTCTCTGGAATCTAAATAACATTTCTAATGATTTCACGTAAAAGAGAAATGTTACATCAGAGTATCTCTGGAACGTGGCACAAAATTTCAAAAATTTACTGAGATGCAATGCACAGTACAGTTCAAAGTTCATCACATTTAACATGTTAAATGTTGGGCCTTCTTTCCAAATTTTCTTTCTGGACACTATGCTGAAAAAAACAATTGGGAAACTGTTAATATATTCAAGAAGACTTTATGGATATGGTTAATTACTTCGCATGTCAAAGGAATAAGCTAACAACTGAGAACTCCAAAACATCAGGGAAGAATTCCAATGCTGGGCAAACTCACATGTATTTTCAAGATGCAGTTTTCTGATAAAGTATCAAAAGACTGAAATAATGCCAAATATGGAACAGCAGAGCAGTAAGACAGAACAGGTCTGATCTTACACAGCCAATCCATGCTCTATCTTTGTATTTCTAATAACATGAAGGTAAGAGCTAGTATTAGCAGTGGTTAAGAGAGAGAGACAGAGAGAAAGGAGGACTGTGGTGCGCTGTCACTTTTGAAAGAAAAGTAGTAAAAAAAAAAAAAACTGGCATAACAATATTCACACAAATTTGTTCTGCTAACTCATCAATTCACAGATAGAACAGACTCCTCAAGACACTGAAGAGAGAAGTGACTGACAGGGTAAAGGACAGAGAACAATGAAATTAAACTATACACTTTATGAGGACAGAATCCCCATCTATTTTATTCTCTACTAATATCCCCAATGGGAAGCACAGAATCTCAGAAAGGACAGGGCTAAGAGTTAGGGAGTTACTTTAAAGGAGTTTGTTATACTGAAGTATAACTGGAGATGAAAAAAAACATAGCTATTTTCAATATTAAACATCAACACCAAGCAAACTGTGCCACATAATATCTAAATGTAACTGTTAGAAATTTAAGTTTTCAGTTTCTCCTAAGAAACAAACAACCCAAACCTACTGCTACTTCCCATCCTTGTTATACAACTGATATTGAAATAATTATTTTGTTAACAATTATAAGTAGGGGCTAGGGTTAGGGTTAGAAAAGAGAGGAAAAAAGATACAAGCAGGGTTCCATGCAGATCAGACTCTAAGGGAGTAAAGCTGGCTAGCTCTGTGGCTTTTGTCCTCCAAGCCAATTTTGAAAGGGAAAAAACACTGGAAAAGAAAACACTGAAACTAACACCATGGCATCAGTTACCATGAAGCCAGAAAATCAGTCTTTTTCTGCAAGCTGAACATTTACACAGATATGTACGGCACATAAATCTAAAGTATATAATATACAGATATCTTTGAAGATATTATTTCTTAATGACCCTAAAAATATGACAAGCAGGAAAATTCCCAAGTCCTGCAAGACAATTTACCCAACCTCTGCACCTGATCTCCCCTATTCAACTTCTCTTGAAACAACTGCACATGCCAGTACAGCTAACATTGAATAATACTACTTTTCTCATTGTCCTTATCATTATCTACCCCCTCAATTAAATAATATTTCTAAAGGTTCTTTTCTCAAATGCTTATGACAACCCCACTTGCAGAGAGCACTAACCAGCCATGAAGTCTCTACAAATCTACCTCACTTAAGTAGTCCCCCACCAAGAAAACCACTATCAGCAAACAACATACAATAAAACTCAATCTTCTCTCTTCGTGGGTTGTTCATGGGTACAGAAGCTCTTTCTTCACCCATTTTCTGTATTTAGGTTTCTGTCTGCTCCCCAGAGGAAAGTGTTATGTCTCAATTCAACAATTCATTCTGCTCTGTCCCATTCCCCTGATCTGGCCCAATGTTCAGTCCTTCAGCTCAGAGGGAGGAGAGAGGACTTGAGATCACTCTAGTGACTTATCCAGTAGCAAATTCCAGGGGACTACAAACAGGGGAAAGTAAGAATTGGGAGATAATTTGAAAGGTATGTTTCATCTTGTGTCCCAACAAAGTAATGCACTAAGCTTGGGTGGTGTTCAGAGGAAAAAATGAACCTTCACTTTAGAACTTTCTTTACAATATGGCTAAGAAGTGTTAGAATATTTATAAGATACTACTGGTAATCTCTCTCTGGTGAGCAAAAGGTGACAGAATGAGAAGGGAAAAGGGGGGAAAAAAGGACAATTTCTTGTTACTCTCCCCTCCATCCCTAGGTGCCATCATATTCAGGAGAAATGATTAACTTATCCAACCAGGAATTGGGCTTCCCAGGTTCGATCCCTGGGTCAGAAAGATCCCATGGCGTAGGAAATGGCAACCTACTCCAGTATTCTTGACTGGAGAATCCCATGGACAGAGGGGCCTGGCGGGCTGCAGCCCATGAGGTAGAGCTGAGCACGCATGCATATCATAACCAGAAACTAAGATCTGGAATTTTAGCTGGTAGCCACAAGCCTTGAAGTTTGATATTTAACAGCTCCTTACCCCCTGCAGAGAGAAAGGCAGGATGAGAAAACTGGCTCTTGACTAAGTAGAGGATTCACAATGTGACTGAACAGAAGACTGAATTTGCTGTTCCCCTTCTTGGTTCTCAGAATCACAGACTGCCCACCTCCCCAACAAGGAAGACTCCAGCATCTGGGGGCAAGGATAAGAGAAGATGAAAGAAAACAAGGCAGACAGAGGGAGAAAAACATCAACCATGTTGCCAAACTAACAACTAAATCCATGACGTGAAAGAAGGAAACTAATAGCTAACCAAGACAGAATGGAATAAACAAAAGATCACGTCAAAACAGAATAGGCCTCCTCCCCTTTGACACACCAACCCAAACAATATAAAAGAAATTTAAACTGTAACTACAACTATGAGAGCCTTTCATTCCAAAAGTTAGAAAATGAATGATGACTCTCCATGACTGAAATTTCAGAGGCTGTTTTTAATCCAAATGAATATTTTAAAGTGCTTGGACAATCAACTGTTTTTTCAACGACCTTGAAACTATCCGATGTTATCAAAGTGAGGTTTAAAACAAACAATATTTACATTTTAATGGTTAGTTAAAAGTTAAGTCGTCCATAAACAAAATCAACCTATCAAGCCGACAAAAAGAAAATCTTCCATATTAGGCTGCCCAGTTTCCATACAGATTTCAAATCTAACCCAACTCCACAAAGATGTGGGAACAAGTCTGGTAATTAATGGGAAAACAGCACAATGAAAAAATTTACAAGGAGGTTACATGAAGCACGGTTAGTACAAAAATCCCACTCCCAAAAGAGAATCAACGCCTCATTTCTATTCACACACATACGGGGGATAAAACAAATCTGCTACCAGAGATGAGGACAAATTAGTAAGGCAAATCTGAAGTTATTATCCTCTTAACTATTTTGTATTTATGGGGGGTCAAAAGATTTGCATCATAATCAAATGCCTTTAAAAAAAAAATCACGACGTAAAATTATTAAATGTCACCCGATTCTTATCCAGAGGACTGTCAAAAGGAAAAGGGGGAATGGCTGTCACTCTTTCTAAAACGTAGAGGAAAACGTGAAATCAGAACAGAATTAACTGCAGGACCATCACCACCCCCGCCCGCCTCGGTCTCACACCACAGGAATCCGTCTGATGGGACCAGGCGAGGCAGCGATGACCGGGCTCCCGGGGACAGGTTAGTGCCACGCGTGTGCGGCTCGGCCGCGCCTTCCCGGGCCACCACACCCCCTCGCCGAGGGGGGACCGCACTGCTCCGCGCCCGAAGCCGCCGCCGCCTCCCTCCCTCCAGCTTCCCGCACCGGCATCCTCAACCCCTCTCTGCGCGCACTCCCCGCCCGGGGTCCGCCTCGCGCCCGCCGCCCCCGGCTCTGAGGAGACCACTGGCCTCCACAAGACTCCGTCCCCGGGGGCTCCCCGGCTTCGGCCCGCTCCTCCGGAGCACGTTCCGCCCCAACTCGGCCGCGGGGGGCGGGGAGGTTGAGGCGGAGGGCGGGAGCGCCTCCACCTCTCGCCACGACCCCCGGGGAGGGACGCGAGGGTCCAGCTCACCTGGCTCGGGCGGCTCCTCCCTCGCTCTTGGCCGGCGGCGCCGGGCTGGAGGCCTCTGAGGGCAGCGCCGGCGGCCGCGCGGGCTGGAAGTCCGAGAAGGAGGGCAGGGGAGGCGGGGTCGGGATGCCGGGAGCCGCCTCCTTTCTCCGCTGCCGCCGCCGCCGCGGCTCCAGTAGCCAGGCCCGACGCCCTGGCCCACTCACCCCCGCCCCCTTGCTCACAGCCGTGCGGTTGGTGCGGCTCTCCCTCACCCCAACCTCGGCACACACTTAACGCCCCCACACACGCACGCACACTCACCCCCGGCCGCTCCGCACTCCCTCACACTCCCTTCCTCACTCCCTCACTTGCCTGGCGTGCGCGCGCTCGCGCGCGCGACCCCGCTCTCACACAGCGGGCGCGACGCCGGCGGGGGCCGCCCCGCGC